>JAXDDX010000079.1:1800000-2280295 GCA_034670405.1 Hoplostethus atlanticus | reverse complement strand
TGCGCGGATTATAGACCCTTGCGATAATGTTCGACTTTTTTAAATGTTAAATTGCCTTTTTGGCTATCTCAAATAAAGTCAATAAATTCTCCCACGGTGGCCCCATTGTTGTATTGAACTGCGAATTTAACTGCTACATTGCCTAAAAATGTTTGGGGATCCGCAAAAGTTTTGCGAGATCTCGCAAAAATATGCGAGATCTCGCAAAATATCGTTTTTTTTTTTTTCATCCATGTCACTTCCCGGCTCCGTACATTCATTACTTAAACACTGTCGAGTTTTTAAAATGACAGCATTCAGGAAAGAATAGGAGTGGAGTTCAATTTCGGACACAGCCCGCATCAGCCGTAGCTAACCACACCGCCAATGATCATACTAGCACAGTCATAGAAGTGAATATAGACTGGCTGCATAAAGTCCTGTACTAAGCTGTCAACCAACCTGGTAGTCTCATCTGTAAACCGACATCATTCCATGCCACAGACTTTTTAGTCAGATCGTGGTATGATTTAAGTGTCATGTTGTATAACTCGGGATGCTCCGACACACATAAAACAAGTTTCTCCTCCATTGTTTGTTTTTTTATTTCGCGGTTATGATATCAAACTGTGCTGTGATTGGTTTCGCGTCGCAGAGATCAGCGTGGCGAATGTCAAAGTTGATTATAGTTGAACTTTGAGCGCAGCGTCAGGGGCTCACCCAGCGTCTGTGGCCAGGTGCACAACGCCGAGGGCGGCAGCGACGCTTGCCAAATAGGAAATCAATGGCAGTGCCAGCGCCGAGTGTTTTTGTCGCTGATCATGTGTTGTTTTATCTTCTTTGTTGATCCCACGATTGCTAAATAAGCACAGTATGCACGATCACCATCTTGTGGTCATTAAGAATTTAGTTTAGAAATGGTTTGTGTTCATTGAAATGAGAATATTATTTTATTGGCAGTTGCTATGACAATAAAAATTCAACCAAGGGCCGCAATAATATTAACCTCGGGCCGCATGCGGCCCGCGGGCCGCGTGTTGAGTAGCGGGACTGATTAGAGGGACTAGATTATGCACACACACATACACAGAGGGGAGAGAGATGCATATACTTCAAAAGTTACAGTAATTGGTCAAATTACTTTAAAAAATTCAAGTAGTTATCATTACTAAATGAGAAAGAACATTTGAAATACTGTTAAGATTCACTTAGTCAATTCAAATAACTTAAACCTTGACCACATATGAGAAGAGAGTTATTCATATTCCCGTATGCCCTGCAGGGGTCATTCCATGTTTGTTTACTTGTTCGGGAAATGCTTGCAATGACTAACTTGTCCCTATCTGAGAATTACCTTGGATTATAGATGCAGCATTAGTGATACAGCCCCTCAACAAAAAAATATATTAGATTGTTTACAGTCCAGATCTTTCAAAATTATTTCCTGCACTGCTGGGATCAGAGGTCAGGATTTTGAAATAGTGAAACATGGTCAGCCAGATCAAACAAAGTGGAAAGGTTGACACTGGGTCTACCATTTATTAAAAAATACATATCTTTAAAAAGCAAAAAATAAAACAGAGCTATTCTCCATATTATCAATTCCATGTTGATGATTTCTTATTGGATATACTGTCGTCAACATCGTGGAGGTCCAGCTCTGTGCTTGATTGCCATCTGCTGGATCCTCATGTGCTCTGCATCGTCTTACTTGGTCCTGCTCATGAATTACTGGACATTTCAGTGCAGCACATCTATCAAATCTCTGGCCTTGCTATCACGAGTACATCTGAAGAAGAGACAGATCCGCTTACAGTAAAGATCTGTCCTGAGATTATACTTCCACAGTTTTTCAAAAGTCTTCAGTCACAGAAGTCACCTCCAAAAGCAGCTGTATCATCACAGAAGTGTAAATAGTGTCCTATCTGAGTGTAAATGTGACACTATGGCCTGTACTTGTGTAAGACGTTCTGCGGTCATTTACTTGTATGAAAGGTATAGCTACGTTTCATAAACTATGTTTTTCAGGACACAAATGGAAATGTAATCTGACATTTTGGTTCACAGTCTGAATTTAGGAGGTGTGCTGGAGGGTGAGCGGGGGTGGTAACTGTCTCACAGAAACAGACGGTACAAAAGGTACGTGAGCTAGTTTCCTTTTCTGATGGAACTAACCTGCCAGATCCCTTCTCTCTTCCCTCCTGTCAGTGGTTGTGTGATCCAACTAAATGGCCAAAGCTCCAATGGCCAGACATATATACCTATCTTATTGGGACGCCTAGTGTATACATATATTGACAGCAAACTGCAGGCTGGCTAAGTTTAATTATCATTAATTATCATCAATTTAGGAAGAATGATTAATGACAGTATGGGTGAGTTTGCATTATGCTAGGTGGCCTATAAACTCTGTCTGGCTGGACCGATGCAAAAACACTGAGGAGCTTACATCGGTTGCTGTTTAGGTTTATTTATTATTATTGCTTTTAATGAAATGAACGTCAGTTAGGTCTTACAATTTAATTTAAAGCCTAAATAGTGTTATGAAAAATAATAATGTAAGTGTGTTTTTAATGTGTATGTATGAGTTTGGTCACAGTCAGTGGAAAACTACTGAGATCAGAGCAATGTGTGTATGTTCTTTACTTGGGAAATCTCAAAGATGAGTAGATCTTGGTGTCATGATGATTGGACTGTGCATGATTGTTTAACTAACCTTCAGATCAGATAGGAGGGGAAGACACATGTATACATTAGAGATATCATACTGACTTAATCATATTAACATAATGACTGTTGACAGAGAAGGTACAAACTCCATGTTACATAGACAATGTAACATGGAGTTTGTACCTTCTGTCAACAGTCTAGTCTAGTCTCAGGATTGTCCTAGAAAGACCCCATGACTGAAAGAGATTTGCAACATCCCATTTCATGTGTATAAATGTATCTGAGGAACTGAATTCGGCAGCTCATTCTGCATACACCTCGGTGTTTGTGGTTTCAGCTCTGCTTTCAAGCATTAAAGGCCTAAGAGACGTAAGTCTCTGACGAATATTGTGTTATAGCTTTATTGAGCTGATCTCACCAACTAGATAAAGTGCAATTGACTTAAATTGCCACGACAATAGGTAAACATAGTAGCCTTGAAACCTGTGTTCATGCTTACACCTGAATTTGAAATTATGTCTTAATTTAATGTCATATAGGTTAGAAAGACATGTTACCTAATGATCAGACATGTTGTCTAATGATCAGACATGTTACCTAATGATCAGACATGTTTTATTTTTGCAGAAAACAAAAAAATAAACATCTAAGACCAAATTTATATTAAAAAATCTAGGATGCCTAAGACCTTTGCACAGTACTGTATGTGTTTACTTTTTCACTCTGTAGATCTTATTTTCATATCATTAACACATTTTTCCAGCTCTGGACATAAAGATACAACATGGGCATGAAAGAACAATTTGATTAGTTTCATCAGTTAGATGACACATGGCTGCAACTGTTGCATTTTATTTAACTAATACATTATGTATAGATCATTTAGATCAAAATGGAAATAAAATAAATGGTAAATTAAGAAAAATCCAATCCAAACTGTGGCAACATAGTCAAGACTTTATTGTTTTTCAGGTGTCAGTGTGTTTTCATTTGCTGGTGCGTGGATCCAACAGCAACAGTTTCTTCCGCTCCATGCCACAGCCTTAGCAAGCCTTGGGAACATGACAGTGTTTTAGTGGCAATAAATAATTTAATAAATACATTAAAAGATAAATAATTGTATCCATATCAAACCATTTCAGCATTTCTAGTATGTTTGTAAAGACTCAAATATAAACAAACAAAAGCCATGACTTAAAGACATCCATCATCAAACATCCAACCAAAGGTAAATGATGGAGTAGTGGGTCACATCATAACATCATATCTGTTTGTTATTAATCATTTCTGCTATTTATAAAATATTAATGATATGAAACACTGGAAGAGGAAAGAGAACATCATCAATGTCTTTGAAAGATCATCATCTTCTTTAAAAAGTATAAACTTACTGATATCCTGTAGTGCATAGTCAAGGGAGAACAACCTACATGGAAACAGCAGACAACATTTTTATGTTTTGCTTTAATTTAGATCTTTTGTAAAAAAGTAACCTCCAATTGCAGGTCTGTCCTGTTCCTGTATTCCCAAAGATGTTCCCTAACAGTGTATGGTTTTAGCACCCCCCCTTGTCTGATTTCCTCTCAACTTCATCCGGCTTAAACAACACTAGAATAGAGGGAGAAACACCTACATACTCTACATGGTGCACAAGCTTAGTGAATCAGCCTGTGGATGGTTCGCAGACATATTATAATCTATAATATATATAAATAGGCTACATGGTCATGATTCCATTCCATGACACATTAAGACTTGGTAAAATGTGTGAACCTATTCTATTTCTGTTGTGTTGTACAGTGGTTACGTTATGTGAGGAGTTATACTTACACTTAAACTCAAAATGAATTCTTCTATCTGTGCACTTAGCCAGAGAACGATAAGGCCATCCATTCCAGCCAAGTTGAAGACAATCCAAATACTGGCTTTCTCCTTCCTTTATATATGTATCTTGAAAGAGTTGTCTTAGCTCAGGATAATCAACGGTGCTGACAGTACAGTAAGCCTCTGCACAAAAAAGAAGAAAATGCGTTTGCAGGTAAGCGCTTCGATAGATCTTTGGACTTCACAAAATAAACAGACTTGATTATACCTTTGCAAGTGGGTAGGTTTGACCAAGAGCCATCGCTGTAACACACCACTTCTGCTGTACCCACGAGTTTATAGAACTCAGCGCATTGGTACGTCAATGACATTGGATTAGTTTGCAAAACATCTCCATTCATAACATTTGGGACTGCTCCACATCGTCCAACTGAAATGGAAAAAAAAACAACAGTTCCAATTGAAAATTAGTTTTTCTGGAGGCAAATCTAAACATTTAAGCTTGTCATACTACATTATATCAATAGGAAACCAGTAGCGCTTGTAAAGACGACACAACTTAATAAAATCTATTTCATGCAATCAGCCTGAAACTCCAATCCAGATTTGGGTTTGCCCAGCCCATTACTGATAGCCATGATTACTAGCCAGAGTAGATTTTGACCCTGGCTATCTCCTACGTCACTCAATGAGGCTGTACAACACAATGTTTAACAAATCCCCCAGTTCCACCCTGGAAAATAGTGAAAGATTTTGGTTGACTTTGTTGGACGTGATATAAAATGAATGACCTGCTGTGATTAGAGGTCCATTTTGACTGGAAGAGCCAGAAGAAACTCCTGTAAGGTAAAGATCAGATGAAAGTAAATAACAGATACTTGAGTTAGTATCAACACTGTATGCATTTCTTCCAGATAACGAGTTAAGTGGTGTCTGAAAGTCCTTCCCATTGTGCTTTCTTAATCAACGATGACTGCCCCTGCTAAAGGAGTAAATCATTAACCCTCTATCAATGACCCTGAGATGCAAAATATTATCCTGTCCACAATAAAGACAATAACCTACCTGTACCTCTACCACGATCACCTCCACCTGCAGGTTGTGTGCCACTGCCAGTAGACGTACCACGTCCCCCACTAGCAGTACCACGTCCCCCATCATCGGTACCACGTCCCCCACTAGCAGTACCACGTCCCCCATCATCGGTACCACGTCCCCCACTAGCAGTACCACGTCCCCCATCATCGGTACCACGTCCCCCACTAGCAGTACCACGTCCCCCAGTAGCAGTACCATGTCCCCCATCATCAGTACCACGTCCCCCATCATCAGTAACACGTCCCCCACTAGCAGTACCACGTCCCCCCTCAGCGGTGCCACGTCCCCCATCATCAGTAACACGTCCCCCATCATCAGTACCACGTCCCCCACTAGCAGTACCACGTCCCCCATCATCAGTAACACGTCCCCCACTAGCAGTACCACGTCCCCCATCATCAGTAACACGTCCCCCACTAGCAGTACCACGTCCCCCACTAGCAGTACCACGTCCCCCATCATCAGTACCACGTCCCCCACCATGTCCATCAGCAGGTCGGTCTCCTCCCTCTGAAAAACAAGCAAGTAATTGTTATTTTGATACTTTCACCCTTTTGTTTCTATTTCTTTCCAGTTGCAACACACAAGGTTTGATGCTGCATGTATATATTCGGTTTGGGTTTGAGTTAGAGATTAGTACATATATTTTAATGTTTCCTGGTTAGCTGTCGGAGCTTTACACTTTTGTCTTCTATCCTTGCGAGATAGTAAATGTTTTATGAAACATTATGTGTGAAGCCCTTAAATATTGTGATACTAATATGTGGTATGATCTGGGCGGCTCAGATCAGTCTGGAAGTCAATCGTTGTGGTTCAGATTAAATCTGTAATCAACCAGATGATCTGTTCAGTCATCGATCCCGATTGAGCCTCAGATTGGGGATTCCCGTGCTGATTGTCAGGATGTCCAAATATGGTAATGGGATAATCCTCTAGTCCCGCGCTACTCAACACGCGGCCCGAGGTTAATATTATTGCGGCCCGCGGGCCACAGGTCAAAAATATAATATTCTTATTCTCATTTCAATGAACACAAACCATTTCTAAACTAAATTCTTAATGACCACAAGATGGCGATCGTACATACTGTGCTTATTTAGCAATCGTGGGATCAACAAAGAAGATAAACCAACACATGATCAGCGACAAAAACGCTTGGCGCTGGCACTGCCATTCATTTCCTATTTGGCAAGCGTTGCCGTCGATTCTAGCGTCGCTGCCGCCCTCGGCGTTGTGACGCTGGGAGAGTCCCTGGCTCTGCGCTCAAAGTTCAACTATATTCAACTTTGACATTCGCTACGCTGATCTCTGCGACTCGCAACCAATCACAGCACAGTTTGATATCATAACCGCGAAATAAAATAAAAAAACAATGGCGGAAAAACTTGTTTTATGTGTGTCGGAGCATCCCGAGTTATACAACATGACGCTTAAATCATACCACGATCTGACTAAAAAGTCTGGCATGGAATGATGTCGGTTTACAGATGAGACTGCCAGGTTGGTTGACAGCTTAGTACAGGTTCGTATATGCAGCCAGTCTATATTCACTTCTATGGCTGTGCTAGTATGATCATTGGCGGTGTGGTTAAGTACGGCTGATGCGGGCTGTAGTCCGAAATTGAACTCCACTCTATTCTTTCCTGAATGCTGTCATTTTAAAAACTCGACAGTGTTTAAGTAATGAATGTAATGTAATTCTCCTGGCGCTGACGCTGACCACGTGAAGGGGTCGCGCTCAACCTGGTGTTGACGCCGACGCTTTGCATGGATCATGTGAAAGCCCCAACTGTGCAGGAAGTCTAGCCTAGCCTACTCTCAAGTCATGGCAAAACCGGCAAAACGTAACATTTCTGATGAACACAGGATATTTCAAAAAACATGGGAGGAAGAATTCGCTTTTGTTGAGGTAAATAACAAACCAATGTGCCTTCTTTGCTAGAGAACAATAGCAGGACCAAAACGGGCAAACGTTCACATCACCATGATAGCTATCACGGTGACTTGGGATTACATATCCATCTGGGAATAATTTGATATACTCAGACCTGATTTCAATTTAATATGCCTATATTTATATTATTAAACATTCTTGTGATTTATTGCAACAGCAATCTAACACTTTTACATTTAATGAATAAAGCCTACTTATTGTCATTTAATCATTTGATATCCATGTGGCTTGAAATAACACTACAAAATAGTTTTATATGACCAAAAAATTTGCGTTGTGGCCCTTTGACACAGCTGTATCTTGCTGTGTGGCCCTTGAGCTATGTAAAGTTGAGTAGCCCTGCTCTAGTCTGTCCCCAGCTTTAGGTGTAGCACAATGAAAATTTGACTTTCTCAAAGTCAAGAGTCAAGAGCTTGAAGACACCAAGCTTAGAATGAATGTATTAATGACACCACCAGTCAATAGAGCCAATGAGCCATCACTTATCTCAATGAGACTTTGGGATAAATAGATAGTGTCAATAAGATTGGCTCCACAGCTGACCAGTACTTGGAAAACCAGAGGGCCAAGGCAGATGACACCTCTGGCCTAAAGGTGGCCAGAGGCGTCAGGGCCCGGCTGGGCCCCTATGTTCCTGTCCCTAAAAAACAACCGATTGGGGAAGAGGGAGGGGTTTAATAGCATCACTAATCAATAGGAAACTCTCCTGAGTCCTATGAGCTATCACACATGTCAATGCAACTTCGGGATCAATAGATACAGAAAATAAAGTGTCAATTTAGAAAGAGGGAGGGGCTTAAATGGCATCAATCGATAGGACCGGCAAGCTGTCACTCCTGTAAATGTGAGTTCAGGATCTTATGTATGTAACAGCGCGATCTCACTCTAGCTCCAACCACGGCGCAGAGAGAGAGAGAGAGAGCGAGTGAGAGAGAGAGAGGTCTACGGTCTTTAAATGACGTTTATTGACATTATTTTATTCGTTTATTTTGTAATGTGTAGGTATGTCGATCTTTTAAAAGACATGTTGAAATAAATATACCTATACCAGTAGTTATGTCTCTCGTTGTATTGGTTTGCCCTCTTATGGACGTGATGCGCAAAAATAGATATTGGAATGGTTCGACTCGATGTGTTGTTTTATAAGGAATAATCAAACGTAATTTTTGGCCAATTTTGACAGCCCTGCCGCTCACACGGAGCACGTCAGTTGAGTAGAAGAAGAAGAATACTACTTTATTCGCAATTCGGTGTGCACACACACAACACACGCAAGGGGGGAAGTGGCTGCCGAACACAACACACACACGCAGGGTAGGGTGTCCGAATTGAATGAGGTCTCTGCTTTTTCCCATCCCTGCCGACCTTCCTCCAGGGACAGCCAGGGAGCAGTGGGCAGCCTCCAATACCAGCGCCCGGGGACCAATTCCAGGTGTGAGTCCTCATCTTGGTCAGGGACAGGACAGGATGTTGCTTTTAGATGGGGTTCTTTATAGGAGGAGACCCATGTGAGCATGGGGAGAACATGCAAACTCCACACAGAAAGGCCCGGGAGATAACCCACCTGGGCACCCCAGCGTCAACAGCGCCCCAGGCGGGAATCGAACCCAGGACCTTCTTGCTGTGAGGCAGCAGTGCAAGCACTGCGCCACCGTGCCAGGAGGCGGTCCTTCAATGTGGCCCAGGACACATTCGCGTACACACTGCTAAAAGAATGTGGTCATATCCGTTCCAGACCACCTCCGAATGTGGTCTGAGCGATCCGATCTCACAGCGCCTTCAATGCGTTTTGGGTGCGTTTACATCTGTACTTAGAGGTGTTAACTTGAGAGCTGATCGCCCAAATCGGATGTTAATGCCAGGTCTAAATGGGGCCAGAGTTTCTAATTAGACCAATTGAGTACATAATGGGATTGTATTCAATATCTTCCTTGGAGTGCATGCACATTGATGGAAATTAGCTTGTATTTTTCAAACTTATATTTGCCATAGTGAATAGTTGAAATTACACTATATGGCCAAAAGTCAGGTGGACAACTGACCATCACATGAGCTTGCTGGACATACCAATCTAAAACCATGGGCATTAATATGGAGTTGGACCCCCCCCCCCCCCCCCCCAAGGCTTTCCACAAGCTTTTGGAGTGTGTCTGTGGGAATTTGTGTCCATTCAGCCAAAAGAGCATTAGTGAGGTCAGGCAGTGATGTTGGACGAGATGGCCTGGCTCGCAATCGGCGTTCTAATTCCTCCCAAAGGTGTTCAGTGGGGTTGAGGTCAGGGCTCTGTGCAGGCCAATCGAGTTCCTCCACACCAAACTCGTCTAACCTTGTCTTTATGGACCTCGCTTTGTGCACAGGGGCACAGTCATGCTGGAACAGCAAAGGGCCTTCCCCAAACTGTTGCCACAAAGTTGAAAGTGTCCAATTGGCTAAAATGTCTTGGTATCCTGTAGCATTAAGATTACCTTCACTGGAACTAAGGGGCCAAGCCCAAACCCTGAAGAACAGCCCCAGACCATTATCACTCCTCCACCAATTAGTAGGGGTGTCCACTGACTTTTGGCCATATAGTGTATGATTAGATTAGATGATTAGATCAAGAGATGCTCAGTCTTACCTGAGTTGGTTTGATCTATTTCAGACTTTGGAACTGAAAGGAAGGTGTAACAATCATGTTCAATAATTAATGCCATAGATACAATCAATACACTTTTAAAGGGTAAGAGTTACAAGAGGTTGACAACTTTACAGCTTAGCCACAACAATCCCCGTTTGAAGAGTTTGTTTCTAAAATGTTATGTATCCATTCTGGAAGAATATCATCACTGAAAGTTCATCATTCACAAATTCTTAATTGTAGAAGATCCAGTCTGTTATCATTTTGTCAACCGAGGATTGAACTTAGGTGCTGTCCTTTAAAAAGCACCTTAAGTTGTTTTAAGATTGTGCTCTCTATTATTTGTCAGGGAATCAACACTTTTTTCAAATGGTGGTATATTATCTCATTTATGAACAAAACTCATTCCTCACTCCATGGTGGATGATCTTTCTTTTGCAATCAGTTCTCTAATTCTAACCTTTCACAAAAAGTGTTATTTGTTTATATCATCACGTTGTCCACTTACTGCATGGCAGGCCTGCGGTCCAGTTACCAAGTATGCAAACGAGGACCTTTTCTGTGTCTGCTCCTCCTTCCACAGCATACCCATTTTCACATTCATAGAATACTTTTGAATCTTCATCAAACAGGTCCTGGTATCCCTGATGAATGATCACTGCACGGGGCATTGGGGTGGGCATGTCACATGCATTTCTACTCTCTGTAAATAAGCAAATCAATCACATGTAAGCATAGGTAAAGATGCCCATATAGATGGCTACTTGGTTTTTGTAGTTTGGATTTTGTCTTTGGATTTCAACCAATCTGAACAAACCATTAAACCTAAACATTTTTATTAATCTGGTTATTTTTACAACTCACTGGAGTAACACATCTCACAGACTTACTCTCACAGATTGGAACTGATGTCCAGCTTCCATTTTTACATTCGGCTGTGGCATCCTGGTGTTTGGGTGCATGTCCTTTGTTACATGTAACCCGAATTTTTTCTGACTCCTCATACCAGCCATTTGGGTTTTCTGTGTATTTTGCATTGGGTATTTCTGGGTCAAAGCAGGAATTTTTCATCTGAGAAAAAAAAAGAATAAGAATCTCAGTCAGACACAATTTTCGACAAACGTTTTATGTCCTCATGGATTCTTTGTGACAATTAATGTGATTGTTTTATAAATGACCGATGTTTGCATAAATATCAGAAAATGTGTTTTCAATTGTCAGAAATGTTTGATGACTGCCACAGTTGCCTTATCTTATAACTTGCTCTTTAAAGGTTCATTTTATGATTGAAAGTTTTTGGGAACATTTAAAGGTCTGTTTTTTTGTCAGCATTTGGTTAAAATCGAGCTCCAAGGAAATAAAAATCATCATTTCACTCTTAGGGTTAGGGTTAGGGTTACCAAGATCCATGTTGGTATATTTTTCAAGATAACGTTGAAATATTCTAGATTTAGACTCTGGACTTAGGTCTCTATGATAATGCTGCAGCCAAAATGAATTTTAAATTAAAAAAAAAAAATGCCTCTCCTCTTGACCAATCTTTGAAATTTGTCATCAGTTGATATGATATCTTTCCCCTGAATCAGTGCTTCTTGTGCATCCTGGAATAACTTTTTATCTCCACTTTTGTGGATGACATTGTTCTCTAGCAGACTACAGTCAGTTTCATGATGACCCTTTGTTTAAGCTTACTTCAAACATGTAAAAAATAAACAGCATAAGTAACATTTTAAATGAAACTCATTTTCCATTGATTAAGAGAACTCTTTTTGACGATGTAAGGTTTTCCAGGACATTGTATAGAAAATAACAAAACATTGAATGCAATCATTCAAATAAACCAGACTAGATATTAATGAAACACTTACCTATACATTGTGGTTCAGGTGACCATTTGCCATTCTGACATTCGCTCCTTGCCCACCACCCCTCCACGGCTGGTTTAAATCCACTATCACAGGCATAAGTGATCGTCGATGCATCAGAATAGCTCAGTTGCTCAGGGACAAAATAACCACCATCCAATTGTGGTGCCCCACAGGTCGCTGGCCCACTTTGCGCTAAAATAAAGTAAGCAAGAGAATAAACATGTTTGGGTTTTTTAGTAATTGAAAAAAATACAACTAGAAAAGAACGCACACCCTATAACAAGGTCCTGACTAACGAAAAATAAACTATTAAAAGTAAACGAAAGTATTATTCTAACTATTAAATATTCTCTCCCTGCAGCATTTTTTTTTGGAAATTAAAATGATTGTATTTAATTACAATGAACAAATTTCATCGTTCTTTTTACCATTTACTACTCCGGGAAACCAAACCAGAAGAACAAATCCAAGGCATCTAAAGCACATTTTGACAGGGATTAAATCATGCAACAGCAAAGCATCAATTTAGGCCGACTTCAGATCAGGACCAGTTAATCATTGTCCAGGGCCTTCCCCCAAAAGTTAAGCAATGTGGAGTGAGCAGTGTTGTTGACACTCTCTTGCACATCAGTCAACACACCGATAAAATGCATTATGCACACACACATACACAGAGGGGAGAGAGATGCATATACTTCAAAAGTTACAGTAATTGGTCAAATTATCATTACTAAATGAGAAAGAACATTTGAAATACTGTTAAGATTCACTTAGTCAATTCAAATAACTGTTTATTTATTTTAGTTTTTCACAGTCCTCATGATATCGTATTGCATCACAGGTCAATGTTCCCTGACCTCTGAAGATACCGTCCATTAGATTCATGCATTTGGTACCAAGAAAGTATTTCATGTTTTAGGCCCAACACGTTTGTTGTATGTTGTATGCCGATTGCTTACGGTTGAACTTAAACCTTGACCACATATGAGAAGAGAGTTACTCATATTCCTGTAAGCCCTGCAGGGGTCATTCCATGTTTGTTTACTTGTTCGGGAAATGCTTGCAATGACTAACTTGTCCCTATCTGAGAATTACCTTGGATTATAGATGCAGCATTAGTGATACAGCCCCTCAACAACAAAATATATTAGATTGTTTACAGTCCAGATCTTTCAAAATGATTTCCTGCACTGCTGGGATCAGAGTTCAGGATTTTGAAATACTGAAACATGGTCAGCCAGATCAAACAAAGTGGAAAGGTTTATCATTTATCGAGCGGGGGTGGTAACTTTCTCATAGTAACAGACGGTACAAAAGGTACTAATTTCCTTTTCTGATGGAACTAACCTGCCAGATCCCTTCTCTCTTCCCTCCTGTCAGTGGTTGTGTGATCCAACTAAATGCACCAAAGCTAGGGAACAATCAGTTACCCTGGAGGGGGAAGGGGGAAAAAATGGGGAAGAAGAAAAAAAGAACAACAACAAGTTCAGAACTTCTATAATGTTGGTCCCACTTGAGAATACGATGCTACTAGGGGTTTGAAATCTACGTTAAGCAGAGAGAGATGCGAGGAGAAATAGTAAAAAATAAAAATGGAAAAAGTCCAGCCTTTTCATGCATTCCCCTATTGTTTATCAGAATAAATAACAGATTAATGAAAATCTATACTTTTGCGATTTTGGGGGTAAATTTGTTGATGATCCAAAGGTCGAAGGTTCGATCCCCAGCTGCACCGCACAAAAGTAAAATTCAATAAATAAAAACTTTGTCTCTGTTTTATTCATCTAAACGTACCAAGAAATGTTCTATTTCATTATTATCCTACCCTATTTGTTTTAGTTTCAGTAACGTTTCAGTGTCATGCAGTCAAAAAAGACATTTAACATGGACAGTGTAACATTGTTACATAGTAATGTTATAGTGAAGCAGGGCAATAATGAATCCCTGGTAATCTGAATCCTTGAAGTAAAAGCATAAATTATTTCAGTAAGTAATTCAAATCTATTGCACTGTATAAAAATACACTTTTATTATCATAAATTAACAAATATAAAATGTGACCATACAATGGTCACAAATATAAATAATATATAATATATATAAAATCAATATATAATATATAAAATCAACAAATATAAATATCTTTTTCTCTCTCAAAACACAAAAACACCCCAAGAAAATTGTATATGAAAATAACACACAATTGACCTAAGAAACAACAAGAGATTATATACAAAGTATTCACAAAATATTATATATGTATATTATATACACTACATAGAAAAGATATACAATATACAGTATACTTATACTTTACTTTTTTTTCTTATTTTTAATGTCCACCAGCCACTCTTCCTTTGACACTGTCTCGGTATTTGGGCAGTATATTGTGGCCTTGTATTGACTGTGACCTGGTGCCTCAGTTCTGAACTGCCTGCACTTTCTGCATGAGTGCCTCCACTTTTCTCTTGTTGAACCTGGCCTTGGAGGCAGGTTGCCTTGGGACAGGTAGTATTGATGGGGTAGGTGGAGCAGTGGGTGCAGCTGGGATCTGGGGGACAGCAGCAAACGCAACAGAAATGGACAGGGGTGCAGAGGTAGGAACAGGGGAGAGGAGACGAGTAGAAGGGGCTTGAGGCAGGAGTGAGGATGCAGGGGTAGATGTGGCTGGGGCTTGTGCAAAGAGAGTTGAAGGAGGAGGGAGGACACAGACAGGTTGAGCAGCTGGAGGCCTTGGAAGAAGTTGCCTCTGTGCAGAAAATCTCTGAAACACAGCAGGCGGGGTAGCAGCAACTTCAATTGCGGCTCTCTTCTTGGTCTTTGCCTGCCCTCTGCACTCTGCGGCAGGTGGTACACATGTTGAATGCCAGGTGGTTGAGGAACAGAGGAAGCAGAGGAACCCAGGACACGGTGCTTCAGGCTCTCCACATCAGGGGTGAACTGCTTTTTTTGTGCTGGAAGCAGGAAAAATGGGCAAGCGTACGGATCTGAGCGACTTTGACAAGGGCCAAAATAGTGATGGCTAGACGATTGGGTCAGAGCATCTCCAAAACGACAGGTCTTGTGGGGTGTTCCCGGTATGCAGTGGTTAGTACCTACCCAAAGCAGTCCAAGGCTCATTGATGCGCGTGGGGAGCGAAAGCTAGCCCGCCTGGTCCGATCCCACAGAAGAGCTACTGTAGAATATAATTCAGAAAACCACATGTTTCCTTGTGACATCTGTAGATGAGATTGGTTCTCTGAGAGTAATCCTTTAATTGTTTTATTATCTCCTGTTTTTGGGTTACTCTTGGGTCAGAGTCTTAGGTCAGATGTCCTCCCTCACCTCTGACTTCTTTCCCTTTTTATTGCTTTGTTACCTTAATCATTTAGTGTTTTATTGTTTTAGTGTAGTTAGTTTAGACCAATATAAGCTCCTCTGTAATGTCTGTATGTTGGAGAAGGTTTGCCACCACACCGTCACTGATGTGGTCCCGCATTCTTTCTTCCCGTATATACGTATTAAATCTACTAACCGAATTGTTCTCTTGTGTCTGCTGATGATTGACATTAAGGTTGACGAACCTAGGTTGGAGTTCTAAGATTTCCACCACAATATTGTAGCACAAACTGCTGAAAAAGTTCATGCTGGCTATGATAGAAAGGTGTCAGAACACACAGTGCATCGCAGCTTGCTGCGTATGGGGCTGCGTAGCTGCAGACCGGTCAGAGTGCCCATGCTGACCCCTGTCCACCGCCAAAAGCACCTACAATGGGCATGTGAGCGTCAGAACTGGACCATGGAGCAATGGAAGATGGTGGCCTGGTCTGATGAATCACCTTTTCTTTTACCAGCACCAGGATGCACTATGGGAAGAAGGCAAGCCGGCGGAGGCAGTGTGATGCTCTGGGCAATGTTCTGCTGGGAAACCTTGGGTCCTGGCATTCATGTGGATGTTACTTTGACACGTACCACCTACCTGAACATTGTTGCAGACCAAGTACACCCCTTCATGGCAACGGTATTCCCTGATGGCAGTGGCCTCTTTCAGCAGGATAATGCACCCTGCCACACTGCAAAAACTGTTCAGGAATGGTTTGAGGAACATGACAAAGAGTTCAAGGTGTTGACTTAGCATCCAAATTCTCCAGATCTCAATCCGATCGAGCATCTGTGAGATGTGCTGGAAAAACAAGTCCGATCCATGGAGGCCCCACCTCGCAACTTACAGGACTTAAAGGATCTGCTGCTAACGTCTTGGTGCCAGATACCACAGGACACCTTCAGAGGTCTTGTGGAGTCCATGCCCCGACGGGTCACGAGGGGGACCTGCACAATATTAGGCAGGTGGTTTTAATGTTATGGCTGATCGGTGTGGTCAGCAACAACAATAAAAGTCTATCTAGGGCTCTCTGTTAATTTAATAAAAAAACACTGCATAAAATAAAACAAATCTGATTCACTCATTATCTCAAATTAACTAGCTCTGCATGTGTGGCTACCAACTCACTTGTGTGTCAAGTGAGGAGGAGTACAGGGGCCTGGTGGAGGACTTTGTGTGGTCTTTGGATTGTGTGGTGCGAGCAGAACCACTAACAGCTCAACGTCATCAAAACAAAGGAGATGATTGTGGACTTCAGGAGGACTAGTGCCCAGCGACCCCGGTCTCCATCCAGGAGACGGATGTTGAGGCGGTCGGGTCCCACAGGTACCTGGGAGTTCACGTGGACAACTGGAATGGGCCGGCAAAACCGAGGCCCTGTACAAGAAGGGCCAGGAGGTGGCGGAGAGAAGGATGCTGGCCATCACGGATAATGTCTCCCACCCCCTCCATTCCATGGTTTTGAAGCAGCAGAGCTTATTCAGTCATAGACTTTTTAACACCCCCCCCTACAGTTCAACTGAGGACTGTTCTGCTCCTCACCACCTATCACCTATAACCTATCACCCTGCACTTTATCCATTCCCTTTCACATTCATTCATTAACTCTGTATATATGTACCATCCATTCATTCACAAGCTGCTCTTCCCAGTCCTTATACCTACCTTAAACTTACTTGTACATATGTAAACATGCCATCCATCCACTGTACACCCTGGTTCTACTTCATGTTTGTTGTGTATTCAAGTATTTAGGCCTTGTATTTGATATTTTGGGATCAATAAAATCTGTCTGTCTGTTAATTATGTCTGTCTGTCAGCTTTTTAAGATTACCTTTGCAGAGTGTAACCCACAAACACAGCTCTGCGGTCCCCCAAAACAGGGATGTCCCCTCAGTTGAACTTCTCAATCTGTAAGAAATCAAGGGCCAAACCTGAAAGATGAGGTGAAACAAAGGTGTCTGGTTAAAAAAAGGTCTATCTCTGTAGCGATCCTTTCTGTAATGTTGTCAGACACTTTCAATAACAATCTGATCCTGTCAGTGGCAAAACAAGCACTTGCAGTGGACGTACTTTGATCGGCGCACTTGCCCCCTGTGGATTATGTTGCAACCATAGCAGCCCGTTCCGCGACTGCCGAATCCAAAACATTTTGTACCTATTTTGCGGTATAAATGACGAATTTGTACGAATAGAGCCAAGGTTCCTCTTTAATGCAAATTGGAAAATGAAAATGCAAGCCGCTCAAAATACTCACGTGGGTACATGTCTTCTAGATAGGCTTCGTCACAAGGTTGCACTATTAAATATTAATTGGTAAAGCAGATACATTTTGATTCTGCATGGGATGAGACCGAATTCAGAAAAGAAAACACTTCCGCTAACACTAAAAACTAAACTAAACGAAAAAAAACACTAAACAGTTCTGCTACTCTCTGACCTAGAAAAATACCCTTCATCATCTCATGTGCTTGGGTGTTTTGAAGTGTTTGCCCTACAAATCCATCCAAAAAGACACACACACACACACACACACACACACACACACACACACACACACACACACACACACACACACACAAACTCCCAAATATTCTCTTTCTCTCACACAAACATCCTCTCAGTTTTTCTCACTTTTGATAAGTAATTCTCTTTAGGGAGCGCTATGAAGGGATAAGAGGAAAAGCATAGTAATGCACTTTGATCCTCTTCGCCCTAACATGCATCAATGGCTGTTTATTTTAGACCGATGGAATGCAAACTACCAAATATTTGTTCAAAACAGGAGCAACTGAAAGCAAGTGATGAGAAACGATTTTTGAAAGGTGATCTCATGTGGCTGTATTTTTCAGTCTGCTCTGCTTATACTGTTTCCTTGACACCCTTTCATCTTTCACCCCAATGAACATTCCTTACTTAAAAGGCTTAAATTCTACCCTCATTTCAACACTTTGCTGTTAAAGTGGCAAAGCTACAGAAGGGGAAGTGCATAATGAAGCAACGCTGGAATAGCAGCATGGGAAAAAGGCAGGGAATACATTGAAGAGCATCGAATTAAAAACCTGGTCACATGCTCAAAGTAGCATTTCTCCCAAGCTGTTTTGCCTCTTCATATAAAGGTCCCGTAGGTGCTACGAATAACACATATGCACTCACATGTACGCCTCTACACAGGCACACAAACACACAAACCAATGACACACAAATATGCAGTTGCACTTCAAGTGTTGTGCAGTGTTTGACTTTTCAATGTGCAAATGCATCCATGGGAATGTCCTTCCTATTGGAAGCAGGCTCTCCAACAAACAACAAACAGCCAGCTCTGGGACCCATGCACCCATCTCTCCCAATCATTCTTGTTTCTCTACTGTCAATTATCAAATAAAGCAAAAATGCCCCCCCCCCCAAAAAAAATAATCTTAAAAGGGCCACCTGGCAGAAAGAGGAGAGGACTCCACAGATCAGTTGGCATGTGAGGGTAAAGTACACAACTAATGAGACAAAACATCTTTGGACAAAACATCTTTGGAAGGCATGGTCTCATTGCTTTTGTAATTACAACAGTTTTTACCAAGCCATGAATGATGAATCTCTCTTTCAGATTCTTTCAGAAGGATAGAGTTGTAGTTGCCTTGTTATTGAGTTACCCTTGTCGCTGTGTATCTACTTAACATTTAAATGTACCGATGCCCGGCACGGCAAGTGGCATTGCCAGGATTGTTCAACTGGATGTGACAAATTGAGCTCCAGGGCAGCAAGGTCTCAGTGGACAACATTATTAACCACAGTCGGAGGCCAATACGAACCACGGAGATAAACATTGGACCCACGGGACGTAATGTATCACCGCCAAGCATGACTTAAGAAACTGACATAGGGTCGAAGGGTCGGATGTTAAACCAAAGCTCCCCACAGATACCCCGGCTGATAAGAGACCCGGGAAGTCTGGATGCAATTTGTCCTCCTCTCTGTGAGAGACCCAGAGTCTCCAGAGGTTCACTTCTGTATTGATTTCTCCTTCCACTATCTATTTTACCAAAAGCAATTTGTTGCAATCTCATCCTGCCCTTGTTGATTGATGGGGAGGCTCACTTGCCAATTCCTTCCTGGGTTTCTCTCGTCCGTCGTCCGTCTTTTCACACTACATCTTCCTTCGCCCTTGATTTTCCTCCATCAGCTGATGGTGCCATATACTGTCCTTCCATTCCCACTCACTGGATTGAAAACCAGCTGATGGAGCTTATAATGTAGATAATGTGCTACTATGGGGAATAAAGGCCCTCCTCACATATTGATTAATGTGTCTTGTTTACCAGCACTGATGAAAACACACTTAAATAATCGGTTCTCATATTACCCAACCACTGTGCCAATTAATTATTGGGACAAATCTTTAATTTTAGTTGAAACAGTTTTCTTTGGCGCCTTTAATTTGAACCATTGACAGTAAACCAGACTCCTCATCTTTAATCTTCCTCCTGTTTCTAAATTCAGCCAGAAGTCCTGGAAGTAAGAGTAGTCTTCCACAGTATGGGCTAATCACTGCAGTTCCCACACATATAGCCAAGATAGATTTGTAATTGTGAAAGCCTCCGTGAAGACTGTATGACAATTCTATCAGAGCAAAAGTTTATCAATCAAAAGTTCATCCTCACAGTAGATAGCTGTCAACAAAACTTTATTGGAAAGTTGAGGTGTTGGATTTTTCTGCCCTTTGAAAAGTTTCACCTCCTATTTCCTCCATTAATCTCTGTGTAGTGGAATGGGAATATAAATCTCTCTCTCTCTCTCTCTCTCTCTCTCTCTGCTCCTGAGAAGTGAGGTTCATGAGATGAATATTTATTCTTACAAGTTACAGTTATCATGTCTCAACCTTTACAAACTCCACTCTTTTCCTTCCCTTCTCACCCGGAGTGCTCTTAACACACACAGAAACAGACATAAAGACACAGACACACACACACAAAGTCACACAGTCTTTCATGAGCATGTTGACGCCTATGGCCGTGTGACGTGACTGTTCTAATAAGAGACCACCGGCTTACAAAGCTGCCTGGCGGCTCGAAGCAGCAGATGGAGGGAAGGGTGGAAGCCGCTCGGTGCTCTCCCTCGGGGAGGGTCGTAGTGAATCCCTTATGCCTCTGCTTGGAGCCTGGGAAGAAAGGGACCCTGGGATCTGCCTGCCTCCCAGCCTGTTTGCCTGGAGAGAAAGGATGATGATCACAGCCCACAACAAAGGCTTCCTGTCAAACCCTGACTTGGGTTGCAAATACGCTCTATTGACCCTGAAGTAGGCCTGAGATGGACACCCTGGAGACTGACTTTTCACAGTCATAGACTTCAAGGATCTCTGTAAACAAAGTGTTGCTGTAGTCTTAGTCCAGCTATGCTACTGTCCATTTGTGGAGGGAGAAATCACTCGGGTGTATACAAATCTCCTATCGACCAGGTCCATTGGAGAAAATGAAGTAAATAATGGCTAAATATATAGCAACCAGGCTAGAAACAGAGATACGTACAGGTCAGTTCAGTATTGTTACAAACACACAATCGATCAGATGTATCAGTCAAGCGATAAACAGAACTTGTGACTTCTGCTGAGACGGCCAAGTTGTACATTTAGAAACACAACTGCTCTCAGCCGTAGTTGTCGAATACTATGGCCGCCAGACTATACTGTGAGATTCAAGACTCAAGAACTTTATTTGTCACATACACACACGGGGTGTGCAGTGAAATGAAAAAGTGACAATGCTCAACAGGATTGTGCAAAGGGCAACAAGTTCACACTATTTACAATAAAAACCAACACAATATTTACAGTATTACAGTAAGAGCTCTATATAAAAAAACAACAACACAATATTTACAGTAGAGCACTATAAAAATATAGTAATATGAGAAATTGTATGAAATTGTAATATGTAATATAATATAAATTATGTGTAGTCATTACCTAAGTGTGTGTGTGTGTGTGTGTGTGTGTGTGTGTGTGTGTGCATAAGAGGGGCAGTGTGTGGGTCTTGGTGGGGGCCCTGGTGAGGTCAGAGTTCACAGTCCTGATGGCCTGAGGAAAGAAACTCCGTCTCAGTCTCTCTGTTTTGGCAGCGTGACTACGGAGGCGCTTGCCTGACCGCAGCAGCTGAAACAGTCCGTTGTTGGGGTGGTGAGGATCCTTCATGATCCTGCAGGCTCTGGTTCTGCACCTCCTGGTGTACAAGTCCTGCAGGGTGGGGAGTGTAGTTCCAATAGTGCGTTCAGCCGAACCCACTACTCTCTGCAGAGCCTTCCTGTCCTGAGCGGAGCTGTTGCCAAACCAGGCAGTGCCTTATTTCACATTTCACACATGCTGTAACTTGGTCATGAGAACACGGTCCGTGACCTCAGTGTTCGGGCTCTGCTAAATGAATCAGCTTTAGTTTGCGGTCTGATAACTGTAACCAAATAGAAGCAGATGATCCGACTCCCACTCAGTTAAGACATCCATCAAACACATCTAATCAATCCTGCAAGAAGAAGCATCCTAAGATGTACTGGCGTGATTCAGAGATCAGATATATCCAAATATGATGCACAAGTATCCTATTTTGATGCTCAAACCAATAAGTCATTTGTCTATTTCCTAGTTTTAATGTAGTTTACGTTTAATTGAATTGGAAATTATAGATTGTACAATATATTGTGTATGGGATGTAGAATTAGATTGTGGTATTTTGCATTTGTGTCCAGGAAAGTAATCTGCCTGTATAGTAGCACCCATTCATTCATTTGCAGTGAATTCAATTTCAAAGAGTTTTAGATGCCATTGGCTGTAAGTTCAGGTTTTGATTTCAACGTGGAGAACTGTTTCCTTCTGATTTTAATTGAATTAGATCCAGATTCATGGATATACTTTATAAAATCACCAGGAAGCATCGGAATAAGGCCAATGCAAGCCGCCATTTCTTGTTATTTTTATTCTTGCCAGAGGCGCATCTATACGGAAGAGGATTAGGGCCACGTGTGAAAATTTTATTTGAGTTCTGAATTCTGACTTTATTCTCAGAATTCTGACTTTAAACTCAAATAAATTGTTTCACATGTGGCCCTAATCCTCTTCCGTACATCTACACCTGTGTTTGGCGCTACGAGACTGTAATATTTTAGGGCTCTTGCTCATCTTGCTCTGCCAGTGTCCCAAAGTAGTAATAGTAGTAAGCTGATTTTTTTCTCTCTCTGTGGCGCGTCAGAAGCAAACAAACAGGAAATAAAACAACCGCTTTGCAACCGAAATGGCTTGGGGTTACCTTTGCGAGAAATCTAACTTGTGAAAGCAGCAACAGGCTAAGATAGCAGCCTCTGGCCACAGATGTTAACTGATGTAAGGCCCATTATGTTGTTATATTGTTGTTATATATATATATATATGTTATATATTATTTTGGTTTATATGAAGATGATGTAATCATGCATTGCAGCCACAAGACATGTTGTGTTTTGAATAAAGGACAAGACTCACTTTTTCATCAACAAGAAGATTTTTCTTTTGTGTACCATAAGGGTCACTGAAAATAGATACAACAAAATAAAAGTATGAATGACCATTTTAGTGAAAAAAGTGTCAATACAAATACCAATCATTGCGCTAATCAAAATCATTCGCCCCACCGGCCCTCAGTCCCAGCTCTAGCACTGACCCTCACTCCCACTCTCCTTCCTTATATTTCTTTCTCCAGCTCTCCTCCTGCTCTCTCCCCTCTGGGTATTTTTTACATGACATGTCTTGAAGCTCTCCATGTGACTCTATGTAACCCCGCATGTCTCATCCACAAATGGGAAGCTCATGTATTTCCTCCTGAGATTGTTAAATCTGGCAGTGTTTTTGTCTGGCCTTATGATGACTTTCTTCCATTTCATCTAATGCCATGATGCTGAGGAAGACTGGGACAAAAAACCCATGTCTCTTCACATAAGATCTGCATGAATGACTGGATGGATGGATTAAAGGATGAATGTCTTATTCTCATGTCACATTACTTATGGTCTTTTGATGTAGAGCCCCTTCCACCACCAAACTGATGCACCATATCACACCGCTCTCCCTGAGAAGCTGAAGTCAAACAGGCGTTCCTATTGTTTGACACTGTGGCTGCTAACATGGCTCTGCTGCATATGCTGTTTACACAGTCCTCTTTGATTCTACAGATTTGTATCTCTTTTTTTCAACAGAGCTGTCTATGCTATGTGAAGATATACACAGAACTTTAATTAGGAGACATGATCCACTTGCCTTTAGAGTCCCGTCCTGGTAGGGGGATCCCTCTCTGAGTAGCCCCTCCCGAGGTTTCTCCCATTTTTTCCTAAAAGGTTTTTTGCGAGTCTTTCCTTGTCCTCTGTTGAGGGTCCAAGGCTGGGGGATGTCGTGTACTAACCATTTATTGTTTCACATGTTGGGCACTGTGAAGCCCTTAGAGACTGTAACAGTGATTAAGGGCTATACAGATACATGTGATTTGATTTGAGAGTTACAGATCCAGTTTGTACACAGTGTAACAACAACAGCCCACTGCTGCTGCACCAGTGTGAAAGTTTGACTTAGAGCCATTCCAGATAGAGTAAGCAAATGTTATTGTAACTTTTCTGTTTTAGAGCAAGACCAATCCAGAAAATTATGGGAAGCAAATTCCTTGTGCGTCAGTGAGTCAGTGGTGTCAGCTACACCCCAGACTGCATCCAGTATATCTCCAGTTTGAGCCTGTTTTATCCGGCCTAAGAGCCATACAGTCTCTTCAGTTGACCGCAGCGTGAAGCATGTCTGGCCTGCTTGTCCCTTCCAGCGATTTCATCTGGGCGTGTTGCTGCCTTGCATTATGCTAAATGGTCAAACAATAAGTGCACTGTGTGCATGCGCATGGCCGTTTCTGTCACGAAGATCACACTGAAAAAACAACTCAGTATAAAATAAACCTTGACTGATGAGGCTGCAGCTCTTGCCAGTTTGCAGCAAGTAAACATTTAGATACATTTTGGGCCAAGAGTCTTTGAGAAAAGTTTTTTCATATTAAAAATATTACTGTATTTTGTCTTTATTAAGTCACAAAATGCTAGATAGATAGATACTTATACCATTTTAAACACCTTTGTAAGCCTACCGTTTTTTAAGACTATACACTACTAAATAACAGTACCCAGCCATGTACACTGATCTATATAGGCCAGGGTCTATTTTTATGTGTTTCTAAAAATATGAGCATATGTAGACTGAGTCACCGAGCACCAGTATTTGATTCATCCTTACATGTTATCCATGTAACACCGCGAAATATAAAGACTATCACAGTACAGATGTCTTGGTAATATAAATAGCTTACTGACATAAATATCTGGATATCCCATGTTGATGCCAAGGCGGAGGGGCATTGGGGTGGAGTGCTGCCAAGTTCCCACCCAGTTACTCCATCTGGCCAACTGGGGGGGAAAAAAATGAAGGCAGCTCCAATGTGAAGCCACACAACTTGACCTAGTTGACCTTGTTTAGCTGGAGCTCAGAGTGTCTGCAGCAGACGAAAGATGAGCCTATGAAGTCTATGATTGGTGGCTTTGGCCGGTGTGAGATTGTTGGGTGATCTGTAAGTCAGCTAGCAGGCCGGCCCGGAGAGGGTCAAACTGGTAGATGGGTAGAAGGTTCAAAGGAAGGCAGCCTTTTTTCTATCCACCTTGCCCAGTGTCTTCACAATAAAAGCCCCTAGACATTGTGGGGAAACTACATCGCTTACCTTCATGTTTGATCACTCAACAACCACCCTGCTCATTCCAGCTACACTGCATACAGGTTATTCTCAGCAGTGAATTGTTTAACTCTCAAGAGGACGAGGCAAGTCTTTAAGGATGACAATGCTCATATCCTCTAAGCACGAGTGACAACTCAACGGACTAATCAGCATGGAAGTTATGTTATACAACAGCCATTAGCACCACTGACTTATGTCGGTATAGTCTGTACTTTGAACATGCCCCATACATAATGAAGCCAAAACACTTGGCTTTGCATCATGCATCAAAGGTTTGATTCAGCTCATTATGGTTTTACTTATTTGCATGTTATTGATGCTTGTCTTTATTTCCTGACCCTCTCCCTGTGCTGTTTTGGCCAGCCAGAACTTTGCATCCTCCTCTTTTATAAGAACTTTACCACCCTTTTGCCATGACCAGAAAAAAATGGCAATATTATAGTGAATATAATATGACTTTTTGAATTTAGAAATAAACTCAACAGTCTGCAACAGATAGCACACGGGTATTTGTTTCTCTACATGGCTTTATTGTCCAATTTTCATGTGAAAACTTAATGTGACACTTTCCAACATTTCTGCCCTTTAGCACAACACCAACAAACAACAAAAAAAGACTTAACAGGGTCATTGCATGACCGCGTGATGTGCTGATCAGTCACAAACATTTCAAAGCAAGTCTGAATTAGGAACTGCCTGCTTGACTGAGGTGTGATCACAAGAGCATTTTTTTTAGAACCATAGAGTAGTTTTCTTAAGTATTAACAAATCGTCTTCCTTCACCCCCCCCCCCCCCACCAACTCTGCTCAAAGACCTTCGGGGAAGTTTTACCATATTTACATTCGGACCACAAATATTCAAATATGTGGTTTGAATCCTTAACGTGTGTATGAATGAATCCCTATGCACCAAGTCCAAAAGAAACATTAGGAAACAACATCAGAAAAATGAAAACTCTTCCCTCGTGGTTTGTTTGGAGCAAGAGTTATTCTAGTGGAATTCACAAGAAGCCATTTTACAATAGAAAAAAAAAAAAAATCAGATGTTTGCCGGACAATTATGTCACTTAATATCTCAATTAGTCTCCACAGTAAGATGCCTTTCTGATATAAAATATAGTTTTGGTATACTGTTTAACTAAATTAAATCTTTTGGGAAAAAAACAAAAAACAACAAAGATGTCCCCTATATCGCCTCTCCAGTGTCCAGAGAAACATCATGGCATAGCATCAGGAGTCCTCTGATAAGGGTTGGAGGGAGGAGGGGGGAGCGAAAATGGAGTCCACTGGCTATCCTATCCTTCTTGTCCTCTGTTACAATGGGGATCGTGATGGAAGATGGGGGCTTGGATGATACTGCAAGGGCGGGACAAGGAGAGCTGGGGGGGGTAGAAGAATGTGGGATCTGTGGGATCGTTGGAGATAGGATGGTCTGGGCTCAGAACCTGAGGTGAGATTTGTGTTTGACCATGTATCTGAAAAAGAGGGGGGGGAAAATGAATGAGACTGGCGCAGAAAACGTATTCCTTTTATAACTTTGAAAAGAGAAGAGCTAAATATTAAATCATCTGTGCATGGAAGACTATACACAATGAAATGAATAGGTATGTATGAAGATCCACACACACACACACACACACACACACACACACACACACACACACACCTGTCAAGGGTTTCCCAATAGCGCAGGAAGACAGGTCGATCCAGATGGCGTCTGTGGTGGCTCAGCTCCAGGACGGTCACATCCCACTTCTGCACGTTGGGGTCTGTCTTTGCCTCGTCGTATTTCAGATGAAAGGCTCGAACTGCGGGGGGAAAAGATGCACGCGCACAGTCGTAAATCGTAGTGGAAAGTGAATTGCGACCAAAACGTCTTTTGGTCCATAAGCATGTCCAATAGTGGACATCAAATAAGGGAGGACTTCCCTAAATGTGGACAGGAGTAGGCAAGTAGTGCTGATGGTGAGTTTGTGAAAATCTGCAGCTAGGATGTGAAGATTTATAGACAATAGAACCTTTACTCCCTTTTATCAAGTAGATACTGCTCAATAAACAAGTGTCTGGTGACTGACCTGAATTCTCCCCTTGATGAAAATAACTTTGTGATAGAAAGGTGATTATTATGATTAGTACCGGGACTGGTACAGGGCCGATATCTCAGCATTAAACAAGGAGGTTTGTCAGGGAAGGCTGATGTACCGTAGTGCACATGCACTGCTGCTCTGATTTATAGCACTCCGCTTTTGACCTTGTGCCCGCAACAATGACAGTATCTCACAGGGCATAGCGCTAATGACCAGTGACACTTACTTTTGGCGAAAATGTCAACAGGAGATCCGTCAGGCAGCAGCCAAGGCCAGCCCTTAAACTGCCAGGCAGGACCCTGCACAAAAACGGCCACCACACGGTCCCTGCAAGAAGCACCCAAAGGTGATGTCAGCATGTTGAAGAAAAATTCAACTGATGAGAAATGAAACAGAATGGACACCACGCCCCTCACCGCACCAACCCTCCTTCACCACTGAATAAAATACAACGCTGACCAGTCCTGCGGAGCCAGTTTGAGTGGCTGGTCGATGACACGGTAGGGCACGGTGACGCTGAGTGTCGCCCCGCCAGGCTGGATCTGGTCTTTGCGCCTCTGAAGCAGCACCTCGTTGTCCCGCTGGATGCCCTGCTTCTTCTTCTCGTCCGACGTGACAAACCTGGGGATTGGGGGGTGGTGGGGAGAAAGCGACAGCTCTTGAGTGGGTACACAGCTAATGATTTATTATTTATGAGGAGCAATCAGGCTACTCTTGAGCATCTCCTCAATCCTTACATCACACCGTGTACAATAACAGTATTGGTGTGTGTAAACCTCCCACCAGTAAAGTGCATGCATTAACCTTCTGGGCTGCTGCATAATTTCACCAGCATCTTCTCCATGCAGCAGTCATGTCAGCTGCAGCTGCTAACTGCCCAACCATCACTACCCTATTAATGATGGCGCATGATTTATGCTTCTAATTATAGATTAAAAAAGGCAATTATGCCACAGGGAGTATTTGCGACGGTCTAATGCGCACAGTGTGTGTGTGTGTGAAGTTGTCTTCCATGAATACACACCCGTTTATTTCACTTTTGTGGCTGGGAAGGAATACAAACTGGATCTTTCATTTCCAAGTCTGCAGTTGGCAGATTTTAATTAAATTAGGAGGTGTGTCATGCACAGACACAGACACACAGACACAGACACAGACACACACACACACACACACACACACACACAGACAATAATGGGCCACAGATTAAGGAAGATAGAGAGAGACGAAGATAAATAGTGATAGACAGGCCCACTTACTTGAGGTCCTGCAGGAGTTCTTTAGCATTGAGCATAGTGATAAGGGAGGTGGTGCCGGCTGGAATGATGATGATGGGGGTCCGGGACCCTGCAGAGAGAAAGTCACAGCAAGAGTCATACAAACATACAAGCGGTCAAATAAAGACAGTTAATATGACAGAATAGGGAAGACACTCAGGAACAGCAAGGCACTCAGACAGGAAAATACAGATAGGGGACAGGAGGAGGAGGTCACAAACACCAGTTAAGATTGACAATTTGCTGTTAATCAATAATGGTTGATAAACACACACACACACATATATATATATATATATATATAATGAATTGAATGCCAATGTTAAAGATGATATACATTGGATAAAAACAGGGTACCTTTCTTCTGATTTGGCGGGGGTCTGGCTTGTGAAACTGGAAGGGAAGAGAAACATATTTATGCAAACACACACATGTACACATCATTACCTGTTCACAGATTGGCACACACACACACACACACACACACACACACACACACACACAAAAAATGAAAGAGACCCTCCTCGACAATGTGGGGTCTTACAAAATCGAAATGCTGTTCTGGTTTTATTGCCGTTTTCAATGGCAATGTAGAACAGCAATGATTTTGTACATACAAATGTATGCTGAATGGCCTCAGCCATCACCGAATTACAATGATAAATGATGCAAGATGTATCGCAATATCTCAATGAGTGATTTACTGTAGATACCTTGTGTGTGGAAAGCTAAAATAAAACTGTAGGGAGACTAATGGAAAAAAAACACCAAACATTTCAGAAAACATCATTTTGAGGAAAAGGTCATATTGTGCTGCGGGCCATTTTCCCCATGTACTCTGAGAGCATTCCAGTCCTGAGGGGCGAATTTCCGCTTCCCTTCCTTCAGACTATCTTTTATGTAGGCCCATTTATCAAACTGAGCTCATCTATTAATCTACATCAGTGCTGTGGTGAAAATGTGTCCCAGTCTGCCTGTCAGGACATCACTCACAGAACAGACGCTTCTCTCTCTCTCAGCATCTTGGGCTGGTGTACTGCCGAGGAGCAGAACAGGCATGTGTTTCATCACTACACACAAAGAATGCAACTGATGGCTTTGAGCAGTGGGGGGAGGGAGGACTTGACCTCCTGTTCTCTCCTCTCACTGTCCCTGCGAACACCACGGGTGGGAGCTGTAAATGACTGGCACTTGCAGACAGCTGCCAAACAGCGCCCGCCAGGCAGCGCTCAGAGGGAAGCCTCTCGCAGCCTTGACAGCAAGGACTCTCCAATACCGACGAGTTTCCAAGCCAGAGGGTTACAGAGGGTAATGAGAGAATAGGTGAGGGTAGTACCAAAACACTAGAACAGTGTATTGTCGTCTCTTTTTAACTTAATACTGATTAATACCGCTGTGGTGCTGTTGTAAATAATTATAGTTAAGATATAATATGCCTTGTGTTAAGCAATATTATCAATATCAAAATATTAAGTCTGCATAAATATAAAGAGTGTGTCTGATTAAGCATGTGACCTGAAGATCATAAAGTAATCACAAAGTTTAAAAAATACAGTCTGAGGCCTTCTCACGATAAGGCTGTCCAAGGACGAGCTGCACAGGCCTCATTTTGATAAGAAGTACCTAAAAATAGACAGGCGGGGCATGCGCAGACAGGAGAGGCCCAGGTGGCCATAACGTAATGGTGAATGGGAAAGTCCCCAGAACCATGGGTTTTACGGCCACGATTGGACACCATTATTTTCTTGCTGACAAAGAATATTTTCTTGCTGACAAAGCTGAAATTAATGAAAAATGGGCGTAGAATCAGTATTCTCCACGCAGTCTCCACCCAGTTTTTGGGATTTATAAGATCATGCACAGACAGTTGTACTTCGGTCTGGTTCCGGAGCCAACCCGGGTTTTGTTTCTGTTGAAGAATAAAACTCTATGCATCGAACTCTGATCATCTCCAGTGAATTCTTTGAACCTGTTGTGAGACTCCAGTAACGACTGAATTAGGAAGAAGATTAAGTGTTGGCGAGGAGGTCCAGTCCTTATCACTGGCCCTGACCGGGACTCTTCCTTCCCCCGACATCAGTGCCATGACTTTTTCCCACTGGTGGGAAAAATGGCATAAGCTTGACTCGAGTGTGAAACTGCTCACTGTGAGAGAAAAAAAATCTAAAAATACTTCATTTTTACTGTTTATCCAGTGGAGAGCTAATCTCTGCTCTGACAACTTGAGAGGAGGGAATGCCTTGAATAGAAAACATGATGGGAGTGGAAGCTGCATGACAGACTTCGTTAATACATGGAAGAATTGTATTAGGCTGTGAGTCAAAGTCCAGTTTCAGTTTATTAAGGTGTGACGAGGAAACCTGCGCGGTGGGGTGACGGCAGCGGTACTGACCTGGGCGAGGGACGGGCTGCAGCGCTGGGGTCTGGGCCTTCCTGGCAGACGCTCCTTCCTGGGAAACACACAGACAAACCCCAGGGTCATCGACGGAAACATTTGTCTTTAACCCAGAGAGAGCTGCAACAACATTAGGGAATCTGAAGACCTAACCCGATGGATTGTAGCGAATAGTAGCTGAGAGAGACGTGTAGCCTATTTAAAGTCAGAAAGCATCGGTCAAGTACAATCTGAGAAGAAACTACAGATAAAAAATGTTCACACTCGAGGTTCAGGAGAAGTTTCAATTAAAGGCTGTGACCCTTTTTCCATATTCATAGAATTCTCCTTCTGAAAGACGGAGGTTCGCAGTCCTTTACTGACTGTTGCTCATCCTCCCCCCTCCAGGGAACTATTGATTCCCTTTAGAGAAGTGTGTGTGTGTATATGTGTGTCTATGAGAGAGATAAAGGGGGATGGTGGGGGTGGGGGGATATACTGAGGGTCGCAGTCTAGTAGTAATCCATCATCCAATGACATTCCCACAGGCTAGGGCTGGGACTCACAGAGGAGCTTCAGAAACATGCAGCCGCGGTTGGCCTATGGCCGACACGGAGGGTTGTCGAGTGCCAAAACTGTCAGGGTGCTTTGCCCGACACCTGATACTGTCACAGCATCAAAGTAGGAACAAAATTCAGCATCGTTATGTCAGCAACTGAGATCAGAATGACATTCGAGTGATCTATGACTGGGGTGTAATGGGTTATTTTGAAAGAATAATAACAGTTGTAAAGATAATACTGATAAGTCTTCCCTTCATAAACTCGATGGGTTTATATTCAAACTGAATAACTTCATATTCGACCCCTAAAATTTTCACATCATTGTCTGTTTATAGTTTACATCCATTTTCCAGCACAAACTACACTTTACTGTCAGGAGTGTAAGGATGTCCTCACACACCCCGAGGCACGCCCAACCTGCTCATGCTTACTTTGAATATTGGTAAGCCATCATTGCCTACAGTGCATATTGGTGGGAAAAAACGAGCATCACTGAATAACAAATATCTTAGTTGTTGTTGTGTCAAAAGTGTAGAAGTCTGAAGTTTGCAGAGAGCATTTGGCTAGAGTAAAGATATTACTAAAATCCCAAAAGGGCAGGTTCAGATTACTATGCTAATAAGAGACCCCTGGGCATTGACTCTTGAGCACAATGACAGGTCCTGTCATTGTGCTCAAGAGTTCCCCAAAATGCAATACATTATTCAAGCCATGTTTCCTTGGTCAAAATAATGTGAATATTTCATAAGATTCATTTAAACTGTCCTCCAGCATCAACAATTACAATTCTTCTGAAGGAACTAGTAGGCCTCGTCTCCACGCGTCCAAAAACAAATACAGATAATGAAACCATTGAGCGTTATGAGCCAAAGCAGTTTGAGAGGATCACAGATGTTGCCACCTCTTTCGATGAGAATACTTATGAATAATACTACCGAACTTATCATCCCTCTTCCCTTCCCGCTAGCTGCAGGGTAGAGCCCATCAGCAGCACTGCAGGATCACTCTTGGTTGTAGCCTAACTGTTTGTTTATCTGCAGCTAAGCAGCAGCCTGGGCAAAGCCAGCAGTACTTCCTCACCAGTAATACTACACACTCCACCCAGTGAAACTCGGCTTTACAATAAAGCCGCATTTATGGGCAAGCTAGCTGAGAAAACCACCATCAGGGACTTTCCGAGAGGATGGCAGCAAACAAAACGAGCATCGAGCCACCCAGGTTAGTTACATGCTATTTATCCAAGGTTATGAAACAGTGTTTACATTATGTACCCATTACTTTTTGCTTTAGCAACTTTAATTGGCTTACCAAACATGTAAAATAGTTTGTATTGGGCCTATAACTATTTTTTCCTTCAAGATATTCAAATTTCTTTTATGGCCACTTTTATATCACAGACTTTTAATAATGAAAAACATTGGGCTACATTGCTTGACCCGGGATGCTGTGGGTTTATGAATTTAACTTCTTATCAACATTCATCATGAATTTGGAAAATGGAAGTAGGAGAGATATAATGAATGACAAATATTCAGGTATCATGGGCTAATAAACTCCTAGTTTGCAAAGGATGAACAGTGTTAAAATATATTATTATTTTAAATATTTTTTCAGTACTAAATGCATTTAGGAATAGTTTGCTAACTGGCTTCTGTTCTTACAGCAGGTTCATAAGTTGCCAAAGCGGTTATGAGATGAGACTGTTTAGGTAGATAATACAAAATGTGAGGATATATTCTGTATTTCGTTGGGTGGTGACAGACCAGACTGCTGTATGTCAGATCCTTCATGTGCACAAGCAATGAAATGCAGGATAGCAAATCATCATTCAGTATGTCAGACTCCCTGGTATATTCCAACTTAGTGGCGTGTGGTCTCGTTTCGCAGAAACAATCAGAAAATGAGAAGTGAATCTGACAAGAGCAAAAGTTTTTTTCTTTTCAATGTGAAGACAGAAGTAACAGAATTGCCGCAGCTGCCTCATTCACACATTGGGCAACGGACCTCCTCACCTCCCCTCTTATTTACCGCACGCCAAACGGAGATATCCTTTCCTCCTCTTACTGGAGGGTGGTCGTGAATACAAATGGGTCAGGAGCCCAACCCCCCCGCCCCCCTCCCCTTCCAACAGAGCAGGCAGCAACAGCAGCAGCGGCGGCAGAGACAGTGTGACGTGGTGGGAGAGCGTACTGTCACCAAGCCTGGAGCCGTCATTCACGACGAACACACAGCGCAGCCTCCTGCTCCTCTTCCTCCTCCCCCGCCGCCTTCACCCTTATAGCTCTGCCTCGTGAACACAGGCAACACCGCGACAGCGTACAGCAGAGTGTAAGCGAGTGTCGAAGGGAGGGGTCGAGAGAGAGAGAGAGAACAGGAAGGAAAAAGAAAAAAGAGCGAAGGGGGAGGGAAGGAGGGAGGTTCACGTGAGAGCGTGTGAATCAGAGAGGAAGAGCAAAAGGAAACAAGGTTCAGCTAGGTAATGGGAGATAAGAGGCTCAGAGCCAAACTGAGGATGAAGAGCTGCTGAGAAGGAGAGATGTAAGGCTTAACGCACATGCAGCCAGTCGTAGATCAACCCCATCTATCCACCGCTGCTTTGATATAGACGGAAACGATAAGAGGACAGTGAAAGGACCCCGGGCTGCAGCAGACTGTCAGCCACCGACTCCCCTCTCCCTTTGCCTGGAGGCAGCTGCAGAGGCACGGCAGCGCTAGCACCAAGCCTCAGGGGACAATGCGCTGAGGCGGATGGAGAGACTGCAACGCTGGAGCTCTCCAACTAATTTTCTGCCCATGCCTGCACACACACACACACACACACACACACACACACACCTACACCTAGTAAGAAGCTACGAGCGCCTGGAAGAAGACCAGAATAAATTTCACCATGACTAATAAACCAGTGGAGGGCACTCTTTCTCTGAGTGACAGAGCCAGATGCAGGTTGGGAAAGCAGGGGAGGATTTGACACCCGTTGTAGAGCAAAAGATGAGGACCTGAGCCATCGAGCCTGAGCTGGTTACAAAATGTGGTAGCAACGGGATTGGGCCAACAGCACGGTAGGGGGAGAAAAGAGGTTGCACTGTATATAACCAAGAGGGCCATCAAGGTGTGGGGACTGTACTTCATCACATTCAAGAATGATGGGTGGCAGAAGGACAGAGGAACTGACTCAGGCTGAAACAGGTGTGTACATGCTGTGAAAGCTCAGAATGCAAACTCACATCAAGATCGTGCCGTCTACGGTCTAGCAATTATTCATGTTACAAAATGCATGCAAGAAAAGAGCGATTCAGTCAGAAACCCGCTGCACCTATTTTTGTGCCTGGAAAGGAAATGCTCCTTTTCATTTCTGTTGACGCATCCATGAGAGCCCAACATAAGTCTTTTCAGTGCTTCTGTGAGCTCTCACAAACAGCTCTTTGTCTTGTGGGGGTCCTTTAAGAGGGTAGTGTGTAATTCAGTAGAAAGTGAGAGAACGCACTCCACTCCAGGGGGCTAGCGGCCCACAAACAGAACATAGGCTGATCATTCTGCAACCATTCCTTATCTGGATTCTGCTCTATTACAAAAGGAGGTACAGTTGAGAAAATCTGCGCAGATCCTCAATTCAGCCTCATTCTAAAGCCAATTCACCGAATAATTCAAGATTCATGGTGAGGCTTGACGCTTAGGTTTAGTTTAAGTTCACACAGTGGAGGGCAGTGTTATTCGTACTCATTAGTAAAGTATCTTTGGATATTTGTAACTTGTTTACAATGCAAACCCCCAACATGTGTTTCATATTGCAGTCTCAGGGTCACCGGCATCACAAACAATCTAATTAATGAAAATGTGCTAAAAACAACTGGAAAAGTATACGGCGTACCAATTTAAAAAAGGGAAAAAAAAACACCCCAACACACTTTAACACCGTTAAACAGCTATTGGTGATTTATGCATTTTCCATAGTCATGTGAATAACTGGCCAAATGTCGTGCAACATCACGATGAGACGTCACGTGCAGCTACAATGACAGTATGATAGGAGAAGAATTATCAATGATCTAAAACATCAAGGTCAGGTTTTGGTGTCAGTCCCTCCGAATCAAAGAACAAGCATTTCTTTCTAGATTCACCATTTTGCACCGACGTGCAACAATCATGCAAGGAGAAATCCATCGTAGCAGAGGAAGAGACAGCAGCCTCAATAGTCCACAATGCAACGCAGCCACAAGACATGCGTTTCTGAGTATGTGATTCTCGCTTTTTAACTCACTCTCTTGCTCTTACTATCGCGGCAGTTATTGCCCTCTCCTCTTACAAGTGAAACCAACAGCTGAATATTCCAGGCAAGTTCTCTGAATGTTGTCGAAAGGCATGCTGGGAAACCACAATCTGAATTAGAAGTAGACAAGGCAGATTGAGGGAAAGTGGTACAACCATAAAGATAAATGACAACGCTGTCACAAAATAACTTGCAGAATGCACAGAACATCACAGACTGGTGATACAAAAAGTATCTGGGTATCTGACGGTGGTATCTTCCTTTAATCTTCCCCCCCAATCTCCCTGCATTAGACCACTGATACAGGTACTGTTGGACATATTTGTTACTGTGATGTTTTAATTGAATGCATTATGCCTAAATTTGCCCAACACTGTAGAAATCATTCATCACAGGATTATCAATCCATTTTCTTAAATTTGTATTTGTTGTTACTTTTTATAGATATATTTGACATATTTATTAGTAGTAGTATTGATGTATTGATGATCCAGTAGACACAAGAAAGTAAAGGCAGTTGGCTATGGCTAATTGTATATCAACACAACGATGCAGTCTCAATTCTCAATGCTGTGAGCGCCAAAAAAAATATATGACAGTACAACACCTTGTAAATGTCAAGCCCTGTGTAGTCAAGTTTCCAATCAGTCAATGTCAAAACGAATCAGTGTGTGAGTTAGATCAAATTTAACATCATTAACAGCACCACACCAACACCTTGTCTCAAAATCCTGGCCACCCTGGATTGCACCCTGCTATGTCTTCTAAGCACTTTGGATATTAAATTCTAGTGACTATACATACTGCCATCTTCAATTTGAAGCCATTTCCATTCATGAAAAGTGACCACTTTCTGTACATACTCATTCAAGGTGCCAGGAACAGGTTAGTGGGACAGATTAAGATTATATTAATAGATTATAGTCTCTTTTACCATTTTACATTCACAGATTTCTGACAACAACCTTCTTGCAGTTCAATGTATCCCTTTCATAATTTGGCCATGGACTACACTTTGGTTTAAATTACTCAGTGAATCAATCCCAAACCAACCCCTGCCTCATAAAGACAAGGATTAAGGGCTAACAACACTTTATTTGTTTCAATTTATCAATGCTAAAGTCATTTTATGATTGCAACTGATGAGACAGTTTGTTCATCTTTTTGTTATATGTGCTCTCCCCCTCTCCTAGATACATAGACTCACTGGAGATTCAACATGAAAGCTGGCTTATACCTCAGAGATGGCTAGTCAGACAACAAGAAAGTGATTTACAGTGACACACATCGAAGTGCAATACCAGCACTGGGTATAAGCCCCTCAGGAGACAGAGCACACACACATCACAGTATCTCCAGGGATCAGAGGTCAGAAGCTGCTTGCTACTGACCACACGAGTGTGACCACTGTCTGAGTCAATTAGTGGTGCCATACTGCCTCCAGACACCATGCAGTGGAAGCGACGCCACTGCTGTTCACATATCGGAGGACTCCTGTATCTCCTCTCACTGCTGGGGGTCCTGGTCTTTCTGGTCCACCAGGAGTGGCTACCTGGGCTCACAGGTATGCCGTGGCAAAGAGGGCATCCTGTGGTCTATGGAGGTGGTGGACTACACTCCACCAAGGCCAAAGGGAACCTGAGCTCCCGACATTCTCTGTGGAGATTTGTGATCGTTCCTCAGCAGACCTTCAAGACTGACACCAACAGCTCCCACCAGGAGGATGACGACTCCTCTCCTCAGGGGGAGACGGGCCTTGAGAACTCTCTGGCAGCCAATACTAGCCAAAGTGAAGAGGGAGGCCTTAGTGGAAAGCTAACCCAAGGGCCTTACCCTTACATCATTAACGAGCCAGGCAAATGCCTAGAGGGCAAACCAGCACCATTTCTGGTGTTGCTGATAGCCACTGAGGCTCGGCAAGTGGAAGCAAGGGAGGCCATTCGGCAGACGTGGGGGAATGAGAGCATTGCTCCAGGCCTAGGGTTCATGCGGTTGTTCCTGCTAGGGGCAAATGAAGGGGAGCTGGGACACTTACAGCAAAAGATGCTAGAAGCTGAGAGCCAGAGGCATCATGATATCATTCAGCAGGACTTTCTGGATGCCTACAACAACCTGACCATAAAGACCTTGATGGGGATGAACTGGGTGGCAATGCACTGCCGGCAGGCCAGCTATGTCATGAAGACAGACAGCGACATGTTTGTCAACACAGAGTACCTGATCCACAAGCTGCTCAGGCCCGAACTGAAGCCCAAGAAGGACTACTTCACAGGGAACAACATGAGGGGCTTCGCGCCCAACCGAAATAAAAACAGCAAGTGGTATATGTCCCCTGAGCTATACCCGAGCGAGAAGTACCCCACCTTCTGCTCTGGGACAGGTTACGTGTTCTCTGGAGACTTGGCAGGAAAAATCTACAGAGCTTCACTAAGCATCCGCCGTCTGCATTTGGAGGATGTGTATGTGGGAATATGTCTGGCCAAGCTACGAATCGAGCCCACGCCACCACCCAACGAGTTCCTGTTCAATCACTGGCGGGTATCTTACTCCAGCTGCAAATACAGCCATCTGATAACGTCACATGGATTTCATCCCAGTGAACTACTTAAATATTGGCATCACCTACAAAGCAACAAGAACAACGCCTGCATCAACTCATTTAAGGATAAGATGGGCAGGCTACACCAGAGCAGACTGAATGGAGAGAAACCTGTTTGATGACTTGAAAAGACTTGAAATGAAAAGACTTGGAAAAAAATAAACTTGAAATGAAATGACACTTACATTCAACTCAGTTTAGATGGAGGTTTTTGGATACAACTAATGACTGATATTTCTACACTTCCTGAGCTTGATATCAATGGCCTGATCCACACTTTATCCACCTGGATATTCAAAACAAATAAAAAAAAAGATAAAGTAATCCCAAATTCATACTAATTCTGTACAAACCAGACAAAAATTACGTTTGGATCAAGCCATTGGAGAGTTTATGTGTGCAGGGTATATTTTAAAAAACTGAACTGCTGTAAGATTGGCTGAACTACAATAGCTACTTTTTTGTAATAATGTAAGGTCTATGTCCTTCATCTGTTTGTATGCAACCACAGGCATGCTCCAAACAGAGTGATCAAGGTACTAGTTAGTGCCAGTAAAGAGTCATACTTCTGTATCTAATGACTAGTGTCTTCATTTCAACAGGATGTCGGTTTCAACGTGAAGTCAGATAAGATAAGATTGAGGATGCAATAAGACATGTGAGCACAGCTGTTTTCAATATAATATACTTGGAGACTTCCTCAGATTGACCGTTCTTCTTTGACAAGCAACTTGATGTGGAGGCTAGGGATTCAGCACAGCAGAGTACCACCATGTTTAGAGAGCTGTCTGAAACACCTTTGAGAAAAATAATTGCAGTCTTTTGAGATTTACAAATTCACAGTAGTCAATATTGTGATTGATATTTGATTAACTATGCAGCCATAATAGATGCATTAGCCACTTTGATTGGACTGTTGAGGACTAATGAGAAGAGACACAGCCAACCTTACTGTCTAAAGAACATTTCCCTGGCCTGGCAATCGGGTTTGTCTACAGCAGCCTTCCAGTAGAGGCCAACTCGGCTTCAGCTGGAGCTGTACCCCGAGGGGAGACTTATTCAGCCAAGTTTTCAAGACTGCGGACATGAATACAGTCAGGGTGGGAAATTAACACCGGGTTTGGCTGCGTCTGGTCAGTTTGTCTACTCTACGAGACAGTCCAGCTGGTTAACAACCACGGTTTAAGGTTGAATGAATCTTTGATGCCGCTGATGTCTGAAAAAGTTATATTTCCCACCCTGAATACACTAGTGCAATATATTAATTATACATGACAAGCTTCTGAGAGAAAGAAAAAGCTTCCAACATGGTAACTTGCTACATGTGTAGCTCTGTAGTCAAGTCAGTCTCTTGCTAGACTCAAATGCTTCATGTTTGGCTTAGACAACAAAAAGTCATGCAGGCATTATACAGTATATAGTGATATAATTGTTTTAATTTCTTCCTAAATTTCCTTTCCTCTTTTAATATTTTTTCACATTGGATTTGTCAGGATTCAACTTTACCTTTAAAGGACCCATATTATGGAAAACGGTTTATTCCTGGCGCTTATACATGTTCCACAGGAAATTACTTCCCTAAGCAGCTGAGAACATTTGAAATCTGGAAGTCAACCCGTTTTTCTGTATTTTCCTTTTTCCCAAAACGGTGCCAAAGATAGGAGAAAAACAGCCCGTTTCAGAAAGTGGTTCCTTTGGACGTCATAAGGTGCAAATCCAGCCCCTCTCAGAGCATGCCCATGCCCAGTTGAACAACCAATCCCATTTACGTCGTCGCAAAATGCAGCTCACGGCAGTGCAAGCCGTTGCTTATGGTGCATTCCATTGCACTCGGAAATCGATAATTCCGAGTCGGTATTCCTAACTTCCAATCTAAATGTGTTCCAGTGCATCTGCTCGGGAAAACATAATCGCCCGCAGCAAACTCATGTTTGTATGGTAAGTCTCAGAATGTTACAAGCATCTAAACTCAACATCAACTACTACAGCGCCATTAGTGAAGAGAATCGGCGCATATCACATTCGGATGCCGTTTTGTCCGAGTACACTGGAATGCACCATTACTTTGCGACGACTGAAGCTAAAACAACATATCAGGAGATATATCAACTCCAGTTATTATTTTGTAGGATGCAGGCAGCAACATAGATCCCTGCACAGTCTCCCAACACGCGAAAATGCCAGGACAGAGTGGATTAATTTTATTTTTAACGGCAACGGCTACAGTTTTTTCTGTGTGTGATGATCAGTCCTCAGACTGCTTGAGCAATGGCAGGATTAGCATCTAAATTGAAGCTTAAAGATGGAGCAATTCATAAGGTACGTGACCCATCTGCAAAATTGGAATCTGTAAGTGTCACCATGTTTTGATTTAATTTACCAAATTAGTCTGGTTAGTATATTCACCGCTGGTTAGCTAATGAGCTAGCGGGGCTAGCCACGGGCTTGTTGGGCGTGGAAGAAGTAAGAAAACTAAAGCTGGAGTCATTAAAAGTAAAGTAAAGTAAAAGTAAAGTTATTTGTAGGGACCAGTGTCTGTTTTATAAGTCTGTCGAACGTGTCAGGCTTGGTAAACTTTAGCCACCATTAGTACAATCGTGTTTGGTTGTTTGGCTGCGCTGTTTGGATGCAAATAGATTGCATCCAATAATATATTGGTTAACTGGCTCAACAAAATTGTCAATCCTAGCTTGTCTGCAAGTTGTATTCAATAAGCTTATGGACATGAGCCATAAATAGACCGCTCTAGCTCTGCTCTCCGTCTCCGCCAGGCGATCTTGTGTAGGTTGTATGTAATGAGCACTGCTCTGATTGGCCGCCTCACGCCGTGAGGCGTACGGCCAATCAGAGCAGTGCTCATTACATACAACCTACACGCCCTCAAAACAGCCTGTTCTCTACAATGGAGAAAATGAGAGACTGAAACACACCACAGAAGCTGGTTTTAGGATTTTTTTTTATATAGACTTCACAAACGTCTTGTAAAGACCCCTAGGAACAGTTTAAATAGCCCAAAATTAGTACAATACCCCCCCCTTTAAGCATTTTTATATAAGAAAATACCCATACATAAATCATTGCTTTGTCATATATGTCTGGCATAACATGTTTATTAATTATTATTTTTTATTATCAATTACTCAACTCACAAGTCATTTTTTGGGAAATAATTTCATTTTGAAACCCTGCACCTGAGCTCAATGAAATGAAGGAAAGATTTAAAGTGTGTGCTGAGAAGGGTTAGAAAAATCGACTTCCTCAATCTAATCTTGGTCCAAAACATCAGTCTGCATGCACTTCAAACACACAGCTTTACAGACATAGAGGGAATCACCTGGCGCCTTAAAATAGGGTTTAACGTTATTCACTTTAATATTTAAAAGAATTACTCATTACTCCCCAAACCTCCCAATTACTGACTGATTTGTGTCTTTAATGTTCATGCCTGAATTATGTTTTTAAATATAGAGTGCACATTTCTGTGAGTGACCGTGAGTAACTGGAAAATTAGTCGTTATCTACCCTCAGAATGGTCAATTTAGTCTACACTGACTCTACACACAACTTATACAATAAAGAGATTAGCTTCCTGTACAAAGATTCATTAGATTTCTCTTTGTGAGAACATGGAGACTGAAAAGTCGACCACCAACATGAGCTGCAGCGGCAATACCAGCGCTCCCGCTTTTTTCCCGCCGACTTTCGTACATCCCAAGTGTATGCTTAAAGTATGTCTGAATGCCTGTGCCTCATGAGGTTGAGGTTATATGGCCTTCTGATATATAATGTGGTGAGGAATGAATGGACACATGCAGACAGAGCAGAGTCTCTACCACCTTAGTGTTCTCATAACCCCATCCTGCAAACCAGCGGCGCTTCGGTCTTACCGTTACTGACTTCAGGGTCATGCCGTGGTAGGTGCCCATGGTGTCAATCTTGAAGCCCTCCGTTTCTAAGAAAATAATGCATGTTTGTGAGTTGCAGATTACTGGCAAGAGAAAATGATATTTAATGATAAAAAAAATAATAATGACCCAACACTGTGTCATGACAAAGTTGTGTCATGTTGTACTTCCTGTTATGCTACAAGGATTTCCACCCACACATTAGCAACCAAGCAAGTAAACACCAAAATCACCCATGTGTCCCTGGTAGATGATTTGTTTAAGTTTAAGTTTATCTGCACATATAATTAAAAGGACAATAAAAAATTTAAAAGTTTGAACATTGTGCAGGAGAGGTTAGAAGCCAAAAATGGCTTATGAGGATACCTCCCCGTAAAGTATATCAATAATCATACTTACAAGGAAAAAACATGAAAACAAACAAAAAAAAAAAATACAACAAATGCAAAAAGCAAACAGCGGTGACAATCAAATACAAAAAAACAAAAAAACAAATCAAGAAATGACTTAAAAAAACATGAAAACAAACCAACCAAAAAATGAACAAAACAAAATTTTGTGTAATTCATACAAAATCTCAAAACTAAACGATAATACAGAATTAATAAAAATGTACAATTACATAAAAACTTTATATGTTTACAAGTTGAGATACATTATAATGAAATCCATGAATAGTCATAAATCTTTACTGATTAGATTACTTTTCAGATGTTTTTTGAATAATGATAATGTAGATGTTGATTTTAGTGATGGAAGTAGATTGTGCCAAAGAGATGGTCCTCTATATTTCAATGAAAATTGATTAAGGGAAGTCCGACAATAAGGAAGATGAAAGTCCTTAGAACGTCTTGTGGAATATGTCTGAGAAAAACTTTTTAAAATTATGGAAAACGCTAGGCAAGTCATGAGGTAGGTGAACATATTTATACATGAATATGCAAGTTTGGTATATGTTCACATTAAAAATTGATAGAAGTTTGTATTTTCGGAAAAGAGGAGCAGATGAATCGCATCTTTTAGTGCTTCATGGGGATACCTATATACCATACCACCGTGTATACCATGCTGAGTGATAGCAGGCGACAAGCATTATTTCAAAAGTGAAAATATGAGCACTTGTTCCAGATCTAAAGCTAATATAAGTCATGTTAAATGATACGCAGCTGATTCTGGCAGCATTGTGTAGGGGATTGGTAAAATTTTGGTCATGCACTGTTTTGAACTACTTGGGACCACGTTCCCCTTTTCCAGAGGAAGTGAATGTGGTGGCTGATGGGAGACTGTATACAGCTTGCAAATCACTTTGCACACAGAGTCAACAAAAACTCAAAACAATGTCTTGCAGCTACGTCACCTTACAGAATATTGAGTCTACTGTCGGTATCTGTTCCTCTTCTATGCTGGATTTCTCCTTGTATTATTGTTGAATGCACGCTGCGAACCACGGGGGAGCCAGGGGAGCCATGGCTCCCCTTAATGAGACATGAGCTCCCCTGAAAACATGATTTGTGAAATTTTGGGGGGTCTCTAAAATAGACAATAAATGCTATTTTTGCCATGCATTTCTATTTTTCTCAATTTCCTGTATCGTCATCATCGTGTATAATGCGTAAAATTAGGTTATTTTGATGTATGATTCATGATTGCTCACTAATTCACCGTAATAGATACCGACATGCATGCTATTCAACTTGAATGTCAGTGCAAAATGGTGAGTCTAGAAAGAAGCCCTTGCTCTTTGATTGTGAGGGACAGACAGCAAACCCTGATGTTTACCGTTGACGTTTTAGATAGTTGGAATTTTGTCTGCTAGAAAATATCTCGACATGACGTCATGACGTCTATGTTTGGCCATTCCTGGGCAAATGCAAGATACATCTTCAACAGCTGATTTTTAACAGTGTTGAAGTGTTTTTATCATGGATTTTTCCTGTAATGGGTATCCTGCAGCCAATCTCATGGAGAGAAAAAAAAACATGGAGTAATCCTTTAAGGTCACAAGCTCTCACAAATCGAAGCATTCGCACAAACTGCATACACACGCAATCATAAGACTCACCCTCTTTTCCTTTGAATCTCTCCTGATCGTATCTGTTGTAGGCAGCTGGGACGGGCTGTTTATTCCTTATAGACTGGTCCTGGAGAGCACATGATATAATTATACAAACAAATGTCTACATGTCTGTAAATGCACTTTAGTCAAACCTTAGCAGCCTGTTAATACACTCAGCGGAGCTTCACAGGGTTAAATAATAACCTTTCCTAGATAACCCTCCAGTTAATTTCAAGCTCCATTTATTTGAGAAATGATACAAGCCATCAGAGGCATTAATAGACTGTATAGTATGTACAAGCCAGGTATTTAATGGGGTTTCTCATGGGCATCTTTCTTCAGAATGAAGAAATCTGAATTCAAACAAATTCTGTCTTAAAAATATCTCCGTCTAACTTTACTACCTACCTTTTCATAATCAAGCATTCACAAATGTGACTTTGGACTGTATCATATGTACAAATCTTTGTAATCCAAAAGCATATTCAAGCCAATCTGCGATGCAATGTGCAGCCTATCTATTTGCAGCAATGACATTGCAGCTATAGCCTACAAACTACTTCAAGGAAAAAAAAAAAGGAGGCCATAAAGAAGAATAGCTGTACCGGCCATGAGACAAGGTTATCGCACTTATTGTGCCTTGGGCAAACGCCTCAACCAGGTGATATGCTAGCAAATTAGTTAGCTGTCGTTGTACAACGTGACAGTTACTGCTTACAGTTAACATACTGCCACTTTTTGCTCACAATTTTGCCACCAACAGCATAAAATCCAGTGTTTCCATGTAGCACTTCTGAGGTGACTCAGCATTAAAATAATTCCCTCAGACTCAACTCAGCACAATCCGTTTTGCTTGCAATTCCAGTATTACATTTAAGTGTAATGTCAACCCCCCTGTCAACCCCCCCCCCCCCATCCCACTTTGAGTCTTTGTCCACTTACACAACTTTGAAAGACGCAAAGAAATAGATGAGGAGCGGGGGTGTGGAATGACTGTGACACAGGGGTGCGGTTCATTGCACACCCCGTCCTCTGGGGAAAATGAGGTGTGAGACAGCGTTATGGTACTTCTGTTACGGAGGAATCATCCCCACTCTGATTTCATAGTGGGGGACAGTAACATTTCACAGCTTTTACAGCTCATTACTGGTGCAGAAATCCTAGGGAATGCACGCATACCTGGCACTGTACACTAAGCACCGCTTTGAACCAATAAGGGGGAGAAGTGGTGACATGTACAGCCTGGAATACTGATACCAACACAATTCACTTGCATGTTGGGATTATTACCAAAACTAATGCATTTCACCATAAACTGTGATAAACCTTTGTTTACAACCTAAAAACAAGTTTTAGTGTGTAATTTCACTTTCTTAAAAGTCAAAAGCATTAAGCTCAGCCAAAATTACTTTAATTAATTTGATCAACTCTAGTAAAATTTGAATTATCATTTGCATGCGAGACAGGTGGAGGGCGCTCTCTTTACCACTTGAGTGGCGTTCTGTGCTGGTCTCTGCTCTGGTGCTCTCCCTTCTTCTCTGGCTTTCACCGACTGAAGGATGGCAAAGATGTTTTTGGAGAAGTTCTGCAAACAAGCAAAATGGTTCAGAAATGTGATGAGTCAAAAGCCCTCCACAAAAAACAAAAAACAAAAAACAAAAAAGATGCTGTCCTTTTACGGGTTTCATTTCATCCATTTCATAAAATACAAGTCACATACAACAATGTTTTACCCGTTTCCCCAGCCAAAGGTTGCACTGTAATCAGGAGGCAAACATCAAGCAAAATCTCATGATTGGGATGAACCCTGAGTTGTTAATCTGGACACAAAGTTGGATATTTAATTACATCTTGGATATTTAATTACTAAGCACTACTGACTGACTGACTATATGACATTTCCCTTGACGCAATACTGCCATCTACAGGCACATCAGAGCTCCAACATGATATGATGAGGTAAGTAATGGAATCCTTTCCCCAAGGCTCAAACAGAATAGAGTAAAATACAGTTCCATGGGGGTGGCAGCATCATGCTGTCGGGGTGGTTTTCTCTGGCAGGGACCGGGAGAATTGTAAGGATAGACGGAACGATGAGTAGAGGCAAATTCAAGCAAAGGCAAACTTCAGTTGTAGGGAAAAACACAGTGATTGGGTATCATTGGCCTGGGGGTGGGGGCTGACCTTTCCAGTGCTCTGGAGGATGGTTGTCCTTGTCCTCCAGACCCTCTCTCTGCTCACAATGTCCCTGGTGACATCCATCTCTGCGTCCACGAAGCTCCTCTGCTTCAGAGTGATGTCATCGTCCAAGTCCGTTTTTATGGTGGAACGCTTCTTGGCCATGATCTTGGCTTTGATGGCAGCGATCTTCTCCACCGACATGGCCTCAGACAGTGATCTTGACACAGGAGGAAAGGTTTGGTCACATAGATAGCTCACAGGTGCACAAACCAGAGGGCGGGTGTCAGTTTGTAGCCAAAACTAGCAACATCCACAGCAGTTCTGTGAACATTGTTCAGTGCACACTGAATACCACAACTAATCTCAATGGTGAAATGATTTACTTTGGATATCTTATTACTTAACCATTATACCTGATCTGGTCAGTTTGCACAATGCCTTCTTTGTGGCCCTCCAGACGTGCAGCCAGGCGCTCTTTGTCCAGACGCACGCGTTCCTCATCCTAAAGAAAAACATGGCAGTGCACGTGCTATTTAACAAACACATAAAATATTATTTAATACGTCTAAGATACATCAACTCACAAATTCTGTCTCTGCATTTAAACATTTAAAACACTGTTTTCTCACCTAGAGCTGGTTTGAATGGTCATAATCAGAAGTGAAAGTGTTACTTTGTTACAGTTTTTCCTTGATTTGGTCATCTTTCCCTTTGCCAACTGACAAGCAAACTGAACAATACCATGTATCCCTGCAGGTCAGCCATTTGTTTGGACTATAAGGACTTGCAAAAACATTACAAAATATATTTTTGGATTGTTCACTTCACTTTAAGTAAGTCTTTGAGTGCATTTGAAGACCTCCAATGAAGCATGGGGGAATTAAATAAAGTAGATCTGATATTCCCTGGCTATTTTCTTGTCTTTGGTCACATTGCGTTCTCACTTAAGATGGGTAGATTTTGAAGCAGCCTGAGATCACCCCTCTCCAACACACCAGGAAGCTGATACTTGGTGTGAACCAGAGTTCTTATGTCCCCAAACAAACCAAACTAAGGGGGTAAATGCTGTAGGGTGTGATTCAACTGCACTGAACAAGGCAGGCATGAGAATGTCATAAAAGGTTATTGGTGTTGGGAGTCCTGAGTGAGTGTAGGTCAGAAATGTTAGCAATTCACCTCAATCCTTGGTTTTTTGGCTTCAGAAGATACCTCGTCAGCTGCTCTTTTGACTGAGGAGAACAAAGCAACAGTATTATTTCACAAGTCAGAAGTCGTCATTCATAAATAAGATAAATGAAGAGGAACACCTGACTCCTCCAACCTTTTGTAACAAATCTGGTTTAGAACGTACCTTGTGTTGGCCTTTGCAAACCTATTTCTATAGGGGCACTTCTGTCAATACTTGTTGAAGTAGCTGGGAGTGGAAAAGAAATAGAAATTGCATCGATTATAAACAGTTCGTCACCCACTGGCTTCACTGATGAACCATCACAACATTTTGGTGAAACAACAACTACATGAAAAATATATTAACTATAATACTACATACATTAGGCAACTAATATTCCAAACACTCGACAAGTGTAGGGCCTAAATGAGAACACATGATAGAAACATCACTGTAGATGCTTTTCATCAACAGTGTAGTTCTCCCAAATGCTACTTACAACTCTCGCCATTGAGATATGACAGCAAGCCCTTTCGATCGGGTCTTCTGACAACCGGGATGTTCTCTGTCTACGGAGAGCATAAAATCATGTAATTCAACACATGGTCAGTAGAATTCCAAATAACATTCAAAGATGTCATGAACAGACAGACAGAAGTTTGAGCTTCATGAGATTTAATGACAGACAATTTTATGAGGTGATTTCATGGCAGTGAAACTGTATTGAAATAATGAGAATTTTTCCAAGTCACTTACTGCAGCCCTTCGCACATAGGATGGATGAGGCAGATGCACATTGTTGAGCAAGAACAAGATTGAGTCTAGAGTATAGTACTCTTTGGGCTGCCCCTCTTTCCCAGTTCTGGGGGTAGAAACACACACACAAATCCCTTAAACTTAGTCAAAGGTGTCGTTTAACTGGCAGTCCTTGTATGTAACTTAAAACATATAAGTTGATATAAGTTAAATCACTAAAATATGAAGTAACTTGAATCATCATGACGTTCAGATTCAGACATCATCATGTAAACACGGAACTATGATCCAGCTAGCTACTGTACTAATTCGTGCCGACTCAGTTTGCTACATGAGCAAAGTTTGCTTTTGAAGAAACCACCGTACACAACACATATCATAGCCGTTATGGTTCTGGATATTGCAAACACAAGTGTTTCCTCTTGAGCCACTCGACTCCAGAATCCAAGAGAAGAGAACTTGCACCTCGAAGTTAGCTAGTAGCATCTCAACGCTTACTGCAGCATGTTACGCTAAAGATTATGAGAAATATCGTCAGCTAAAGTTGCAAGGAGATAGATGACCTTCACGAGGGCTAGCAACAGAAGCACTATGACCCGGAGAACAACAGCAAAGTGGCATGTAAACACAAACAGAGAGTGCGTAAAGTTTATAGTAACGTGACAACAACCAGAACAGCAGCGTTAGCATTGTAGCATCTGCTAGCTAGCAAGTCCCCCGCCACCACTAGCACCACCAGGCAGATTAGCTAGAGTTGCAGGCCTACAGAAGCGATCAGTATATCCACTAAACATTGACATACCCCCAAATTATGTAGTTGGTCTTGACATTTTTTGGCCAGGAGAACTCTCCAAATATAACTTCATCTCCTTTGGCGACTATTACTTTTTTCTGGATGTTATACTGACGAAGAACACTCAACACGTCCGCCATCTTCACTTGTCTTCATGTAGTGTGTTTGTAAAGCCCCCGATTATCAACATCCCGTGGCCTCGCAGGATGCCTGATCTCTGTGAAGTTACATTTTTGGCCAATTTCTCTTAAAATTATCCTGTATGTTTACAATAAAAAACGTGTCAAAATGCACATATTTATTTTTCTATTCTAATATTTTGTTCATGCTCTCATTCAACGAATTCAGGCTCGTGTTAACTCGTGTTTCACAAGTCCAATTAACTTACGATAATTTTAGACTTAACGTTAGACAATTTAATTTTTCAGTTTCTCTTAACTGGTTTAAGTGCCCTACTGAGAAATTCTTCTCTCCACCTGCACCCCTTGGGAGAGAGGGGTGAGGATGGATCAGCCACAGAGCAACAATTCTACAGCTGGTAGGGATTCAGTGCCTTGCTCAAGGACACTTCCACGGGGTGGACACTGGGGGTCACAGGGACCCCACTATGCACATGAGGATGTCAACCCTGCATAACTTCAGTCTTATTTCGAGGTTAACAGACACACAGTGTGTGTATAATATAAGGAGGAAAAACGTACAGCTACAATATTCCAAGAGGCAAAAAGTGTTTATTAGGGGTTTACATTGCCACTACAGTCAAGTACTGTACATGTCAAGCAAGATTGGATACAAGAGACAATATGTTGGAAATCCTGTTGACCATGATGGTGAAATACTTTGGACTACAGCTTGTAGTATAAAGGATCATATAATTACAAATAGCTTCAGCTTTCGTAGCATTTTGACCTTGGAGCCTACAGAAATCACCTTAACACTGCAAATAATAATATGAGCATGTATGGACAAAGGATCCATCACAGTAACATGGTCTGGATTTATTTTTTTCTTTGTAAAGGGTTGATTACACCAGATTACATGCCAAGTTCAGTAAATGCTAGTAATAAAATAATAGCAATTACTGAGCAAGTAGACAAGGAGCACCACTCCACTTCAGTTGTTGTTCCCTAAATTGAATTATTCTAGCATTGTAAATGTATTCAGTATTTGAAGAAATATAAAGCATTGTAATTTAAAACTCTCAAGTGTTACACATGTATTACAAAAGGTACATTCAGCTGCATCTATTACACTGGCAAGGTAGCAATTATCTATGTTAGTGTTTTCATCACTGACATTCCTACATTGCTATTAAAAAAAAATACAGAAACATTATTGTGCTAGCAGCTTCAGTCTTCGTAAACAGTTGTTAAATAGCTTTGACTTGACCTGTCTGACCAGAATACAGCAATAGAAAAAGCCCATTTGTGCTGCATAGAAATCAATCAGACTAAATGATGAGAACAAATCCATTTTTCTAAACTCCCACACATTAGTATTGTTTTCAAAGGAAAACCCAAAATAACCTTCACTCTTCATTACACATTTAAGAGCACCAAGGGTATTATATTACAAAATAATTTCACAAGATCAGAACAAACAAATCAATTTGAAAAATTTCAAACAAAAATATAATATTGGTATTGGTGAAAACAAAATGTAAATGCATTAGAAATTGGAATTGTGACGAGAGGCCAAAGCCACACCTCATGGGAATTCTAGACATGCATATTACTATTACTTGCCTGTAAGGAATACCTTTCAAATAACTTTCCTGACCAAATCAATCAAGGATTTTTACAGAATACTCAGGAAAAACAAACTGCAAGCTATTCTGTTGCCCCTTGGTGCTTTCCTTTTTTTCGATTCATCTCCTGTTTATCTGTAATCATTTATAATACTGCTACATACAACAGAAGGACAGGATTCAAAGGTTGAAAAAGGCCTCTACCTTCACATCGAACTTGCTATCATACCATAGATAAACAGAAACTACAGTAAATCCTTCTAAGTAAACCTACAGCTGTATTAAGCCTCTAACACTATACTGGTCTCTTACACTGTTGCTCTTTGATCCATATGACTTCATCTGCAATTATCTTTCACAAATGAAATCCACCCATTTCTAGTAAGGGTCTACAACTTCTTAGTGTCTGACTTCTCACTGAGAACCTCTAAAACTCTAAACAGCACATTATACAGTGTGCTGTTTATATTAAAACTGTCTAACAGCATGATATACAATGGCATATCAGTGTTGTACTCATCACTTCCTTCCCAAATTTCAGGAAAATAAATGCACATTTCCAGAGTGTGGTCCAGCCCGCTGGACAATTTGTCAATTAACTCGTAAGTGATATAATAAAAAAAACAGAAATCGGAATTGTAAATGTCAAGATCTTTTGGATTAGTGCTGTTTTAGGGCACTCTACATGCGAAGTGAGCCAAGTATGTCCCCTTTGTGCCATTTTTTGTATCTCTATCTCTTTCTCTCTTTTCTCTATCAACATGATTCAGAGACCGTCGTCGTATTTTTTCAGATCAGATCCTGGGCTAGGTTACGGATGACGTGCACAGCTCCAAGGTCTAAGCCACAGATGCTCAGCAGACCCCTGTCTTCTGTGTCTGCGATGGCATGTCCAATGGAAGTCAGCCCACACATGACCAACTTAGAAAGGGCTCCTGATTTCTATTGATAAAATACAAAAACACAAAAAGGTTATTTAGTGTGCGGCATTGAGTTTACATGAAAATACATTTAAATGGTATGCAATTACATCAAGAAAAGAAAAGAAATATGCAATTTTTATATTTATAAAAAATAATCCAGGTATTATATTTGGGAGTACATTTTACAATATCTCATGGTCAAGGCTTAAAATGTTTACTTTAGACATTAAAAAATATGTTGGGCTAGATAAAGGATGTTATTTACACAATAGCAAAAAGGTCAATGAAGCCGAGCTCATAGTAACTCACTGATGTTTGCATTACAATCTCCTCCGCAACTCCAAATTAATTTCACCTGGTTTTAGGGTAATCCTATTTTCTTAAACGATCTATAGCTGAGAAGACACTATGGAGGATAATGTTATAGTAAATCCCCTGCCCAACACATGAATGAACTAACGCACTTGTCTGTGCTTCTTCAGAGTCTCCACTGGGCTGGCAGTAAATGTCCAGAGTGGGTTGTTGGTTAATACAACAAACACATCCACGGCCTTCCCATTCTCTGTGGCCCACGTGATGGGGAGAGTGCAGTCTGTGCTCCCACTGGGGATCTGGAACATATGGTGGATATCAAAGAGATCGGACATAGAGAAAAAATGTTCACTGAAGTAAATGGGTACACAATAGATGATCTAACTGCTACCTTTAATGTATCCGCCAAATTGCTAGGTATTGTATAATTGACATTGGGTGGATTACTGACAGTTATAAAAACGCCCTTATTCCTAAAGTGATCTGGGGCCTCATTTATAAAGGTTGCTACGCACAAAAAAGTGGCGTTAACGGGGGTGAAATGTGCGTACGCATATTTCACCGCAAACGTCGGGATTTATAGAAAAATTCTATGCGGTAAAAGGTGCGCAGTTCTACGCATCCTTTCACCCATGCGTAGAGCTCACCGCAAAGTTTTTCAGACACGGGAATCAGCGACGCCCGATGGGGAGATCACAAAATAAAGCTCAGTCCTCTTAAAAACATAGTTTTATAAGTGTGCTTTCACAGGGATTGTGGTCTGTTGTATCTGTTAAGTTACTACTTAAAACCTATTTTTATACAAAGGCATTCTCTTAACTCTTATTTTATTGATTATTTTACCGGGCCGGCGCCATCATTTTGTTCATCATCAGTTTGTCTACTATTTTTATTGTGTCTTCTAAAGCACTTTGTAACTTAAACTGAAGTTTATTTTTATTATTATTAAGGTCTGCCGGATTATTAGGGCTTGTGTTGTTCTCCACAATGTGGCACAGATGCCTCTACTGAGCCCCCCAGACAGTTCACCTTTACGGCGCTCAACCTCAGTGATGAGCACCTCGATCTCGCACTGCGCAAATTCCGCCTTTCTTGCAGTTGCCGTCTCTCCGTCTTTCCCTCATTGATAGTCCAACAAAGGCTCCTTAACAACGTCGGCATATTCATGACCTATTTAGCATTGACCATTTATGGATGATTGTGGGACGACACTGGGAGGAGTAGTGGGACGACACTGGGAGGAGTAGTGGGAGGACACTGGGAGGAGTACACGAGCGCACAATTCACCGCAGGTGGGTATTTATAAAGAGAAGACTGCGTACAGGTGTGCGCCCGGTTTTATAGATCTGAATATTTTCTTGCGTTAGTAGATTCTGAGGTTTGTGCGTACGCAATGTTTTAGGATGGAATCTACGCAAAGTTTTATAAATGAGGCCCCTGGTCTCCGACATTATGAGGCACTGAGTGTCAATAATTGCAATTCATTTCTGGGGTTTTTATGCTGTAACATGCCTTACCTTAACCAGTTCAATTGTTAGATCAGTGAGAGTCATTTCAGCAGAGATAGGGAACGGAAACAAAGCTCCTTCAGAGTAGACCAGGACCTGTGTGTCTGCTTCTGTCCTCGCAAGGACCTGTGTCAGACACAAAGTCCTATTGAGGTGATTGACATAGCATCACAAAGGATATAAACCACAAGCCTGCTAAAACAGTTCTCTAAACAACGCATGGTAATTCTAATGGCATGTCTCATAGCTCAAGATTCATGGAGGGCCTGTGTACTGAAGATGATGGCACTGCAGAGGGAATGTCGCAGGAATCCACAGTATGTGTCAACAGACCCTTCCCTTGACCCTGGCTTCCTCCAAATACAGGACAGCCTTACCCATGCTTGGACACAGCTGTTCTGGGTGGAACACCAACTATGTACACTGTGCAGTTATCGAGCACTAGTACTGTCTTACCATGGTAATGGCTGCAGCAGCGACAACAGTGCTGACCGTTGTCCCTGGGATGACGCTGGTCAGCGACGCGCTGACGTCCACTGCCACAGTAAACCGTTTACCGACAGGCTCCACATTCTGACGACAAAACCACAATAGTACAAGAGATCATTTGTGTTAGTAAATGCTTTCAGCTGCGGTTTTCTTTGATGATCAGTCAGAAGCCGTGCCAATCAAAACAACCTACCATAAAACTCTTGTAAAAGGCAGAGTCCAAGGCGTGGAGGATGCAGCTGTGTGGTTGCCATTTTATTTTACCTCGATAGCTCTGGCCTTTTTGGTAGTTTTCAGAAGCCAAGAAGATGCTGAAAGGGTGGATCTTTTCCTGGAGTGTTTTAAGACAATCGGCAAATATTTAAACAGTGACTAAAATTTGATACAACACACTTTTATCCTGTCAACTGAGAGCAGATGAGACGATAGCACTGCTAGCAGCCATGGGTCTTACCTTCTTTAGTGCCGCCTCGCTCTGGATTCTGTCACAAACTGCTGCCATGTCTGAGCTTCCTGGTTCCACAACTTTGTCTGCCGTCATCTTATCTAAGTTCCTTAGCATTGATCCGAGAGGCATTTCCTTGAACAAAGCTTTCCATACCTCCAGAAAAAGAACACATCAAATCCATTCCAATTTGGGCAAAGTATTACAATTAAATGCTTAGATTATATTATGTGAATTTAATTAATATAATCTAGTATAATATAATGTATTTATATTATAATTTCAAATTATTATGGAATACCATCATCATGACATTGTGTGTGTGTCATTTTGATACTGGACAAATGCAGTAATTCATCACTTTAGTTAAGACTTAATACTGAATGATCCAAAAAGACCCACTTGTTTGGACTTCAGGTGGTCTGTCAGTAGCTGTTCCCTTTCCAGTCTGTGTTCTTCTATTAGGTGAATGACTTCTGTTTCATCACAGCTGTGCTTGACCTTCTCCACCACTTCAAGATACGAGAGGACTTTGACGACCTCCTCAGAGTTCTCTTTGTCTGCGTATGCGACCTGGACTTCTTTCCATCCTTTTGTTACATATTTACTGATCAATGCAATACCTGAAAGCACAAAAACATGTCCATTGTCCTTGAACCCAAGTTGTGTCTCTATTCACCTTTCAACAAAATGAACCAAAATGACCAAGTGCTAAAGGAGAGTTAAAAGATGGTTAATATGTTTAGTGCAAGGTGTATTTCACTAACAAGATAAGACTCATCGTTTATCAACAAAATATGTATCTCATAGCACAACAGTCAGGACGGGTTTATTACAAATGTAAATAGCTATGTATAGGCCTACTGTGCGTCTATGTAAACTCACTTTCAGAAGCTGGCTTGGTGTGGGAGAGCCTGAGCAGATCTTGGTGGGACCAGCCCTCTCTCTGTTTACATTTGGTCACAGCCAGAGCCAGACTCATGGCGTCCTGCTCATTGTACCAATCTGACACCGCTTTCCTCAAGGCACGTCCCCAAATCCCACACTTCATGCCCTCTTTCAGTTCCTTCTTGTACTGGATGAAGGAAAAAAGGTGGGCGGGGACCCGACAGACTTCCTTCAGGGCTTTGAACGCCGCCTGTCTGGTCTTCAACTCAGAGTGCTGGGAGCACAAAGCCAGGGCAAAAAGACAGGGGTTGAGTCTGACAGCTCGCCCATCCTGAGCAAACCTCTTTATCTCCTCCACCACCTCACAGCCTCGGCTCTCCTGGAGCATGGCGAGCAGAGCCCCAGCGCTTTCCATGCCGAGACGGCACTCCTCCTTGGTGGTATATATGTCACCCTCAGAGCCGTAGCAGAGGAACCGGCATAGTCTGGCCTTGTCGCTCAGCTCCCATGGACAACTACCACCTGCTGAGTTCAGGGTGTGGTTGCCTGATGGCGATGGTGCTGTCATACTTCCCGATGGCTCCATTGTAACAAGAAGGACTGGAACAGATATTGCAGACAGGGCAAGTAACTAACTCATCCAGACTGGTAGATCCGAAATTAACCAACCCTTTCACCTTTCTCCACCAGCCAAATACAATGAAGACATTTCAAAGGGTTTTTACCTGCCAAAGTGCCTGTTGTAGTCAAAAGTACAAACCATAGCCCAGATTTACCTGCATTACGCTGGAGTTAATTTCATACCCCAGTAAGTGGCAAAAATGTGTAACGTTGCAATAACCTAACAATATACCACGGTGAGATTTAATTTGAGCCCTGCAGTCAATTGTTGTTGAAGGAGCTGACTGACTACCTAACTGTCTCGCTGCTGTCGGCCTCAATAAACATGTTAAGTTCAGATAACGTTGACTTAGCTGGCAACGTTACTTGACTGACAGAAATAGCTTCAAGCCGATTACAGCCCATGATACCCATAAGACAGATAATAAAATAACCATTCATAGCCACATTTAGCTGTTCATAGCAAATGTTTTACAACATTAGTCCACATAATATTAAGATTAGCTGCAGAGAGAATCGTAACAGTTGGCTAACGCTGAGTTAACGTTAAGATAGGTAGCAGTTGAGGTTTAGGTAAGTTAAGGTAAAGCTATGTAACGTTACGTTAGGCAGTAAATTACCTAACTAGCTTAGCTGATTGTATCATTACTAGTAGCTAGGTTGTCATCTAATAACAATATTTTGCATATTGTTAACGTTACTGAACATCTGAATGTAGCTGGATGGCCGCTATCCGCAGACCAACATGAGAGCCACATCAGAGGTTCCCCCAACCGGAAAGCTGGGCTACCCAACCTGACGCAGTCCGCCCGGGATGGGCAGCTGGGCTAGTCATCTAAGCTAACCTTTAGCTAAATCATGTTAGCTTAGCTGCCAGCGTACATTTGGCAATATCGTAAAAATGATTTGATTATTGTCAATTAAATATTATTTCCTCGTCGTGTTGTAATTAAACTTACTGAAATGTATGTGCACAGGAGTCTTGGATGTTAGTGTAAAAGGCGTCCCCTCTGGAATCCGACTATCAGTGAGGCAGCCAGACGGTGGCGAGGTGTATGCTGGGATAGAGAGTACCCCTAAAGACAGGCTGCCTAGCGTGTCCTACAGGGTCCTACTGGGTTTTCTTCGCTGAAGTTTTTAAAAAAATGATTTATCTTAATTCTCATTTACGTTTGGTTGATTGCTCTCTTCACTCCACATGTGATCTGATAGTTAATTCAACTGCTTATACAGTCTACTGGGAGATAATTTAGTCTTTTTTAATAAATATTCTCACTGTCAGATGCATGTGATGTGGAGTCATCATAGCCAGCAAACAGCTCAGTATGACACTGTTGGTGTGTTTAGTTTAGCAAACTTTGGTGGATTTTGTTAAGGCCAAATTTCAAAATCAAAACTTGCATTAAAATGAACACATTGCTGCGGTGAGAGTAGTAGTCATGGCTGTAGTGCACCCACATGGACAAATTTCCACAATGCAAATCAGTAGAGAACACATAACCATGGATGAAAGGACCCTGCCAGCTGCAATTTCAAAGGCTATCAAAGTGGTGCATCGAATTCTTCTGCCTCCATGTGACATGCCTACCTCCCATCTCACAGGAGATTCTCTTTGTTTTGACTGGTACTACGGGGGAGAACGTAGGAGTTAACATTGACTTGATAATTTTCTCTCAGTCACACAACACCGGAACAATTCAAGTGAGGGAGGAGCAGAGCAGTGGTAACATTCATTCGGAGTCTGAGTTATAATTGTATACAGATAACATTAACCGGTCCCAGATATAACAACTGCTCAACACTCTAGCCAGTAACCCTACCTGTCCCCGCTCTCATCATATCCAGACTTGATCCTCTTCTAATCCTCTTCCTCTATCCTTTTCCTTTTTACCAGTTGTCCTCCTCCATTTTTTTGCTTCAAGTTCAAGTTCAAGTTCAAGTTCAAGAGTTCAAGAGGTTTATTCGTCACATACATACACGGGGTGTGCAGTGAAATGAAAAAGTGGCAGTGTTCAACAGAAATGTGCAAAGGGCAACAAGTTCACACTATTTACAATAAAGAAAATCAACACAATATTTACAGTATTAGAGTAAGAGCTCTATATAAAAGAAATACAATATCTACAGTAAGAGCACTTAACAATATAGAAATAAGAGAAATTGTATGTATGTATAATATAAATAATGTGTAGTCTTTACCTTAGTGTGTGTGTGTGTGTGTGTGTGTGTGTGTGTGAGTGAGTGTGTGCATAGGAGGGGCAGTGTGTGTGTCTTGGTGGGGGCCCTGGTGAGGTCAGAGTTCACAGTCCTGATGGCCTGAGGAAAGAAACTCCGTCTCAGTCTCTCTGTTTTGGCAGCGTGACTACGGAGGCGCTTGCCTGACCGCAGCAGCTGAAACAGTCCGTTGTTGGGGTGGTGAGGATCCTTCATGATCCTGCAGGCTCTGGTTCTGCACCTCCTGGTGTACAAGTCCTGCAGGGTGGGGAGTGTAGTTCCAATAGTGCGTTCGGCTGAACGCACTACTCTCTGCAGAGCCTTCCTGTCCTGAGCGGAGCTGTTGCCAAACCAGGCAGTGATGCTTCCTGTCAGGATGCTCTCTACAGCTCCAGAGTAGAAGGACTGAAGGATCCTCCGAGAGACTTTAAATTTCCTCAGTTGCCTGAGGTGGTAAAGGCGCTGCCTTGCCTTCCTCACCAGAGTGTCTGTGTGTGTGGACCATGTAAGATCCTCGGAGATGTGGACTTCCTCCTTCTCCTCCTACATCTACCTCTTGCTCTTCCTTTCCTCCTCCTTCTACCCCAGCAGCAAACAAATGAAGACACAAAGAGTCTATAATTCAGATAAGATAATTATGCTGACTCCCCTAATGCCTGAAAAGTTTGAATGCCCCCTGTTTTGTTTCTGACTCAATTTCTCAATTATTGAGGACTAGGCTAGCCATCCTCTGTAATGTTAATGTAACCCTGGGGCTGTTTTTTTTTTGTGTGGGTTAGTGTAGCAAGTATAGTGGGTTTTAATGAAGCAGCATCCATGGATGAGACCTGAGCTGAAAATGTTTATGTCAGAATCTATACTACATACTGATACAGGGACTGACAGTGCAGTTAGAAAGCTGAAATGTTTTGAGTGTGGTTGAAATACCGGAGAAAATGGACCCATCGGAGTTAATTTCAGTCACAATGTGATTTCAATCTTGCAACAAGATTATTTTACACCCTTCTCACCAAGACTAAGACTTTGATTGAGCCTAATCTAAGAATTCACATTTAACATAAAACGGACCATGTCAGCCTCACATGAAAACAAAAACTGAAATGATCTTTTTACCCCGTATCATGAGTGTCATATGGCATGAGAATGTAACTTTTGTAATTATTTCAATACTTCTAGTGCTACCATCGTACATATGCACATCATGATCACCATTTGCTCAGCAAAGAATGAGACTGTTTGCAAAAGATTTAATTTTCTCTGTAGGTCTTCCAAGACACCATCAGGTGGCAGTAGCACATCATGTGTTGGGATGCAGGGTCAGTTTTTTTAGACTCAGACAGATTCTTTGTTTGTCATTTTTACATCTTCCCAGTTTTTTATTTTCTTAATGTGCAGCAATAATTCAACAGTTAGTATAAAACTGCCACAGAAATACACATTACAATGCTCTGTGTATTATACACGTGCAAACTCAGAAAATAGGTTACAGTCCTGCTGCAATCAAGTGCATTTGCTATTGTGGTGATACATCACATTCAACAGTTCACATTCAAGATTAGACAAAGACCTTGGCTCAATAGTACATTGCGCCTTCGTAGTACATCTATACTGCCTATATCCATTGCAGAGACTGGCTCTGCCTTTCAGTCTGTTACTACAGTGTAGTCACTGACTTGTAAAGTGACGTTTGTAGTGAAGTGACAGCACAGCGTCTGTCGCTAGCAGTTCCCGAGGTTGTAGCTTTGCAATACTTTATTTCAACAGCGTCTGTGGTATCAGACCTTGTCTCTGGGAGTCAAATCATTCTGGGGACTGACTGGTTTTCAATCATACTGTATTATATCGACACTGTTCTTTATCTTAAAGGCCTTGCGGTGCTTCCCAAAGTTCCTCGGCCTTGAAGCAGCATCAAACAGGTCTTTGTATTGGTCAGACCGAATGAAGCGTGGGAAGGAATCATTCTCCATTAGGCTGTAGATTTTCTTCTGTGCCTCAGCAAAACAAGACAGACTTGGTTGCTGGAGATTTTGGCCGATGATATCTCTTGTGTAGAAATCCAAGTTTATCTGAAAAGACGCATAAAGCATAACAATCAGAAACTGCAATCATTAGGGGAGTCCTCGTGGGTCACTGTAACTGTGATGTTCTGGGTTCGAATCCCACCCAGCACCTGTGTTGCACGTCACACCCTCCCTCTCCCAATCCTCCCTGTCTCTCTCTACCTTGAACTGTCCAATACAGGCAGAAATGCCAAAAATCTAAAAAAAAAAAACTAAAAAAACACAACAACTCAGTAGAATCATACCTAGAAGTGGATAATAAAGACACTGTATCAGTTTAGATATTGTGGATTAGCTCATGCACATTTGCACAACAACCTGCATAATTACCCGAAGTGGAAGGTAACTAGTTACAACTACTCTAGTTACTGCAGCTGAGTAGATTGTTTAGAGGAACACTACATGCTACTGACTTAATATTTATTGCAAATTTCAACAACTACAGAAACCACCACTGCAAAAAACACATTTGATACCATGGCCTCTGTTGTGTGTGTGAGCAAAAATATGTTTTGTCTCAATTCTTAGGCTTTAAATATGTTTTGTTACACTGAAATTCTCCTCTTCTGATTACATTATCATGCAGTTTGTTTTTACCTCTCTTGGAGACTCAGTCCTGATGAATTCCTCATAAATACTAGTTGCTCTCCAGGTTAGCTGCTCTGGACTGTTGATGGTTTTAAACTCTTCACAGGCGAGCCAGAAGTCTAGGTTCTCTTCACAGAACTCTGTCTTCAGAAAGTCCCAAAATGACGCTTGTCCACCTTGTACACAGCAGATGATAGAAAATAAATGATCAAAAATAAACAGCTGTGAGCCACCATTATGTCTGTAATGCTTGAAAGCAGGTGGAAATTACCTTTCTGGGAAAGGAGTGTCTCAAGAGATTCTCCAGGTAGGCTTGTTTCATTTGCTGACTGTCTGCAGAGATAGTTTATTTTAGTTTCAAAGATAACATTAAATAAGACATCACAAAATAAACTTATGATCAAATTCACTAAATACCTGTTGACTTTCTTTCTTGATGATGGACTGAGGATGAAGTTTCTCAATTTCCATATGTTATGTCTACAAGAGAGACATATTAAGGACTATTAAGGAAGTATAACTCTCCCAGGTACATAAAACAAGTAGCTAATAGAAGCGGGCCCTTCAAAATAAACCTCTTCACGTTGCAATGAAACACACTCACCTTCCCTTCGTCTCTGGGAGGTCCACAGAGGTTGTCTCACAGATAACGTTCATTCTGATAGTTTGAATTAGACAAATGATGCCTGCACTGTGCTTAACACCTTCACAGTATTTCCACCATTATGCTTGATGCTGGTCAAGTGATTCCTTGGAATAATTTCTCTCGTGCTTCCTTGTACTTCAGAAGAATGCTTCCCTATTGTTAAGGGAGCAGTAAAACTTCCCAGCCACACAGCTTCACCGCCAAGATCCCCATTGGTTGTTTTTGCCGCTCAGGGTCGTCTCCAACGTGACGTCTGACATTCACCAGTGATGAGACACCGAGTTTCTCCCTGAGCTGCATTAACTCACCCCTTGCTATCTTTAACCTGTGTTTAAAAGCAGCCTGCTTGTTACATAAATAGAAGGAGCCTCATGAATAGTGCGTCAAACCTTATGGCCTTCCTTTTTGTTTTTTGATAGAACAAAACATGACTGTGCATCACCACCCCCGTCACATTCTCCACAAGCGTTACATAGGGGAGTTAAAAGTGTATACTTTTATTGATTTATTCATTTATTGATGTATTTCCCTCTTCTCTGCTTTTATTTATTTATTGATTGATAAGACACCACATTTAAACTTTTAGGCAAATGACACGCTGATGATAATGATATGCTGCTCTGTGCATCCTAGGGTGAGATTTACTTCCTCTTTTATTTTTCCTGGCACCTTCAAGCTAAAAAGCTGCTAGAACGTAATCTTTGATAAAACATGCTAAGCTGTCATTACTAGGATCAAGGTGTATGCCTGTCAGGATTGTTCTTTAAATAGACTTTCACAAAGATTTAAAAATAGAAACCTGAGTGAATGAATGTTTGGTATGCAATAAGTGGTATGTGTTAAACAGGAAGTAGTCTTGGATGGGAGAGCCTACATTGTTCATAGTTCACACAACCAAAACAAAGACAGGTAGTCAAGACAGAGTATGACCTTCTCAGTATCACAAGGATGCACTCATGTGAATAAGCATGTGGGATGGATGACCACACTGGGTCATGAGAGGGCAACCCTGTGGCCCCATAGGAATCCAAAATTGTGCTGTCTAATTGTAAAGTTCCCACGACCTGAACTTGGAGAGCAAAATTGGCTTTGCCTGTGATTTTAGACATTGCTTGTACATGGCAAAAGTAAAAAGTATTAAAAGAGTGTTATGTGTTTCTCAAGGCAACTGAAAAACATATGTTTGCCAAGTGGGGTGAGATCATTTCTCTTGTTTCCTCTGTAAATCTACTTGCCTCAAGAATTTTCTTGAATCAAATGTCAACTTCTTGAGAGTGATCTGTGTTGAAACTGCACTGGAAACAAGTGGAATTAACTAAAAAATTAAAAAATGAAAGCAAAACTGACTATGAGAGCATATGACCTGTTATTTTTTTGTGGTGTACTCACTTCATTATTGAGGCCGTTGTTGAGGAAGTAGCAGAAACCAAGACAAACAATGCAGCAGAACACAATATCTAGATCCCTTCCACATGAGATTTACATCATCGACCAGATCGAACCAGTATAACCACTCTAAATAAGAACACTGGGTGCCAGGACAGTGAGACTTTTAGAGTGGATCGTCATCATCGTTTATGATAACCATCATCATCGTCATGTACGTCATGTACGTCATGACTCTCACTGTTTCAATAAAATTATGTAGTAAATAACAGTGTGTGGCACGCTCTCTGTTTTATATAGACAAACCTGAATTTGCATGGTATGCTTTAAACATTGCGCTAATTGAGGCACATGTTTGTGTGTTAGTTTTGAATAATACTGCTTTGGTCGCCTTGGTGAAGGCCAAAATTATGATAGTGGAAAAAGTTTACAACTTTTCATTTGCAACCAGTAAATTCACATTACTGTACAATAGAACTCATTTATGGTACAGAATTTATATGGCATATCTATTTTTGGGAAAACTACGTTCATCATTGAGGCTGAACAGTTTAACATCTATGACAACCCTTTCTTATTTGTAAAATCACTTGCTTGTCATCTGTCCTAACATCAATTTGTGAACTTGACTGTTCTTTTATCATTTTTATCGTTTCTTTTATTGTTCTTTTATCGGGACCGGACAGCTCAGTCGGTAGAGCATGAGCCTCTCAGTCTCAGTCTCATGCAGTCGCTTTGGATAAAAGCGTCTGCTAAATGACTGTAATGTAATGTAACCCATCTGGCAGAATTCATACAAATTCATGTAAATATAGACCTTAACCCCATCAACAGTGAACCTGATGGCCTGATGGTTTTTACTGAAATAGATTTGAATCTGGTGGAAGTTTTCCACCTGAACAAAGCTTCCTTCTGTCTGGCTCAGCAACACCAAACAATAATCCACTGGCCTACAGTATAGCCCATGTGGTTCAAAGAGGATGACGTTTGTCTCATGACACACTTTTCTCAAGGGCTTCTTAAAACATCTTTTCCTGCTCTATTAGGCAAGATCTGTACTGCACATGGACAGATAAGACATGTATGTTTGTGGTCATTTTTATGTGCAAGCACAGTTACAATTACGTTGGATATCCCCAATGTTGTGCATATTTTGCATCAATGCTTTGTAGACATAAGTCATACACTGCGTGACAAATTCGCACATCCTGTCTCTCTGATGAGGTTTCAGTTCTTTTGACTCAACTATCTCTTCTTCAGATGGTCATATGACCATCTTATCTCCAGAGAATCTGATTACTAATTGACAACGTAATGCAAACAGGGAAGTGGTGACTAGTCTGTGGTCCAACCGTCTTAATCTAACACCTCAGTAGCATCTCAGTAAAACAACAGCCAACAGCCTGCTTAGTGAAAAATAAATAGGACCTTCTAACCCTGCTGAAAGCTCTTTTGGCAGAAAAATTAAATTACTATAGTGCACTATATTTGCAATATGTCAGCTATTATTCAGTGGAAACACAATGCTTCTGCACACACAGTTTTGCAGAAGCATTATTCAGTGTGTGTGTGTGTGTGTGTGTGTGTGTGTGTGTGTGTGTGTGGATGCTGGAGTGAGAAAAAAAGGGGTTGTATTTTAGAGAACATAAGTCTCAATCCTTCCTCCTTGATTTTTGTGACCTTTAACAATATGATACTTCATGGATTCCCATGGGGAAATTCTCTTTCCCTGTGCCTTTTTGGTAATCAGTTTCAGGGTTTTTTTCACCCCATCAAAAAAAAGCTTGGTAAAACTTTATAATAAGGGTATAATAACTAATAAATGAATCATTAATTAATGAATGAACTACCAGAAATTCCTAAAGCTCACCATTAACAAATGAATGAGTCATACCTTAGTTAGTGTGGTGACTTAATGCATTTGTACATAATGGTATTAACAGATATAATTAATATATTAATTAAGCAGGGGGATCAAATGGGCTATAAACCCACGAGGCACAAAAATGGCAACCAGTGCAGCCAACAGTGACATATGAACTGACACATAGAGACTACAGATACAGAACCTGATTCCTCTTCTCGTCATAAACAATGCACGTAGGAGCCACTTGCAGTTAGGAGCCACTAGCAGGTAGGAGCCACTAGCAGGTAGGATCCACTTATAGGTAGGAGCCACTAGCAGGTAGGATCCACTTATAGGTAGGAGCCACTAGCAGGTAGGAGCCACTTGCAGGTAGGAGCCACTTGCAGGTAGGAGCCATTTATAGGTAGGAGCCACTAGCAGGTAGGAGCCACTAGCAGGTAGGAGCCACTTGCAGGTAGGATCCACTTATAGGTAGGAGCCACTAGCAGGTAGGAGCCACTTGCAGGTAGGAGCCACTTGCAGGTAGGAGCCATTTATAGGTAGGAGCCACTAGCAGGTAGGAGCCACTAGCAGGTAGGAGCCATTTATAGGTAGGAGGCACTGGCAGGTAGGAGCCACTTGCAGGTAGGAGCCATTTATAGGTAGGAGCCACTTGCAGGTAGGAGCCACTAGCAGGTAGGAGCCACTTGCAGGTAGGATCCACTTATAGGTAGGAGCCACTAGCAGGTAGGAGCCACTTGCAGGTAGGATCCACTTATAGGTAGGAGCCACTAGCAGGTAGGAGCCACTTGCAGGTAGGAGCCACTTGCAGGTAGGAGCCACTAGCAGGTAGGAGCCACTAGCAGGTAGGAGCCACTTGCAGGTAGGAGCCACTAGCAGGTAGGAGCCACTAGCAGGTAGGAGCCACTTGCAGGTAGGAGCCACTAGCAGGTAGGAGCCACTTGCAGGTAGGAGCCATCTCACAGTGTGGTGGTGCACTGCAGACATCAATGGGCTCATCCAAAAACAGACAATGAACAGCGAGGTAACTCACAGGGACTTCATGGTGAGTTGATTGTTTTGTGCCTCCTCAATAATAATACCATATCATTATGTACACCACGCTAACTAAGGTATGACTCATTCCTTTGTTAATAGTAAGTTTCGGGAATTCGCCTATAGTTTATAATACAACCAAGGGACAGTGTTTGCAGCCTTCAAAAAACTTGTAGAAATGAATTATATTGGCCATGATTGCCCATCTCGGTTTAGAATCACGCTATCAATACAAGTTTATGGTCTATTTCTTAAGTAGATCTGTTATTACAGAGGCAGCCTCCTTCCACATTTCCACCGTGATGGCCTTGGCTTGGTTTACCCGGGCCGTGGACAGTTCTAGCATGACCACATCTTGAAAGTATTCCAACCATTTCCTAGTATACAATTTGTGTGGTGGCAAGCCAACGCTGTACTATAAGTTTTTTGGCTGCAGTTAAACCAGCGAGCCATAACTTGCGTTGTCTCTCACTCAATTCCATGCCAATCATATCAGTTAATGCCACTTTCCTCCAAAAGTAATAGACCTCTGGGCATTCCCATACCATGTGTTTGAATGTTCCAGATGTATTGAGGGAGCACAAGTCACAGTTAGGGCTAGCTAATATGTTTCATATGGAATCTTGCGAGTGGTGTATGGTAGGCCCTCTGACACAGCTTTCACTGCACATGTCTTTAGTAAAACAAGATTAGCCATGCATTGAATTAATACAGATTTTAATGCAGGTTAGATATTTTTATCAAATATGTACAAACCCATAAACCTTTTACATTCACATTCACAAGCGTTTCACACTTTGTGTAATTCTTCTCCCACATACAGCTTAACACAGATATGTTATAATGTGTGATAGTTATTTCAATGTTTCAGCAATGATGACACAATTTAAACTGAGCTTTTAAATACATTACTTTGCACATGAACAATCCTCAGCTAAATATAGTAAATACTAATCTATGGCTTTTAATGAGATAACAATAACTTTAAGATGTGCAACTGCAGATGTCAGTTGATGCAGTTGCATGTCGCTGTGTGGAAGGTGTTGTTTGTACCACTTATGCTTCCGTGTGACTCTGAAATAGAAAGTCCCGAGCAATCACGTTACGTTATCGTGGCATCTGTGGTGAGATCTTTGCTCCCATAGAATTCATAACGTTCTTTTTTTGTGAGAGACTCAAGAGACAAACCCTGCCAAGCATTTACAACTACTAATACAGCAACCCCATCATGTTGATTAAAGCATAACTCTGGCCATTTTCTACCCTGTTTTCCCATCATTATCAATCATACCAATCGGTTCTGACCAAAATCTCATCAATTGCTTCACTATAGAGCTGCTTATGTCTCGCTTGCTCTCCAAAAATCAACCCCATAAGCACCCAGAGCAAGTCTTTTTCTACTGACACTCTATAGTGACAAATGTATGTATTTCATTTTCAGTTTATCCATGACCTGTTTTGCACCACTTTATACAGCGGTGCATGTAGACAGGCAGCCGCAGCCAGACAGTAAAACGTAAACACGGAAGTGGTAAAGCAATGGCATCAAGGTAGCATCGAAACTGCACGAGAAAGGCATCACATTTTCATTTAAAATGTTTTACCGAGATGTCTCATTACACAGTGACCAATCAATGTGTTGAGAAAGACATGCTCTGGGTGCTTTTGGGGTTGATTTTTGGAGTTGCCATTGGCCCTAGAGGAGGGTTAGTTCCCAGGTAAGCAAGAAGTAAGTAACTCTATAGTGAAGCCATTGATGAGATTCTGGTCATAATCAATCGGTATCAGTAGGGTCCACATTGAAAATGGCGAGAGTTATGCTTTCAAGGATCACCACCAGCGGTCCCTGGATGAGTATACACCTAGATGCATTCACTTCAATTTACAGCTGCTCTCAGGTAGCACTGCACAGCAGTCCAGCGTCGGGCCCAGCCTCACCATCCAGCCTGTACGAACACAGTGTCTCTGGTGTTTTCTCTTACACCTTCATTTGTTCTGACGTGGAGCTCCGTAAAGTCCTATAGATGTCCGATCTGAGGAAACGGGGGTAAGAGTCTCTCTCCATTAGGCCATAGACGATCCTCTGGGCCTCATCGAAACACACTGTGGTGGGCGCCTTCACGTTCCACCTGATCAGCTCCCTGGTCTTGTGATCAATGTTAATCTGGAGGCAGGGGAGGCATGATGAGAAACGATGAATACTTAAAGGAGAACACCAGTGTCATTTACAGTTGTAGCCCATTTACTACTGTCTACGTCTAAGATGCCCCGAATAAGAAAACATGGATGTGACTTCCATTTGTTCCTGTGGGTGTCTGACAGGTGATTGACAGTAAGAAGAGCGTAACGTATAATGAAAAAAACTTTGACGAAACCAAATTTAGGCTTCATGTTTACTGCGATGGATTGTCTTGCTCGTTTCATACTGTACAAGAGTGAATGGCAGCAAGTGGTTTCTTCTGACGGTAGAAAAACGAGCCCTGATATCTCCAGCTACGCTCACTGTGTGCAGACACCAGCAGGAATAATGGAAAGGAGTGGGGCAACCTTAACGATTGGCAGAAACTTGGTATAATCCTTTAAAGTAGCAGCGGTGGTGGCGGTGGTGGTGGTGGTGGTGTGTGTCTGTGTGTGTGTGTGTGGAAGGAGCGAGGGGAGTAAAATTTATGAAAGTACGGTACACACCTCCCTCGGAGCTTCAGCTTGAATGTAGTGTTTGAAGATCTTCTTGGCCCTGGAGGACATCCTGAAGGAAGACCTGATCTTCTTATAGTCCTCACACACCAGCCAAAACTCAACGTTTTCATCACTGAACTCTGACTTCAAGAAGGCCTTAAATGTCATCATGCCATCTAAACAGGAAAAAGGCGAAACAGCGGTTGAGTGTTTATCACATCGATCACATACAGCGGGAGCAAAGTTAGTCAACAACTTTTGAAACTGTGTATTGATATCTTACATTTTGATGCAAGAAGTCTCTCCAACGAGTGAGACCACTGGGACAGCTCCTCGAAACAAAGCCTGCAGAAGAGGGGCACGATAGTTTAGGGATACAAAGTATGACAAATGTTTGTTTAGAGTTTCCATGGAGGAATTTTAGACACTGAAATGGCTTTTTGCTTACTCACCCTTCAGTATTTGAGCCCTGAGAAGATCTGCACCGCAGCCGAGACTTCAGGTTTCCTCCCCTGAAACACACAGTGAACGGGTGAATCAAACAGACACAAACCAAAAAAACTCACTTTGCTAACATGTTCTTCTCATACTTGATGGTTGATTAATGGTAACCTGAAATAGTAAACATTAAACCATCAGCAAAAATACTTACTTTGCCTTTCTCCTTTTCTTGTCCTCAGTGTCCATGTTGAGGTGCGGTAGCTCCTTTGGTGTGACTAGACTTGGCATGATGAAGACCCAGAACCATGGGTTTCCATGTACATGTATGAGTGTATGATGGGCTATTCTCTCAGCGAGTTGTGAGAGCTTCGGTTGCCACTGTGAGTCTGTTCGACGACTCGCTCAGCATCGACATATATACTGCAGGAGAAAGCTGCTATGAGGTTTGTGTGTAGCGTCACGATATCATACTGAGCTAACCACAGAAATAGAGGAAGTTGGGGATGACGCGAACTGGCCCGGACTGGCGTTACAGCTGTCTGTCTGTATTGTTCTGAAACCTGCACAGGTCATCACTTGTTTGGTTTGAAGTCTGGGGATGCAAATGGGCCAGTGGAAAATTCAGCAGCAGATAGGCAAATGTGTCCTAGTTTGCTTCAAGACCAATGCTGTTGTTCTAGTTTTTGCAAACATTTGAACTAGGAGTGATTTTCAACAGTGGGGGAATTTCAGTTCATGCTGTCATAAAACTTACAGTAGGTGCAGCTGAAAATAGGAATAGTTATCTACCTAATCTTGTTGATGACACTAGCATGAGCCAGAGAAAATCACAGACCAAACAACCCAGAAAGGAAGCAATGACAAATTAAGCTGGCCTCGTTGCAGTATATACATTCAATGCGTTATCATCCTCATGATAATTGATAAAAGTAGTGTCATGAAAATAGAGCAAAAGATTGCTGAGAAATCCCCTGACAGTGAAACTCTCACTGCTTATCCCACAGACCTCATTTTTATTTTCTTTCTTCTCTTGTTTTATTGAAAATTGATGGTTTTACTGAAAGGAATTCATTTTGCATATTATTTCCTCAGGAAGTGTTCCTCTTATCTTCATCTTATCTTTCATCTTTACAGGTTACAGCTTAAGGCGTTTGAGCATGCTACACCTTTTATGTCAAAGTGACTTGTAAATGCAGGTTCCCTGATGAATGTAGTAGAGTAGAAATTAGTGGTAAATGTTCCTAAACCTCTAAACTGTGCCAAAGTACAGTAGTTGAGTGAAAACACCTACTCTCTTTTGTGTCTTCATGTTCACCCCAGTTTAACTCACTGGAAATGTTTAGTCTCAGTTCTCAGAGTGCAGCTATTTTCAGCTATTTCTTTATTGGGCACAACATCAGTCTGTGTGTTTCCTCCACAGCAGACTGAATGGCTCCCCTCAGCTCCTGTAGTTTTAGGATGTTCTGTGTTCTTATGTTTCCTACCAGCCATAAAATGCAGTTCGGTGAGGCCGTACTTCATAACCAACAGTGCATGGATAAGGTGAAACTTGTGGGCTTTGAAACAAGATTTTCTTTAACACTATCCAACGAACATTACCCTCCACCCACAACGAGGTGAATGTAACTAGAGGAGTTGTCAAAACCAGAGGAAGTGCGGTTACAGCACAATACAGAACAACCGCCTATGAGCTTGAGTGCAGCACGTCTGAAAATAAACCAACTGTACATTCAGTGCCACCCAAACAAACAGAACAAAATGTTCGGGTCACATGTGAGAAACAAAGCTCTTCCCACTTCTACTTTCCATAGACAAAAAACAACTTAGACATCAGACACCAAACACATTAGGGTCATATATGCAAAGGTAAAACAAGTCACGTACATTATGCAATATCCTAAATACTGCACCGTCAAAAACAGGATGTCTGTTGTTTTGAATTCCAGCACAGAACCATGTCATTTGTAGATCATTTTTAGGCCATTACTCATAAATTGTATAATACTGTTTAAAACAAAACTAAAAACACTGTACTACACAAGCTACACTGAAACAATTCTGTTGGTCTCAAATGCTTCTCTGCGATTCACTGAACTGAATTGGCTCCAAAAGTGCAAGCAATCCCTCCCCCGTGTCTGGCAAGTCTAATTTGAGGCAGGCTTATTACATTGTGCTTGGTGCGGTGGCATAGAACTCCCCCGTCATGGCCTGACCTCAGTTCAGGTGCTGGAGGAATCAACCGCACATTTTGAGAGGAAGTTGCTTCAGACGCAGGGTGAGAGTGGAGCTGGGTTTTCTTTTCTTCGGTGGTGGTTGTGTCTCCTCATCCGCAGACGTCGCTTGAAGGACTCTGTTGCCACCTGGTGTTTGTTTGACCGCTGACCATAATACACAGACCAGACTTCACGGACACCGACAGAGATGTTTTGCATTGCATTCAAAATGACCACACCCAAAATGTCATTTTGAGGGACAATGATGACCATGATGTAATGGACAAGTATAATAGGCCGTTTGCATTTGACAGAACCCAAACCTGAGACAGAAGTTTAACAATAGTATTTATTTTCATGTGAAAGTTGAATTACTCAGAACATCTTATGATTTATGTTTTAACAACCAAATCTGACCAGATAAAATGACGATAATACTATTTACAATAACATTTTTTTTACTATTAAATTCATGGATGGAGGATAGAAAAGCACGATCAGGGAAGTATTATGTGCACAATCTCTTTAAAGGTTCCCCCCCCCCCCATGAACATAATTAAAGAGAAAAAATATAATACAAACCACAATTTCTCTTGAGCTGCAACTGACTACTGAATCACACAGGCAGAGAAAAGCTATTTCTGCTACACTTAAGATCTGGATTGTATGGCATGGACCCTTTATCCACACTGGAATAAAAGACTGATGGACGGAGTTTGAGAGGAGATTTTGAGAGCCTGTTGGCTTAAAGCAGTCACCTTGAATCTGCTGTCCTCAGGAGTCCCTGGTAGATGTCAGATTTTAGGAACCGTGGGTAGCAATCCCTGGCCATCAGACTGTAGATGAGCTTCTGCGCTGTGTCAAACGAGGTCAGGGTCGGCTGGGAGATGCTCTTGGTTATGTTTTCTCTGGTACCACAATCTATGTTGATCTGAAAATCAATCATTTTAATTTGATCACTATTATTTTCATTTTCTACTTGGGTGCACTTGAGGTGAAATTTTGTAGAGGGCACAGCTGCACAACTTTATTTACAAAGGTCTGTTAATCTCTTGAATGTTGCTTTTAGAGGGTATTTGCAAAGTTGGAACTTGAACTGCCTGGAAGGCCCGTGACATGAGAGACTAAACCCCTGACTGTTTCAGTTTGCAGTCCGCAGTTATCTTTACCTGTCTGGGTGCCTCCGTTTGGACAAACTCTGAGTAGATCCGGTTGGCAGAGGAGATCATCTCTGGGACCGTCTTGATCTTTCTGTACTCCTCACAGGCCAGCCAAAACAGTATGTTCTCCTCACTGTACTCCGACCTCAGGAACTCACGGAAAGCTATCTGTCCGGCTAGAAATGACACATGACAATAAGCAGGCATGTTAATGTTAAATTTAAATGGATTTCTTTGTCACAACTTTTGGCAAATAAAATGATAAAAACTCCACACCAATTGAAAGAAATATATAAAATACAGCTCCCACCTTTACAACCAAGGACTTTGTCCATGGACTCATCCCAGGTCTCAACATCCTCAAGTGGATCCTTGGGAAAGCAACACAATCTACCCTTGAAAAGAGCATCAAGATCTATCACTAGCCCAGTTATCTGTGGACACATGCCCCGTAGAAAATACATTTGTGTGCTAAATCATGAATCATTTCAATTATATCACGTGTCACTTTTTGAGACGACGTGTCAATATTCTGTTGATGCATTTAGCACTTGAGAGCCACGTCTGAGCCCCGTCACCATCAACTCAACCTTTTAGAAATGTAATAGATGGTACAATGCGAAGGTAAGACTTACAGTGAGCGCAAAACTCCCTGGTATTTTCCACATTGCTGCTGTAAGCTGTAGCCTGTTGAAAATGGTAATGGCCCTGGAATCAAATATGAAGTAACTCACTTTATTGCCATCTCCACGTCCTCTGAAGGGAGAGAGATAAGGTCCTGTCAGAGCCAAGATGAGATTGTGATTGTTTGGAGATGAGGCGGCCAAGTGACTGGGCAAAACTAAATGAGGCCTCCAACCGTGAATGGAATATATGGAAATCAGCATGCAAAATATTGTTGTTGTTGGGAGAGACGGGGCACCCTTCCACGTCTGTGGCACCTCTGGGGAGAGAGCGCTCTGCTGCGATTCAAGGAGCACCCTCTCGTTTCACCTCATGTCTGTGGCATCGTGTCCAAACAGTGTTCATCGTTGCTATGGATGTCATCTGTTAATATGAGGGTGACAGACAGAGCAACGGCATCTCAAAACACAGAACACAACAGTATGACAGGATGTTTCAAGGCAGCAAGGCTGATCAAACATGACATTCACCAATTCACCAGTTGAATGTGTGAATAAGGGCTACAATAGGAATTCAAATTTTCTTCTCGGCATCATTAGGAAAAGTGATAACAAAATGGCCTCCTGTGGTAATCGGCGTACAGAGAAGAAGATTTAACTAGGTAGAAAATGGTCAGGAAGCCTCTGGGAGGAGATCCTGACCATAAACAAATACGCCATTAAGGAAAAGGCCCGACATTTGCCTATCTGTTGTATTAGTTCTTCATCAAAACGACAAAACAAAAGTATAGCGCCGTATTCATACTATGACCCATACTATTCCTTCAGCAGAGACTATGATTATGCATTGAGCCAAAGAGGTTCAAGCAATAACTATTTTATTTTGGGTTAACAGGTTAACTATCGCAGATAATCACTGACACTTGCACTAAAAGATTCCTCTCTAGAAATGATGCTGTAATCCAACAGAACTGTGTGTTCATGAATTAGTCAAACTCTGGTGCAAATCAATGCATTGGCTTTGAATTAAAGGAAGATCTGTGCGCACTCAAGTCTGGAAAACTAAGTGACCAATATTCCTGTGAATAAAAGAAATGAGACCAAACATTAAGGCTGACTCTGCCCACACAGTCACAGTGGTGTAATTATTGGAATCGTTGAGTCAGCAAAGTAAGTGTGTGTCGTATCTATTCTGCCCTTGTCTACCTGTCATCCCTATTTGTTCGTATACCACCAATAGACATTCACTTATCTTTTTAAACAAGATCACTTTAATGTGTCTTAAATAGACTTAGATGCTGTTTGAAGTAACACGTTTAACAATACTGCATTGTGCTTCATCTCTATAGGAGGATTTCCATATGATTAAATGTTCTTTTGATTTAAAATAGATCACTAATGCAAAACAATTGCACCGGGATGTAGACATTCCTGACTTGCCACTGAGCATTAACAGAGAACATGCTAGGCCGTGTATTAGGATTGCGTGGGGATGTCATGTGAGATGTATGATCACGACTAAGCGATACGTGGAGGACTGTCCTCTTTGGGTCCTTCATACAGGTCACATGTACGGCATCACAGTACACCAGTGCAGTATAGTTAGTACATAGTCCAGTGTGAGCGCTTAACCTGTCCTGACCTTTCTGATCAGTGGTTGGGGGACGAAATGTACCCATACAAACCAAGAATGGAAATCTCACCAGGTGATGGAAAACACCCCGGCCATCCCTATTTGCATGCGTTTAGACACACAAGTCAAGGGATTTGTTTTTCAAAAAAGGCAGGGCAGTGCCTGCGTAGACATGTGGACTATACTGAGGAGTGAAGTTTTCATGCATGCACTGCAGAATATCCCAGATGCTTTTCTATTATTGTGATGCAGCCTTTCATGTTCATGCATACAATGTTATTCATTCAAACCCTCATGGACGGCGTAACTATCCACGGACAAAAGAAACCACATGAAAGCATTTCTGAAAAGGTTCACTTGATAAAGGAGCTTCTATTTTTATTATCTACATGTTGACAATATGATGTGTGGCTAGTGGCATAGTGAATCCAACGCAATGTCCTCACAGTGATACCAAAATAATGGCTTCACAGGGTGCATTTTCCTGTTCATACACAGCGTGGCAGTCTAAGTCCTCTCCAGGGCCCCGGTCTCTATTCTACTGTTCCCTCCTGGGTGCACGTCCACCTTTCTCTGTAACTGCAGACAGCACCGAATTTGAATCTTGTATGTTTCTCTTCACTGTTGGTGCTTTTCTGCTTTAGTTGGTTGAGTAAGAATGGGAATCTCCCAACTTTAAATCAAAATTTGAACCCCTCAAATGAATTCAGGAAGCATACATTTGGTGTAATATTATAAATATAATATTATGAATATAAATGATTATATTGTATATACATTATATATAGAGAAATAATAAATGAGCCTCCATCTTTACTTTACCTATACTTTCCCCTATCTCACAGTAATTTTTGACTGGGGCCCCTAAGGATGACAAATCACAACAATGGAAAGACACTTTTAACAGAACAAACTCGTTCCCAATAAGTAACTTTATAACTTAAACACAGCCTGCCTTGACCACGTTTCCACAGGTCCCATACATCTCTCAGGTTGAATGTCTGCATGCTGTTTAGCCATAGGCCTGCAGAGATTGTTCACAGGTGCTATCAGACACTGTGTCTAGGATGAAAGGGGCAAACGCTCTCACCTCAAACTGAACTTGGCCTTCCGTGTGCGGTTGTACTGTAATTTATTTAGCTCTGTCAATATTGTGGCGGGCCCTGCACATCAAGTGCAGATGGATTTGTACTGAAGTGAAAATTCCACAACTAAATTTCTGAGCATCAAAGTCAGCAAATCAATTACTAGATTCGACTCACCCGCTCCACTGTAATCTGTCTATCTATTGTGCTGGGGGTCTCTGGGGAGGAATAAATCAAAAGGGGACCTATGGTGTAAAACGTTTTGATCTGGGGGTCCTTGAAAAAGTTTGGGAATCAATGCCCAAGATTGTCAGTCAATGTTGTACACCCAGGTACCAACATGGCAAGGCATTTGGTTGGATCTTAACGTACTTTAAGACAATTTCAGTGATCATGTTCCGCCTTTTCATGAAACAATAGTATATATTAACTGAATATTTGACCAAAACCCATTTGCTTGAGAAGATCTGTGTAAATGTCCACTATTAACCACATTATGAACCATTGCCTCTAACTGTTGTGGGTTACTAGTGTTCATCTTTCAATACAACCCTCATATCCCCAGGCAAAACTCTGCTTAATCACTCTTTTGTTTCCCTTCAAAGGTTTTACAAAGCTTTGAATTCACGAGGAATTTTTTATTAATAGATACACGTTTAACTTCCGGCTGATTTCAGAGGCTCTCTCGGCACAGACTGACTCCCACATTTAAATACCAATAGAGAAGAAACAAGCAAGAATTCTGGCAGCGAATTCTCAGCGGGCAACTAATCTTTAGCCGTGATGAATTTGGAAGGCTAACTGCACTCCTACCTTTGTTACCACGTCATTAAGTTTTTCCCACTCTTGGACCATTTGTGTGAGGAGACAGCAGGTACTACAGTATGCATCTCCTGGCCTTCTACGGTTGCACAATTAATGCTAACTGGAAGCTATTCCAAGCAGGTTTTTTGTAAAATGACAGCAACTTGGACTGAGATAGGTTTCATCACTCCAAAGGCTACTAGAGACCCTGGCATGTGTGTTAATGAGCTAAATCACCCCTTTGTGTGTGTGTGTGTGTGTGTGTGTGAGAGAGAGAGTGTGCATTAGCTCTCACAGCTTTATGCTCGTACACATGCATGTAAGGTATCGCCTCATATTCTTCACTCTCCATACATATTGAAGAGGTTGGGGCAAACTCAGCGGACAGATTGAAATTATTATATATTTGTCTTTTTAAGAAATACGGGGTGTGCATACACAGTAACATGAATAATTCTGTCCCAGAGTGGTGGTAGTCTGTTGATAAGGTCTATAAATGTTTCAGTGATTTGGAATAGGGAGTTCCAATTGATCACATTTGTACCCACTGGTGTAATATGCACACATTATGGCGCTATCCATCACATTTAGATGTGGTCACCCAAGCCAATTAATGATACTAAAGGGCTTGTTAAAAAGGCTTTATAAGAAGATGTTTATTTTAATAATTAATCAAAAGAATATTTTATGTACATTTTACAACAGATCCACATATATGATTATTATAATACAGTGGTAGCAAAGTGAAAAACAGCGATTGTAATTAATTACATTTCATATTAGTATTCAGACAGGATATATGTTTTTTCTGTCTCTGGAAACGGAATATTTTCATTGATTGCAGAATGTAAAATCTCCTTAGTAGACCCCTCATTAAAACGTTATAGTGCTCTGGAGTCACCATAGCTACAGGCTGCAAGTGAGACTTGAGGGGATTGCACGTGTGTGGGTGGGGGTGTGTGTGGTGAAATCATAAATCCATTTTAATGGTATATGGGTCAAATTAGTGTGTGAGAGACATTTCAACATGATTAATGTTCTTTCTATTACCATTGCAGGAATGGGAGACAGAGCACTTGAAATCGAACTTCTCTGTGTGGTTGTCTGTGCAGTTACTGCAAAGCCACTTGAGCTGGGACTTTCTCTTCTATGATCCCACTTTCACTCAGGTTTTTGCAAAGTTGGAGAAAATATCTCGTCAATAAAAGTTGCATCCACAAGTTTCAGAGTGCAGTGCCTCTGATCTAGAGAATGGGTGTCTTAACGTGCTACTTTTGGAGTTAAAATAGGTTAAAAATACAGATTGTTCCACAGCTTGTTGCTTAGCTACACCTGCAGTGCTACTAGAACCAGACTGACGCCTCAGCTGTGGCCTCGCCTCTCTCGTTGAATACACACGAACGTGACCTCCGGCGAAACATGGTGGCTCCCGGGGCCTTCCTCTTGGTGAGGCACAGGTAAATGTCAGAGGTCAGGAACCTGGGGTAGCAGTCCTTCTTCATCAGGCTGTAGACTTTAACCTGGGCTGCTTCGAAACAGCTCGTTGTGGGCTGAGTCATATTCTTCTTGATGGCCATCTTGGTGGAGTAGTCAATGTTGACCTAGGTGAGAGGTGAGAGCAAGATAAAGTGAGGTCATGATGAGAATGCATGCAGGATAAAAGTCACACATTGCAACTATCTTCCTATGTGGTATTCCTATGATCTTGTGCAGTGTAGCATGCATGTGTAAGTCTTTCCCAAAGCCAGAATCAAGTGAAGTAAGACACACCGAAATGTGTGATGCCCTCAAGAGACCCCTTCTGAAGCAGCTCCATTGACGATGAATAGGAGGACAACGCTGCGGACGCTGTTACAGTACTCAGGGTGACATGACCATGGGAGTTGCACGCTGTAAATTGTCTTTTAGTGAAGATGTTTCTTTGTATGCTACAGTGGTGAAGCTACTTAGACACGAATGTAGCAAATACGCCACCACCACGGGAATATATATAATATATATATATAGAACTAAGTCTGTATATGTCCATTTTTTCTCCAGAGGTACACTCAGTTAAAGTTGGATCTCACTGGAAATTATTTGAACTGGCATATGCTTTCATGCTCATGTAGCATGCTCCAGAGATCTTTTTCCTATTGTACGTGTATTCATCTTAGATTGAAAGTGTGTTAGCGATGGTCCATCCAGTTCTGCACCATCATGCCAAAACCCCCGAGTCAGACGCACGTCTAACGGTCACATCTGTTTCAGGCCCTGAGAGTATATCGGATGGTGGTCCCCCGGCGTGGGGTGAGGAAATCTCTGTAACCACAACTGTCTTGCACAGAAATAACCTGACCTGTTTTGCAGCGCCGCCTGCACTGCATGCATGACCTCAGCAAGCTTCTGCTCCTAATAATGGTTAACAAAGCTCAAGCTGCTACAGGCTGATGCATCGGTATAACTTCAGACCTCATCTATTGTTACTGTTATTACAGTGACACAAATATTTGACACCTTCAGTGACCCTCGGTGACAAATACGGCTGTGTAGCAACATGCTGGACCACTGTGGTTGTCTTCCTTACTCCACTCCGCCTGTTGCACAGTATAACATCACAACTCCATTGTATAGTTTATGCTCAGTAAACATGCCGTGTTCTCTTACCTCTTTAGGGGCCTCTGATTCAATAAAAACAGCATAAATATATTTGGCTTTGGAGAGCAGTTTGGTCTCTGAATCAATGGTCTTGTATTCTTCACAGGCCAGCCAGAACTCAATGTTCTCCTCACTGAACTCTGTCCTGAGGAACTGAGAGAAGGTTTCCACCCCATCTGGATCAGAGGAAGGCGAGAGACACATTGTTACTGTCAACCACTGTTCATTCACTGGGTTCCACTATACGCTTTGTGGCTGGCAAAGACAATGCTACGTGCAGGCAGGTGTTATACGCTTGTAAAAACCAAGTCTGGGATTTCCCTGAGCATGTTGAATGACGGGTGTATGAGAGTGGAGTGTGGTAGGATGTGCAAATGGAGAATATGCTTTCCATAACTTTCTCGTCCCACAGTAACTCACAATCCAAATATATAGAAACCGTTTACAGCTTCAACATACTTGGACACTCGGAGCTGATATTAGCTGATATTATAGTTGTCAGAACTGTCAGTCCAGTTCTGTTAGGAGTAAAAAAGGTCTCCAATCCCTCTTCTAAATTATTATTAATAGTAGCATAAGTATTAGAAATTGTATTATTAGTATTATTGTATTCTATAAGTCTTCATAATGGGTAATAAATATTGTCAGAATGACATATTTGCTTCAGATGTTTCAGTGTGGAAATGAAATGCTACTTATGAGACTATGAGGAAGTTGAACAGCTTCTGTATTCCTACCGTGCCATACCAATCAACATGAAAAGATGTAGTGAAACCCTTATTGCTCTTTCCATTAACCATTTCTTGCCCCCCAGCACGCCACAAAACAATAGTTTCCCATTCAAACAGAGCAAAATTCTTGACAGCAGAAGAAACTGTTTCGGGCTGCAATTTGCCACAAAGATCTGAGAGTATTTGGGGCTTTAATCTAACCTGAATGCTTCAGCAATTCTTCAAAGGAGTCACTCCATTTCAAAGCTGCCTCCGGTGAGACACTGTAAAATACAGAGATTTTGTCAGTTTCTTCCCTAATGATGCAGCAAAAATGTTTTGGATGCTTGTCTTCTAGTGAGTAGTCTAAACCTCATGTTTCCTGTAATGTGCAATGACTCATTGAACCTATTGGAAATTGTGGATAATAAAGTGATAATTGGCAAAACAACATCGCTTGTACATGTAAAAATTGAATGCTGCCTCACTTGTTGGATGCCGTATTTGTCCTTTTATCTGGACTGACATTTTCGTGAGAGCCCGACTTGGTGAGAAAGAGGCTTAGTCGGCTCTTCCTGTCCTTGTCTTTCTGTCTGCAGACAAAGAAAAACATACATCAAGTCTCACATACTGCATGCGCAGGTGCAACTATGGAGCACTATTTTCCAAAGTGACAATTTATCAACAGAATCCCTACTCACACAGACATTTCTAAAGTGGTTCACGTGAAATCTTTTGGCTTCCCCTTCATACATTTGCAAGAAAAAAGTCGATTACGCACACGTGTTTTCACAAGCGACAGCAGAGAAATCTCATTAGAGAGGATATTGATGATAGCTTCCTTGAGAAGTCTACAAAACCTGAGACAGAGTCAGCTCCAGCAGCTTTAAATCAGACTCAGAAAAGGGACTACAATATACAGAAGCAGCGCAGACCTGACATTGATTGATTACAATATAAGTTAGAAGTATATATAGCAAGCAACTCTGCTGAGAAATGTGCACCGACAAGAATTCACACTATTCTTTCAGACACTGGCTGAAAGAATTCTTCAAACACAAAATTAAATTCACGTCCTTTTGCTAAATTAAGGAAGCATTTGAAAACAGTTGAAGTTCATACACCGACCTGGCAGTATCGTCTTTCATTCTTGGTGTCTGCAAGTCTTCTGGACCAAGCATTTTGAAATATGCTTCCTCCTTTGGGGCCAAAAAGTTGAATTGAGGAAATAGAAAAAGAAGCGTCTCCATGCTGTTCTTTCTGTATTTGGCGTGCGTAACACCAAGCCACAAGCAGCTCTCTGAAAACGTTTAACCCGTCATTCGTTCAACCACCTCATCTTTTATAAACCCTGTTCAAATTTCATTTCCCATACCTTTTTACTCTACTTCCTGCCATGGGGAAACCACTTAGTGCTTACAGCAACCATCAATGATAGAGAAACCCCCCTGGGTTCAACATCCTGTCAACAGTAAAAATGGCTTTTTACTGGTTATCAGAGTGTAAAATGATATGACTGTATGTGGCCACATTTTCAACATGGTCCCAACAAACTGGACTGAAGCAACTTTAGCAACACGGACGGCATAAAAAAATAATGTTGTTAATATGATAAAAATATGTGGATATGACACACGTCTCTCTGTTTATATGCTCTCATGGATATGATGAAATGATGCGGGTGAAATTGTCACACAATTCACATCAGGCTGGTTCAGGCAGTCGATGTAATAATTAGGTCACACGTTTACATGAAACAACAACCATAATTACCCATGGCTTTAACACAACATAAAATAGTTGAGCTTCATTTGACACTGCAACTAATTTAGATGCCTTCTTCAAGTGTGGGGTCCTGGGCATTAAAAAAAAGACAGCCAGGGTTACTCTGCGATTGCTCTTGCACCATCAGCGAGGCCAGACACTGCAGAGATAGGAAGAATGAAATGTAATGAATAATAAAATGTGTCTGCGCAGAGTCTGGGCTTGGCTCTCTCCACAACATCAGAGACTTAATGGAGAAAGACAAACTCACTGTGACACAGTAGAGAGCAACGGGGAATAGGTGTATTCTGGGGCAGATGGAGACAAATGTGATGTCTCTGTTTGAGAGAGAGAGACAGAGAGAGAGAGAGAGAGAGACAGAGAGAGACAGAGAGAGGGGGAGGGGGGGAAGTGAGCATTTAAAAATACAAAGCAGAAGACCTTGACAATATTTCTATCGTCTTTGAAAGCAACAAGCGAAAATGAAAATGTTGAAAGAATGAGTAACAGGATGTTCAAATGCGAGTGTGACAGCACATCATTACACTTTACAGGTCACATATCACCCTTCTCAACCCAAAAGCTATCTCTATCTTCACATTAAGGACAACACACACTGATTAAAAAAAACAACTGCTACAAACAACGAGCTGTTTAATAATTGAAACCAAATTAAACGGTGGTCATTTAGCCTCGCTGTATGTATTGGCCTCGTCTAAACATTCCAGCTAGAGCGCCAACTGGATCGATACGCCCACGGAGTTGCAAAAAAGATTCGATTCGTTTCAATTTGGCCTTTCTGAAATAATATTCAAAGAAACAAATTGGAGTTTAATTGTTTCATCAGCGCCGGGTCATGTGTTTTATTCCCAAAGCGATGAGCTAACACATTGTTAGCGGGGCGCCGGGGGAAGTAGAGAGAGAGAGAGAGGCGAGACGAGAGCTTTTGTGCTGTGTGGCCAGAGGAGAGGTTTAAAACTGTTGTCTAAAAAGCAATTTAGCCCGGGGATACCGCGTTTTGGTTGAAATGCCGCTGGGCTGAGCCACGTTATAAAAAGACACACTTACAGTACATGAAGTCACATGGTGCCTATAACGATAAACCTCAGCAGCTGCTGCACTGTCTGGGCCATGCAAACTGTGAATTTGCAATGTTCATGTCAGTTCCTAATTTCTCAACATGTAAAAGTCCAAAGTGTAAACAGCGTACCGCACACTTCTTCTTCTTGTTCTTACTGCAGCACTACCTGACCTCTAATGGTTGATAGTGATTATATGTTAAATGTTTGCTGGAGCGTGGAGTGGATGTAGCTTGCCGAAAAGGGAAGTGATGGAGTTGAAACTGCAAAGTGCTGACAAGAGTGAAAGGGGGGGGCGGGAGTGGCGGGGGGTGGGGGGGTGGGGTGGGTGGGGGTCAGGTACTTCCTGTCTGCAGAGATCTGTTCACATAGGTCAAGTGAAGGCTGCCTTCAGACGCTGTGGTGTTGCGCACGTCGTCAATGGGTGAAAACAAACTCGGCTAAGAAAAGCACAACAACAACAACAACAACAACAGTAACGTCAACTGAAAAATATATCAGAGGAATGCAATCTCAGTGGAATAGGCAAGATACACGCAGACATTCTCCGACACGCACACAAACACAAACACGCACAAACGTGCACATAGCCCAAACATAGAAACGGGATTACTGTCTGAAATATTCCCCCCCCCCGCAAAAAAATATGTCTAATTTATGCCTATTCTATTAATGTCTATTCTCTTTGTGCATGTGTTCAAATGTCAAATGAACAATACGCCTGACTGGAATTGCTTTCATCTTCATCTGTCATCTGGAAATGGGACACTGCAAAGGTGATGATGAGAAAGACGTTTGTTTGCTGACTGAAGAGGCTGGGCATCAATGAGAGCCTCTTATCAAAATTCAGAGCCTCAGAGGCCTTGATCTTTCCAAAGTGGGTATAACACAACAGGAGGCTCTGCTGAAACAACTATTTCCTTTCATCATCTGGCATATTAGGCATTCTATTTAGTGACAAGTGTCTCCACACTGCATGGATGGATCCCTCCCGAAACTGGGTTACACTTCCTCTGGGCTGGGACGAGACAGTTCAGATCAGAGCCTGAGACAGATTTGAATTCAACACTGTTGTTAGTGTAGGCTTTTACTTTTTTTTTTACTATGTTACATTAACAATAAACAGCGTGCTAGTTACAAGAAAGTAGATAGTCCATTTCTCCAGAAATACACTGTAACTCCAAAATGTTTTTTTCAGGTTTGGCTGGTTCACCTGTATTTGGTCAGGCGTGGGATCTCCCTCATTACGCTTTACAAGAAGACTGACAGCTTCCAGGAAAGGAGGGCTCCGCTTTCAGCTGAGTGTCTGAGAAGCAAACAGCAGACACACGGCAAGATGGCCGCTAACTAGTGACGCCATTTCCCTCTCAGCGAGTCGCACTGGGTAACACCGGCCGTGTTGCATTCTGTGTCAACTGAAAGGGAGCGCACAGAAGCAAGTAAACACAGCGGTGGGGAGGAAATGTACAGGAAAGAAAAGAACTGTAGTTTTGTGTGAAATGGTTATGATAGGGGAAATGACTCATCAACTCATACTCTGAATCTATTAACTCTCCTTATCAGATGTGGGTCAAGCAGTAAATAAGTAGCACTAGTTAGCATAGTTGAACCTACTTGGAGCATCGGATGGGAGGGGGCGTTAATCAAGTGGTTAATCACACTTAGCTGAAGTTCAAGTAGTTTTAACTTTCCATACATGGCCCAAGCAAGTTAAAACATCTGCTAAGAGTAATTTGCTAATATTACACACTAATACTAATACTAATACTCTGTTAACCATGAGTGGTGGCCTACTTCTTGTGGAAGTTTCTCTGGTTCTTTTGGTTGGCTCTGTTTACATAGGAGCATTGCATAAGATCCCTCGACAGTCATACGAAAACGCACTCAATGCCGCCACCCAATGCTGTGTTTAGGAATCAGCGTAAAAACCAGAAGGTATCCTCAGTACTGCAAGATATATGGAAAGCTAAGTTAGACGCACAATATTGATCAGTTTGAGGCATTGAACTACAAATGTGGATTTGAACAGATTTTCTTCCTTGGATGGAAGACTCTGTAAACAGGCTAATGTATTTCTTGGTCTGACAGCAATTATCGTGACACATACGAGATGGTGTTACTCTCTATGCTTGCTCAGTGAGCCAGGAGCTTAGTCACATTGGGCTTTACTGCCTACAGTTTCAAAATGCCACCTTCATCCTGATTACCATACCCAGCATTGAAAGGATGAGGGTTTCACATTTTATTTTTTTATTTGTTTAGGTGTTTCAACTGGACCACCCCACCTACTCTGGACAACAAATTGGCTCTGCTACTACTGAATCTTACCGCTGCCATTTCAAACGAGAATTAAATGCAGTTCAAATCCTCTGCGTCCCGATGAACATTACCATCACACATTTGCAGTTCGATCTGTATGTTTATTACTACAGTTACTATACAATTACTACAGTTTCACAATCTACAAGACTTTTATGTATAAAATGTGATTTGAATTTAGGTTATTATCCAATTCAAGCTTCTTTTCTTTCCGAAAAATATACTGTTGCATTCTCTCTCTTTGGGAATTTTGTTCCCTTTAGCTCCAGGACACAAGGAGTACTATCTGAACTGAGATGGAGCTGAGTTAAGGTGACCGTGCCAAGAGGAGGGCTGGAACATGGGAGTTTTTGGGGTTGTTTTTTTCCAATGCACTGTTCCTTTGTTCAGACACCCTGAGTGATGTGCTTGTAAAGATGCCTGGACAGAGTTCTTTATCATAGGTCTATGAGACTTTCAGAGTCTCTCCAGTAATCAGGTCCACATGCCAATAGTGATGGATTCTACTCTGCAGCTACCCTGCGCCAGACAACACACACATACAAATCAGGATTTACATGCCCGAGTCTTTCTTGATCAATAAACATTTACTCCCGAGGAGAGCCGGCATCTGCAACCCTGCCTCCTTAATCAGATCAAATGTTCCCATGAAGATATGATAAAACGCATAAATGGAACGACCTCTCATTGGTTAGCTGTTGTAATGAATCCTCTGTCTATCTACATAATGACAATGCATTTTCTCACATCAACATCTCTCATTCACAATTTAGTCCAAACTCTTACAGGGATAGATTGCTAAGACGTCTCTCCTGCAAAAAGGAGCAAGAGCCCCAGACGCCAAGCAAACACAGTTATGCATGCAGCCACTAAAGTTGTAATAAAGATGTTAATGATATTGCTGCAAAATAGTGGGAGTACTTGAACTGTAGCTGAAAGCATTTGTTTCACTGGTCACTAAAGGGACTAAAGCACCAAATGGCGGTGCTCTTCAGCTGGGGTGAGGAAGTAAGGCCTATTTCAACAACGTTAGAGATGGTGGAGCATGACCGAACGCCCTTAGACTGCTGAAATTTAAGAGACAGACTCTTGATATTTCATATTAGACTTCAGTCAATATCCATACAAGCACTAGTAGACACTTTTGACTGTTGGACTATGAGAGAGCAGACTCAAGCTGTGACAAAAAATTGGGGTTGCAACGTGAAGTGCCTTTCTGCAGAACCAATTATTTTATGCAATCCTCTGCAGTCTGCAATATCATATCAAGGTACAATGCATCTCTCGTTTTATTTTTAATGTCAAATAAACATATTGATCAGCAAGAAGCTGTCAAACTTCCAAAATATATATTTTAAAACTGAACCTTTTGATTTTTAGATTATTTTGAAAGCAGTCATCCATATATTCATGCACTCAGCAAATGGGCTGGTGGAAAATGCTGTCATTAGCTGTCCCCCACACTGTGAAAGGGGATGGGAGTGTGTGTGTGTGTGTGTGTGTGTGTGTGTGTGTGTGGGTACAGTTTTGATGAAAATTGAGGGATGATGCACCTCGTTACATATTGGCCCCATCATTCCATCATTCGTGGGGGATGACGTGTTGGCCTAATGGAGGCGCTATAATTAAAGGTCAAAGTTTTTAACTCCAATCAGACATCACTGGTCTGAGTTTGACAAAACTTAAGAGGGATGATGCATCTTGTTCCTGATTGGCTCAAGGGGTGCCCGCATCATTCACGGGATGATGGGTTTACTTGTTTTCTGCATGTTTTTGTATTTGAGATATAGTTTGTGTCATTTTTGTCTCCCCAAATAGAGAGTAGTTTATAGTAGTAGATAGTTATACTCTAGTATTAATATTTAACGATTTTCCATGCTTGCATAGTTCTGATTATAAAGAGTCAGGATTTTCTTTTCACTTGCCCCACTCCACAGGGAGGTCAGAGGTGCAGGGTCAGCGGCAGACCTGCAGTCAGAGAGCTGGTAGAGGTTCAGTGTCTTGCTGAAGGACATTTCAGCAAGGCAGATTCCTGCCGTCACGGTAGCTTGATCTCGGATCCTTCGGTACGAACGGCATCCTCCCTACTCACTACGCCACCCTGCTGCCACAAAGTCACCTCTGAAAGTCGACTCTTAAAAAGACAGCAACAAACAGCATTTCTTTTGGGCAAAGATCAAAACAACACTGTACCTCAGTGCTACGGCCTGTCACGACCCGTTGGTCTGAACTGAGGTTCAGATACTTACACTGTTATGTATCATCAATCTGTGAGTTATTTTGTGATGAAGTGTTGTAATTTACCTTTTTGTTGTCCGAACTTTCTCTCAACCTACTTCAGTTACTTCCCAGAATGCCTTTCGACAACCCCCAGAGTATGGACATGAACTTGCCTAAGCATTTCATCTGTGGGTTTCCATCTGTAGATGGAGAGAACAATAGCGCTAGTGGCACAAGAGGTTTTCCAGTTAAGAAAAAGCTAGTCATGCCTCTTACACAAAACACAACATGTCTTGCGGCTGCATTGCATTCTGGTCTATTGAGGCTACTGTCTCTGGAGAAATTTGTGTCTCTTCTTCTTCTATGATGGATTTGTCCCTGTATAATTGTTGAACGTCAGTCTAGAAAGAAGCTCTTGCTCTTTGATTCTGAGAGATTGACACCAAAACCTGACGTTTACCGTTGATGTTGAAAGTTTTTCTGCTATTAAACTCCATTGTAGCTGCGCTGGAAATATCTCAACGTGACGCCACATCATCTACGCTTGGCTTCTTTCCTTTAAAGCCATTTCAAGCAGGAAACATAATAGTAGCTTGACATGGTTTGCAGAATATAATGTCAATGAGGTGGTACATCAAGTAATTGAGTGTAGGGGTCAAAGATGTGTGTGTGTGTGTGTGTGTGTGTGTGTGTGTGTGTGTGTTTATGAGCGCACACAGAAATGTACATGTTGATTAAAATGTGTCTTCCATATGTTCTCTAAGCGGTGTTGTGTCAGCTGTAACTAAGTAATTGGTCCTAATTGGACAAGATTGCTGTGCAGAATGAGCTCCTAAGGTTCTTGGCCTCGGTTCTTCACCATGCAGAAGAAAGTGAGTCATATCCAACCCACCGCATGCTCTGATTATAGAGGTTTCATCCTCGTATTTTTATTTAGACTATTTGTGGAAAATCATGAAGTGCTGATAATGCCACCCCCACCCCTCTCTCTCTCTCTCTCTCTCTCTCTCTCTCTCTCTCTCTTTCTTCCTTCCTCTCCTCCTCTGTCAGAATTATTGTCAAGGTCCTTTATTTTGAATGTTTTCATGAATCATGTATCTCCCATGTGTCTCTCATCACTGCTCCGGCACAATATCTGGATGTTGAAGCGTAATTAGAGGGAATTGTTTTGGCTGCTATTCTGTGAAATACATTACGCCGATTGTCCGGGTATTATAAACAGACTGTTATCTTTGAAATCCCTCTGCCTGGGAGCATGCGGGGAAGCATGATTAATATGCAAAGAAACCAGGTCACAGATAAAACTATCCATCGGTCAAATGGTAGACTCCTGCCGGGTGACAACTTCCATTCCGCGGTTTCTGCCTTTTTCTTCTTAAAGCAATATGGCGTTGTGTCCTCACATGACTGCTCACTGTTTCTGCTTTTGTGCACTGTTGCGTCAGGCTGATAAAAGACACCAAATATGAACGCGCTTGACACTTTCCGTGCAATATGTGACATTACATTTACATTTTAGGCATTGAGCTGACATTCTTTGACTTGAGAATCAGTGCAAACAGTAGAGTAAGATATTCCTATATTATGAAACACAGCCCGGTAATTTAGAGGTGCAACGAATCAGCATTAAGAAGTAGAGAAGGGTAGTAACTCTTCAACTTGTTTGTCTTTAATAAGGTCTTCTATATCAGTGAATAACATTTCCAAAATGTTCCATTCCATTTTTGAGGAAAAATAATAATTTCCTGAAGTTCATCATTCAGTATCTCTAAAATATGTAGGATCCAGTCATCATTTTGCCAGATATTATCCTTTTAAAAGTACCATCACTGACATTTTTTTGTCCTCTGAAATGTTTTGTAAGGTGTTTTTGAAATGGTGGATCAGCTACTAATAATCACCTATCAGTGGATGAATGATAAGGTTCAATTAGTGCAGGTTACTCCTTACTCCTGTACAGACAGAGCCTTGGTGGAAGTCCCCACTTTGCTGCATGTAAGTGTCATAATATGTCTATACAGTGCTTCTAAACAATAATTTGAGAAATTATATTATATTCTATTATATTATTGATAATGTTAATGTAGGATAGACATGTGACAGGGCATCTACTACTGCAGGCTAGTGCTTATACTTTGGGTTAGCAACTGTTTACCTCATTATGTTATGGAGTGCTTCATAATGTGTACACTGCAGTTTTCAACAGCAGCCAGCCCACCGAACTACACTTTACTATTATTATTCTGAGCTTCTGCTCTAGTTTACATAATTCATTGGGGTCTCATTAAAGTGTTTTTAATGAATAAAGAAACAACAGAATATTACTTGGAACACCAGTAGAATCACCAGTCATCAAAGTGTGGTCTACTCCTTGATTACCATGATGTGGACATAGCAGTTTTGAAAACTAAACAAAGATCAAAATGAAATGTAAGACTCTGCTTGTTTTACCGTATTCTTTCATCGTACTTTTTCCACAGCCGCACTTGCATAAAGGAAATACCTGCACTGTGTAGTTCACTGGCTTGACCTCTACAGCTCCAACATGGAAACGGATCAGACTGTTCTGACCACATCAAAGAACGGGGAAGTGGTTTCAACCATTCATGATGCTCATGTTTTATTTTTTCCTACAGAAGCTTTCAATAATAAATTGATAAATTACTCCTGAGGTATGTCAGCAGCTTATCAAATATTAATCCATTATGTACTCTGCTTGCATTAAGGGAATTAGGTGGTCGCTGACCTGACAGTAATGTAATTAGCTGTGATTACATTTGATTTATTCACATGAGCAACTTTGGGGATTATAAGAGGAAACCGATTAGGCAACCCTGTCATATACTGTCAGCCATGTTAGATACTAAAAAAGATCTATCCAGATTTGTTTTGGTGGCTTGCAGATGACCACGTATTCATCAGGTCTGTCGTCACTGTTTCCATCTGAAGAAAAAAACAACTAAAAATAGGAAATCTAACAAGGGGTGACTGCCCACTGAAGGAAAGGTCAAAGGTTGATATGGGTATATTTATGCATGACACAAAAAGTAATATTCCATATTAAAATCTGATGAAATATGCACACTCCCAGTGTTGCCAGTATTCACGCTGTTATTTATTATAGCTTCATACTGTGAAGTGGGCCTACCGTATGTTGTACCACATTTGATGCTTCTTCAACAACAAAGTATTTTTAAAAGCTGACTTTTTGCCAAATAAATACTTTGATGAACTCATTAGACAAGGAAGTTGGTAGCAGCAGAGCTGGGTGCGGTAAGCAGGGGTGGACTTTACCATTAGGCAAAGGTAGGAAACTGCCTAGGGCCTCCAGATGCCAAGGGCCCCAAAGGGTCTAATCAAAATACAAATTAAGTATATATATAAATAGTTTTCCTTCAAACGGATTTGAATATATCCAAGATACCAACATTTTTCTTAGATTGATTTTTAGTACTGTCACTGTGCCATCCCCCCCTCAGCCTGGGCTAAAATGGACTATTCCATTTGAAGTGCGACAGGAAGAGAAATGTAAACAACACAGCGTGTGTGACTGACACGCTGAAAACACACTGGAAGCCAATTATTACGTTTTCCTCCATTTTCCTTCTGAAGTAGAATTTAGTAGCTAGTAGTGGACCAAAAAAAAGCAATGGTCTTAAATCTGATTGGTTGCTGGTAGTGAATTTGCCACGTGGCGAGGGGTCAAAGTTCATTGATTTCAACTTTTTTGCGTCGCCTGGCTGCCGCTCGCATGTCTTTCAGCAGCTGTCCCACTCGGCACTCCAGGGACCAGTGAGAAGGTATGTGTCACAAATAGGTCTGATTGTTTTGAGTAATGAGGATAGAAAAGGGTGAGAATTGGGAGTGAGGCCCCATACATGTCTTTGCCTTGGGCCCCCACTAAATCCGCCCCTGACAGTAAGGCTCAGCGACGGCAGCCTAGAGGTTATAGAAGCGTCCTTGTGACCAGAAGGTCGCTGATTGGAATCCCTGGACTTGCTGGGGAAAGTGAATGAGCAACACTCTTGCCTTGCTCAATAGCTACTGTCAATGTGTCCTTGAGCAAGGCCAATTATCTCCCAACTGCTCCAGTGACCATCAGCAGCAGACTGTGCAGGTTCCAGGCACTGTATGCATGTGAAGCAGGTCACTGCTGGAAAAGAGTAACAGTCAGTCGACTTCCACAAGGTTAAAAAAGAATCGCAACAAAGCGCACTGGAACATTTTAAGTTCAATACTTACTTCAATACTAAATAAATATAGCATCAGACAAATCTCTTTTGTTTCACTCTTCTCACAGCTAATTGTGTTGTTGCGTTCAGCTTTAGTTTGTCCATACATGGACAAATATGTGCATAATGAGAAAGGATCAAGAATGAGAAGAAATATATATATGAATTTATGTTCTTCGGTCTCCTCTGGGTGCTAGTTTCCGCCCACACTAAAGCACATGCAGGTCTGGTGGATTGGAGACTATAAATTATCCACAGGTATGAATGTGATTGTTTGTCTATGGACTGCCTTCTGACCCTGAACATGACGAAGCAGCTACAGAGAATGAATGAATGAACTTGGAAGGGTGTCTACTACCTGGGCTAACCTCACACTCCTTAATCTACAGATTCATTCCATGTAATCTAATGATTCCACGATTTTTACTATTTTTTCCACTTTTATTTTAAAGGCCAAATCACTGAACTTTTATTATGGTCTTATTCAGGCAGCTTGACTCAGCCATGTTGTGATCTCTCTTCGGCAAACGCTTGAGTGTCTGTTTAGTGTACGGAACAAGGTAGCTTTGAGTCGTTTCCAAAGGGCATCGCAACCTACATACTGAAAACACAGAGGCAACCTTTTCTCGATTCTCACATGATACAACGGGATGTAGAACAAGGTGCTTATTTGCCAAAAATTGAATAGATTCCTTTAAGGAAATTTCTTGGAGGACCCCAAATTTTCTAACTGGCAAATCAGTGACAAAGTCAAAGTTACTACCTCCCAATAAATCATGGTTCTCTTCACAATGAAAACCTTTTGTCTCACCATCTCCTCCACATTAACCATGAAAAAAGGGAATCCTACAAAAAATAGCACAACTGAGCTTCCAATGGATCAGCCCCAAAACAAGACTCTATTTCTGTAGGCAATATTGAGTTTTGTTCCAAAATGACAAAAAATGACATGCACACTTATTGCACGATTTGATGGCACAAAATTAAAACAAAGAATAGTAGATCCCTTGGTTTATACAAATACACTTGTACAGATAGAATCCACAATGTATTTAGTTTAAATGTATTTAGTTTAAATACATTTATTTGAACAAGACAATAAGCAGAATGATTCAAGTACGATTTGCATTAGAGGATTTGCTGTTCTTCTTTCGCCTGAAGATACGGAAGAGCCAAGAGAAGCAGCCAGAATTCTTCCTCTCTTTCTTTGGTTTTGAAGCGGTGATCTCAACGTTGGAGCAGTCAGTCCTGCAGGGTCGAGTGCTTGGATGAAGTCTCCCTCCTCCTGTGCAGTGATACTGCTGTCAGGCCCAGCACAGAGCAAAGTAGGTGACGTTGTTTTTCTCATCACTCAGGATTTGCATCTTCATGGACACTTGTGGCACTTTCATCAATTGGATCACTGGCAGAAAACATGACTTTGTCTTCCTTGAGGAGCACATGGTCTTGGCCCTCTTCCTCTTTTTCCAAGTCTGAGAGGAACTGCGTTGAGTCAGAATCTGCTGTGACGACTGGCTCCCATGTATCAAGCTGGTTTATATACGGCCCACAGGGTGAAGAGCAGTCAACCACAAATCCAGATACATCAGATGAAGGCGCATAGAAGTACTTTTCACCAAGTACATTCTTGCAGTATTCATACACGTGGTCTTCTAGGTCACCAATGAAGGATTGCTGCAGCAGCCTCCCAATGAGCTCTATGGTCTCACTGGTTTGCGCCATGCTGAATGAAGCCTCAGCATCTCTGAGCAGGTTGGATGGACTCTCGGCGTCCTGGGCTGGATGGCTGCATGGTTTCAGCATTTCCTGAAGTCTCGTCCTTAGCTACGAGAGGTACGTCTTCCTCTGCGCTGACTACTGGTTCCCAGATGACTCGGAGACTCTCAAGTCCACAGGTAGATCTGGAGCCTACGGTCGGCTGAGAAAATGGGGACAGGGCACAGTTGAGCTCAACAGCAGTATTCAGAGATAGAGGCTGGAGCATAAGCGTATCGTCCCTCCCAATGGTCTTCAGCTGAGGTGGGCTGAGCAAATGGAGACAGGGCACAGTTGAGCTCAACAGCGTATCCAGAGATAGAGGCTGGAGCGTAAGCATATCGTCTCTCCCCATGGTCGTTGGCTGGGATGTAAGCCATGAATTCGTCATCATCACCTTTGAGGGCGTTGAGGCGAATGACTTGATCCATCCACGCTGAAAAAAGTGAGACAAGGTATGTCAGCATGTTAGCAAAAACATTTAGCTTCATCTTTTATCACACAGAGACAATTAACCAGACAGTAAAGGAACTGGCTGGCAAGAATGTTTTAGGAAAGTAGATCAAGTAGATTTGTCTTACCTGGACAGAAATTCTCCTCCATAATTGCTTTTGTTAAATGAATGAAATTGTAACGGTTTGCCAACTAAGACAATGAAATCGCTGTTTCTTTCAGATTGGTAGAGTGACGTCTGAAGCTCTGAGTTTCATCTGGTGCCCATTGTGTCTCTCAGAATGTCATTATGTCACAGCCTCGGCACACATTTCATCACACCCAGAGTCACATGGTCACTAATGAATAAATAAAAATACTAATAGATAAAAATAATCCCTAATAGAAAATAAGGGAAGCAAATATCAACAAAAAAGAAACTAACAATACTAGCTGCTTTATTTTCTGCAGAACTCACCACCATGTCCATGACTGCTCATCCATGAGCATTAAGAATCTCTTTTTGTCTGTAAAAGGTGATCACACACTGCCCATCCAAAGCCCCCCAGGCTGCTGCCATTATGCTTCACCTTCCTTGGAGTCACACAGTCTCATACTCCAAACACAACAGACAACATAGACAACAGAACAGACTAGTTATAGTGCATACCTACAACATGGGTCTGGTCAGAGAGGCTGACTTAGACAGTTATGCGAATTTTCCAGGTTTCACAATCACAATTATGCAATCCAAATTTCAGTCAGAAGTAAAATTAAAGAGATTAAAAATGTTGTTCACATTGCATCATAAACTTGTGCAACTCTGAGAGCTGTTTACTCCGTCTGGCTCTCAGACAACCACCCACCAACTTGTATAATGAATGAACATTTGTTGTAATGAAACGTGCTTAAGGTAAGTTAAGGTACTTCAGTTAGTGCAAATTCTTTATAATAATTATCTTTTATACTATGTAATGGTGAAAGACTAAAGTAAGCGAAAAACTGCCCTCTAGCGCCCTCTATTGGCCAGCCGCCACTGCCTCCCATCCAAACAAATCCTGACGAGATAGGACGTTGGGTTGACTGGGTGACATTTTCCTCCACGCTTTTTATTCGTATTATACTTGTAACTTTAAAAGCATCCATGTAAATCTCCCCTATATGCATTCCAATTCCATCCCCTGGTTGAGACATATCAACACAACATCTTCCCTGTGGTGCAAAGAGTGGTGTTTTGCCCTAATTAACCCACTTAGATCGTATCCGAGGCCAAGATTAAACGATACCTTTCATTCTGTGCCAGCAGTCAGGCTCGTTTGTCTTCAGGACACAACCTTCTCTGTTTTAATTCAAGGGTAAAGGAACAACACACTCTCTGGGTGGTTTCCTAACAATACAACCCAGAGTATAATGACTCCGTGCAGTATTATTGTGTTCCTATAGGAGCCTACTGTACTGAACTATTGTTTATCATTAAAAATAAGTCTTGACAGCTGCTTCAGTAACGTTAGAGCAGAGGCAGTGTCTCGCCGCGCTCTGCCTACATAGGACACAGAACATGAACAAGTGAAATCTTGCTTATGGCTTGATGCTCTGGCTACAATCGCCAGGAAAAGTAATTGGTGTGTGTGTGTGTGTGTGTGTGTGTGTGTGTGTGTGTTGGGGGGGGTGGGGAGGGGGCGGGGGGGTGTCAACACAAGCACTCTGTGATTTACTTTCATTAGAGAAAGCTGCTATCACAAAAACGAGGAAATTAGATAGGTGAGGCATTCTTCTCCACTTCAAAAAAGTCCGTCTTTAGTATTCATGTGAGCCGGTGAGGGACCTGTGAAGGTACCTCCCTCCTAATATTCTGGGGATTAACTCGGGGTGTGATAGAGGACCCACTTCCTTTCCCACATTCCTGTTACAAGAACTAATTAACACTCATTCAGGCCTTGAATATTCATTCTTTTCAATTCAAAAGACGTGATTTGAAGGGGCCGCTCATCCTGAAAATGTCAGGTTGTGCCCAATAGATTTTGTCAAAGTGAATCAGTCAAAAACTTGAAGCTGTTGACTGTGGGTAAGTCAAGCACTAGAGTAACGAATGAGTCTAATATCTTTAATACCTTTAATACAGCTATGTAACGCAACGACAGAGCAATCGACAGTTAAACCACAATCAGACCCTGGTCAATCTTTCTGACAACTGACAAGTGTTAAGTAATGGTTGCTATGCCTACTTTACGCTCAAAGACCAACGACTTCTCTTAGACTGAATCAAATCAAATCAAATCACATTTTATTTGTATAGCCCTTAATCACCGTTACAGTCTCTAAGGGCTTCACAGTGCCCAACATGTGAAACAGTAAATGGTTAGTACACGACATCCCCCAGCCTTAGGACCCTCAACAGAGGACAAGGAAAAACTCCCAAAAAAAAAACAAAAAAAACTTTTAGGGAAAGGAATCAGCCTGAAATAATAATTAACCTTCCACCAGAGATCCAAGGTTTTGCTTAGAGCCTGTCAGCCAAAATATTAAGCAGTAAATAATGAGGTATAAGCAGCAGCGTTTTGCACCTGTTCCACAGTGAAATGAAGCCAGCTTCAAAATCTACTGAAGCTTTTAACAATCAAAAATAATGAGGAACGACAAGTTGGATGGTTGTAGATACTTTTCACTGAATACTGGGAGTAGCTGGCAAGGAAGGACTCCGATCTTTTTCCTGCCTGAGTTAACTCATTTGGAGTCAGACCTTGAGTTTACACAACAGTACATCGCTTCCCTATACCTGTGGGCTCCTCTAAATATGGGGAGGTATGTTTCTGTACTTCTGGCACCTCTCAAGTAAAGTAAGTCTTATTCACGTGAAAACTGCAGTGAGATTATCCCACTTATGTTGTTTTGATATGAAGTAATTATAAGAGGGGGCTGATGGAGAAGATAATTGAAACAGTTTTGCTATAGAGAAGAAAGAACAGGAGGATGTGCTATAGCTATGTGCTATATACAGTATATACGCTACATGTGTCATATGTCATGGGTGAAAATAATTATTGCTTTCTTAAAACACATTTTTTTTATGCTTTTTCTTTAAAGGTCAGAATCTGAAATTGCAGTCTGGTGTCCCTTGTTATTTCCCCACTCCCAGCTTTGTTTACCTGGAGATTTATGGCACTAAAGGCATTTACCATCAATCCGAAAACTTGTTTGAGCTGTCGATGCAAGCACTGTCTTTACATGACAGAACGGGACGAGTTTGGATGTATTATTAGGCTATAAAAATTTGGTTTCCATTAATAATGTTTGTGTACGCTGCAGCAGTTATAACACAGACCTGTATTTTGAGTTTCAAATCTCTTTTCCCACCTACAAGTCCTCAATAACACGTGACTCACATCACGGAGTTCAGACTGTTTAGTGAGTGTTATGTGGTCCTTGAGGAAGCCTGCGTCCTAGAAAGGCTCTCCACTGGGAGCGTTGTGTCTGCCTTGCGTTGGCATGCGACACCAGGAGTGCATGCTGGTGAACGTAGATGGCTGACGGCAGCCTAAAGGTGAGAGAGGCCGTCCTGAGAGACACCGAGGTTGCCAGTTCGGAGCCTCGGACTGGCTGGGAGAATCTGGACAGGGAGTAAACAAGGAGTAATCCTCTCCCCTCCCTCAGCTGCTAGCAGCTGATCGTCAAGGACGAATCCTTTTCGCTACAGAGAAATCCCATCTTGTATCACAGGCTCATGTCATCGCTGTACTCTGTAGCGCAGTGTTGCTGCAGAGCTGCCATTCCAGCGATGACGCCTTTGAGCTGTGTTTTTGAGGTGGTAGGTGATGCAACCTTCTATATCATCTGCTGAAATGTGTCATGTAGACGAAGTATGCATATTCTCTCACATCTCAGGGATGGAGATGAGGGTCTCATGATTGTTTCAACAGTACAGGATTAAAAGTGTGAATGCATCTTAAACATTCGCTGGGTTTCACTGACCGCCACGTACGCCGGCATGTCTCATTCTAGTTTGATGTTGTGTAGACAATTCAGAAAGGAAAATAGAGTGAAAATAGAGTGAGCATCAAAGGAGGGCAAAGCATCTGGATGCTCGGAATACAAGTTTATCTGAAAAAAGCAGGAGATATTGGAGATTCAGGGGCAGTGTTAGAGCCTGTATAACATGCGTGTATGCAGTATATGTCCGTCAGTACTTGGATTATATAACAACACACACACACACACACACACACACACACACACAAAGTTAGACTTCCGCCATAATCCTAGAGAAACCAGGGCCTGGAATGCCTGGAACGTCTGCGCTGCGCTTGACATACTTTGATGTATTTACACTTTGATAGCTATCTCCTTAGAAATGACTTCATGTGTAAACTTCTGCCTTGAAAAATAGTCTAACCCCAGGCTCGGTAACAACATTGTCAAATGCACTTGAGAATGGTTCACCAGGCTTACCGAGACCCCGAGGAAAGTTTCTGATTTGATCTAATTTGATCACAATATAACCTAAGGAAGTGCAAGCAATATGAAAGCAATTGTCAGGAAAATCCAGACATGGAGGTTAAAGCAGCCTAACCAGCAGTGTGTCCGTTTTGCTTGATAATCACATAATCAAAACAGATTCATATGTTTCTTATACTGTTTTTTTCAAATTTGACATAATATAGGCTAAACATGAGTGTGTTAAACGGCAACTGGAATTTTGTTAAAATGAGATTTCATGTTTGTTTGTTTGTTTGTTTGTTTTTTAAGTAAAGCATGCAGATTGGAAATGGTTAGGAAATATGTAATGACTGTTTTGTGTCACCCTAAAGACTGTTGAGGCACAAAAGCTACAGTTCTGCACCTGCAGGGTCTTTTGATGAATTTAATCACATTAGGATATCGACTGAAAGCTATTCGTTGTAGTAGTAAGTAGCCATATTAACAGGTTATTGGCCTCATGGAGTTATGTTACACTAGATTCTTTAAAATCATTTAAAGAATTTAATTGGCAAGCATCTTTTTACACATGGATGGAAATAATAATAGTCCACTATTACTAAATCTAAAATCTAAAATCTAAAATCAATCAGGCATCAATTTATCGACTGCATCTACGTTGAATACATAGACTCAACACAGCAATGTCTTATCTGCCTACCAAAGAGACACACACACGCCACTGTGCACCAGTTTGGAGAAAAATGGCCTCAGATGCTCCATCCTCACTATGTGATGCAGGTCAACCGGGAGGAGATGCATGAAAACGTATCAAACACTGGTCTGCCTTTGCCAGTTTTCTGATGTTCTACATGAATTCATCTCCTAGCCTCACAGATCTCAGTTTCCTAGAGCAGCCGGTCCAAAGAGGTAATCTGGCATTGTGGTATGTATATCAAATGTAGCCTTGCTTGCTTATTAGCTGAGACCCTCTATTTGTGCATGGCCTACTGTGCAGATGCAGTGTAAAGCATTGCAATGCTATAGGTAGGTAGGTAGGTAGGTAGGTACTTTATTAATCCCTGGGGGGAAATTTCAGTGTTAATATACCAAGATGAAAAAGACCAGAATTTCAAGTGGTAATAAATGGCTCACTAGGGATTTTTTTTTCAGAATGTCTATTGCTTAGGCTACTTTATGTGTCTATCTGAAGCAATTACTGAATAGAGAAAGTATCCCTTGGGCCTTAGCACTGATGTCATTCAAAAGTATGTTTTGAAGTATGTTATTTAGCTGGCGAAGACACTTTAACTGTTCTTTCCATCATTTACTGTGAAGAGACGACAGACGTTTTGTGGATGTGGATCTCAGTCAGGTCATTTGTTGGCTACTAGTCTCAGAGTAAATGAGGGTTTACTCTGAGACACCCTCTCCTCTTGCAGAGGAGAGGGTGAAAGAATCATGCACAGCCATAATTTCAGAGCCTACTGTTTGTAGGGCATCATTATAGGTTAATGCACTACAGTGATTCTATGAGCAAAATTGTTCCCTAAATTACTACAAAAGTAAAATTTGTTCAAATCTTTTAATATACTACTTACAGTAAATATATTTATATATATATATATATATATATACATGTACATATATAAAGCTCCTAATGGCTTTGGACCACATTATATGAGAGAATTGCTTCTCCATTACCAACCCAAAAGAAGCCTCGATCTTCGGACAGCAGCCTCCTTGTTATTCCCCATCTCAACTCAAAAGCAGGTGAAGCTGCCTTCAGTGTTTTGCTCCCATCAGGTGGCTTGCCCTGCCCGATGACATGTGAAGTGCCCCAACGCTAGATTCCTTCACAAGTAAACTAAAACATTTTCTTACTATGACTCTTTCCTTCAATACAGTGCTGTTTGTTGTTTATGTGTTTAAGTGTGGATGTGTCCTACAGAGATTTTCATCTTCTGTCTATATGCACTTTCAATTATATATATATTATTTCAATCTATATTTCTAGATGTATTACTTAAAGCATGTTGCGATGCTCCTGGTATGAAATGTGCTATAAAGTTTGACTTGACTTTTCTAATGTTTTTGCACTAACAGACTGGAAGACTTGAAATAGACTATAACATTAGGATTTCATAAGCCCACTGGTAGACTGTTGATCGCCTATCTGGAGGTTACATCAACATGGCGTTTGAAGATCCTTAATAAGATCCTGTTGCAATAAAGGTATGCAGATACGAACACTGATTATCCATGAAACTATTTGCATCAGTCCTGAAGAGGAACACGGCGTACAGATAGAGTACATAAGTTCTGCTCTTTACCTTCATCTTGAACATCTGAAATGTCAGTAATGCTATTCTCTTTTATGGGCGCATTTAGTGTTGTCTCAATCTGACATGATGTTTACCCAGATGCTTATATTTTATGCAGTAAACTCAAATGCCAGTGGGTTTAATTTGATATTCTTTATCTTCAACATTTGTTTTTGTTTTTTTTTGTCAAAAATGGGAAAAATAACCCCGAACAACCAAAATGATGTTTTTCAGTGTCTAGGAAAAAATGACTTGACACAACTTGTACCTTCGTAGCATAACATCTACCAAGGAGTGTGTTGGGAATCTATAAACACTGTAAATATGACTCACCATAGTTAGTGGTGTGTTGCAGAGATTTGAGAAGAAAGAACTGAGTTAGAAATATGGAAGAGGATTAATTAAAATAATGATCCTTTCAAAGCCAAACATATTTGAGTACCGTATTTAAAAAGTTGCAACATGATGTAAGAGACATTAACACAAGAGCATATGCCTGCAGCTATTTGTGCCTCCAACCTTTTAAGCGTCATTCATCAAGCAAACATTAAAATGCAGACATAAAACCACAAACCAGGGAAATTAATCAAAAATAACCATAACTATTCTCCACTTTCAGTCTGGAGTCTCTATCTGTAAAGGGGGTGTACCCAGAATTTATTCTAGCATGACCTCCCTGTGACAGCCATTCAAGCTGCAGACCTTCACTGAAAATCAAAAAGCTATTAGGCCTTCAATGAGAATGCATTGTGGCAGGTACATTGCAGGCATTGTGTCACTGATGGATGAAAAAAACATTCTTCTGACAATTATATATCATTTCAAAGTGCTATTTCAACTAACCCGTCGTTTCCTTCAGATTAATTAACCTTAAGTTACATATCCCAAACAGAAGTGGGAAAAAAAAAGTCTCAATAATATCAAAGAATGAGCCAGCATCTCAAGTCTGGCAACGTGTACTGTAACACGGAACGCCAGATGGCCACAAAAAGATTCCCTTTTATTGCCTGCGCCTTTTATCTCTGCTCATTAAAAAGACTCTCTTTTCTCTCTCACCTTTTCAAGGTGGGAGAGAAAGCCCAGAATACAACATCACACTTGAATAGAATACATAAACTCAATCATCTCTCTCTGTAGGCCTGTATCAAATTTGGGAAATAGAGTTTTTCTTCTGATTGAATGAAACTTTTAAGCCAGCCAGGTGGACAGATTATGAGACTATGCCGTCAATGCATGAATCATTGACATCAAATCATGAACAAAAATGCCTGTCTGTCCTTAAAGTGATAAGTATTGAGCAGACTGGAAAGTCAAATGCCTTCTAATGCCCTCACTGAGAGGGGTGAGAGAGGGGAGGCAAGAGAAGGGAAGGGAGCGAAAGCTTTCTGGGCTGGAGCCAACAGCGCCGCAGCTCTCACGGAATAAAAATGCACCTCTTATCTCGGGCTCCGCGGCCTCGGCCTGATCCACACTGATCTGAAATGACTTTGTAGTTCCAGAACATTATCCTGCCTCTCTGCAGCCATCAGTGGCATCAGCCAACACACAGGCATTAATTATAAATCCATTAAAAGGGCCAGTTCATCAGCAATGCAGCCATTATCAGATGACATGCCATTATTTTCCCTCCTCATTGCAGTGGCGAGCAGTGGCGGCTCCTTGCAGGGTTCATAGGAGCGAGCATCCCATCTGTTTAGGGGGGTTACGTATATTGCATGGTGAGCGGGGTGTGGGGTCTCTGGGGGTGACGTGGTGATGTCTTGGCTGACAGCATGATGACAGCGGGTGGACTATTAATGAAATGCATTTCTTTAACTCTACAACATGATGTCATACCCGCTGAAATTACTTTTGGGTGAGAGAAGGTTGAGACGTGGAACTTTTTCTTTCCCAGAGCACTCAAGGCTCATCATATTAAAAGTTTCCTAATGTTGTGATGAAATAAAAGGATTCAGTTCACTCAATCAGCTGGGAGAGGAAACATATGTATGTGACAAATTGCACTTTGTTTGTGCAGCAGGTAGACCTCAAACCCCGTGCAGTTTGATACGCTGTGCAGGATAGATGAGATCCAGTGTAATCAAATGGCGTAGCGCAGCGCTGGAACTTGGGAAATCATGTACAGTATGTTGATCTGCAGATAGCTGTGGTTCTTAACAATGTTTTCCTCTGCAAGGTAAACAGTCTGATGACGTTCATACCTCAAGGATCTAAATAACATCGACGTTCCGGCTCACTGGCATAAAAATGCACAAAACATCATTTTGACCCAAGATGACTTTTCTTACTTCAACAACATAACGAAAGGAAGCGCTCGGACTAATTAGCTCTGTACGCATGGCCACCTAAAATTAAGTGCTGCCTGATAATAAAATGAACAATTATTGAGAAGCATTCAAATCCCCACTATCTTTGTCCCACAACTTTTCCCAGTACATAAAAATCACAAAATCACAGCCCCAAGCTTATCACAACTTGCCTCAGACTCAACCATTTGATCGTGGGGGCTGAACGCTGGTCTGGAGACCTGATGTGGAGGGTTACAACCTGAACCCTAACCCTCTCCTATTTATAGCCTTTTGTTCTGTCAATAGCTTGTCAGGGTCTGGGATCAATGAATGCTGCTACCCTGCAGAAATCAAGCAAGGTACGCTGTGTGAATTTGTATTGTGTATTTTCAATTTCTATGGCATTGCTTCCCGGAAAGGCTAGTGAAAGCTCTTAGCTCCCATATTTACTCTCATATTTGAGGCTAGACAATCCTAAAGTAGTTAGCAAAGTGGGCTAGAGTTTTTGTGAGCATCTGAGAGTCGCCTTCATTATGTGATGAACATGAGCGGCAGGTTGTTTTTAAATGATGCCAGGACTGCTGCCGTTTCCTAGCTGTGGTTAGACAACCTATTGACACGCCACATGTTGTTGTATGTTATGCAACATTGGCTCAGAAGGGTGCAGTGACGTGACACCCAGGTGAGCGGTGGAGTAGGTGCTTGTGTGCTTTGACAATTTGGTCAAATCCAATCCAATGTCAAATAAAGTGTTACAAAGAATCCAATATTATCTGCTTATGCTTTTTTTTTTTACAAGAACTTTGCTTTTTCAGCACCGCCCTCTGTTGGCCACTGAGCATAAAAACTCCTGCAATTTGCTATTTTGCTTCACATTTAACTTTACTTTGTTCCCTCCTCATATGATCAAACCAGTCTTCATGTGACTTCATGTCAGTGTGCCTTGGCTTTAAGGTCATAAAGCTAACACCTACAAACCACCCGGCCACCTGCGATGTATCACGTATTCTCAGCTTGTGCTGCTATATTTTGTACCCTGAGCAGACAGCATGGCAGGAAAGGTGAAAGTGTGGCTGCATGGAGAGTGTGGATCAGGCAGCTCGGGTTAAGGTTGCTCCTCTACATGAACTCTTAACAGCCGGGCTAACATCATGTCCACCCCACTATAGCACGTTAGAAAACAAACAAGGCTATTTGGCCACAGATCTAACTCTCGTCTTTGATTCCAGTCTGTATTTGACAGTGTCTCCAGATGGCAGAAGACAAGGGGACGTCGCCATATGACCGCATCCTTCTCCTCGGTCCCCCTGCGAGGAAGATGGCATTGCGCTTCCTGTCAGCAGTGACAGATTGCCAGGGAACGAGCCTGTCAAAATAAAGTAGATATTTCTGCAATGAACCCTATCCCCTCTCAGGAGTAAGGGATGCCCTGCTACTGTTCTGCAAGTAAAATGAAGAATTATAAGAAAGTTTTGATGATCGCTCAACATTATAGTGATATAGTGATTGCTACTTGTGCAGGTGTAGGTCTGACTAGGCTCAAATGCTCTTTTAACTTGGCACATGGCACACAATCATGGTGTATCAATGAGGCCACATCCATTGCTCTGTTCACTCTTGAGATTCAAAGGTTTGCCAAAGCAACATATTCATAATATCAGCACTGGGAGAAAGATAATTCAGCATCTCAACTACATGATGTGATGCTTGCAGGGGGTCTGAGAGGAAATTGCAAGTATATGATTTTGAAATTTGTTCAACTCTTGCAATTTCCTGCTGAGCATCTCTGTTTTAAGACTCGCCAACACTGTTATTTATTACAGCGCACTCAGCCCAGGAGCCATATGACTCCACATATGAAAGGGAAATAATTGTGAGGAAATGACAGGGTAAAAGCTTGCTTGGAGCCTTCTCTCTGCCATGTAAGTGTTTTAAAAAGGACAGCCTCTACCTTTGTATTCGCACTGTTTCCAGGAATTATCCACCAAGTCTTTTAGTTTATGTCATAAAATGGGCTGCTGAATGTTGCATTCTTCTTTCTTTCTTTCTTTCTTTCTTTCTTTCTTTCTTCCCTTCTTAGACAACCAACAGGACAAACCCAAACCCCACTCGGCGCATTGCTTCTTTTTCCAAGAAAATCATGTAAAAGGTCCAAAATGGGAAATAGCTGCTCTCACAGGTAATAGCATACTGTAATGTGAGTCAGAGAGTGCAGCCTTATTTCTCAGCTGCTTCAGGAGAGAGAGAGAGAGGACATGGAGAGTTAACATGGACAGCCTGTCTCCCAGATCAATCCACCAGACTCGGGGCGAGCGTAACACAAGGCAATGAGTGACAAGTCGGGAATGAGAACCACAAGAAGGCAGACACAGACAACCACACAAACACCCACACAGCGGGAGTAGATAGATTGTGTCCTCTCAGCTTTCACCGAATATTAGGAGGATAGAAAATGTGTCAGAATTTTCTCACGGCTCTCAAGGATTGATTTGTAAATGTCACACTTGTCAAATTGCGTGCCACTGTGTCTCCAACGGGTGCCACGCTGTCGTCAGAACAGACAAAAGTATGGAAATCACCGAATCGCCTGCTGATGCTTATTTTGTAGACACTTCATGGTTATCTACAGTGAAAAGAATCCACATAATGGTGAACTTACCACTGTTTTATTGTAAAATTGCCCCCCCCCCCCCTCTCTCTCTCTCTCTCTCACACACACACACACACACACACACACACACACACACACACACACACACACACACACACACACACACACACAGATGTTCCCTACGCAAGAACCTGTAGCAGTCACATACTGGAAGCCAGACAGTATTCAATGATTTCTCAACAGCATCTTGGTTTTCCTCTCATTAAAAATGTTTGCTTGGATGACGCCGTTCTGTCTCTGACCAACCGTAACCTTCATCAGCTGTTCCAAGAAAGTGAAAAATCGGCGACAGCCACTTGTTTTCTCTTCGCCTTGTGTAAACATTTTCCCTCGTCCTGGGCAAAATACTTTTGAAATGGTTGCAAAAATGTTAAAGCTGCATTAGGCAAGATTTTTCAGTCTAGATCGCAAAATGGGGCTGCAACAGAGACGAGGGTCCCATTTCTCCGATCACGTTGGGTAGATTTGGCCTATTTGACCAAATTCATTTCTGGTGGTCTGGTATGGTCACTGGCGGGAAATCTCCATGCACAGGAAGTGACGAATGGAAGCTTACAAAGCAAAAGACAAAAGTCTGCGCTCTGTCCAGAGAAAGTTGCACCAGCTGGTTGACAGTTGTCAACTTGGGGCCGCCACTGTGCAAAGTTGCCTAGTGCAGCTGTAAAAGAGAAACCCTGGTAAGTCTGATTCCCTTGATTCCCTTGATTCAAGTGCTTGGCCAACCAACCATAGCTTATTTTTTGGAATTTGGAAATAGTCGGTTCTACCAACTCAAAATCATGACGTTTGCACTTTCCACTTTGCCGAGGTCTGTTGTTTCTGCTGTGTATTTACAGTGTCAGGGGATGTGGAGGGAGACACGACCGTGATGCTGTAAAGAGCAGGCTGCCAGACTGTGGATGAAGTGGGGTAGGGGTGGTGGGGGTTCAGCCGTCCTCCCTGCTTTGACAGATGACACTTTTAACAGGCCCATACGTCGTCTGCACCGGCACCAGAACACCTCCTCAACTTTATAAAGCATTTTGTTGTGGCTGGAGGCAAAACTGTTTTTAACACGGGTGACTCAGAGAGAGAGAGAGACCGAAGAGAGATTTTTTCTTGCTGTTATCCACATTATAATTGTTTTTTAGAATGATTTTATAATGTTTCTATAGGCTGATTACTTGCATTTATACAGGGTTCAGTAGTTGTAAATCAACGGTGTTTACAAATCCACAGACCCACTGGTTAGGCTTTTTTCAATCGGGAGCTGAAGCGGAAGTTAACCGAGACCGCCCTAGCGGCTAGGTGGCTAGCACGACTTTCCATAGACAAGAGGGTCTGTGTGTGTCGGTCTCTGTCCGTCCATTCGTTTGTTCATCCATCCATCCATCACACGCAACATCTCAGACACCGCTGATAGAATATTAAAGAAACTTGGGGAAATTAAGCGTTCACCAGACTGTGTTGTCAGACTTGGATCAAACTCGCATCTTACAACTGTGCAAAATCACACCGATTGGCCCGAGAGCGGCGCTACAATTGCAATTCTACTTTGTTTGACTGTGCGAAGCTGATTAGGATGTAACACGTGGCAGTGATGGATGTCAGTGCTACACAATAATAATAACACAATGACTTATGACAGGTTCGCCCTTCAGCTTCACGTCGTCGTTTGTCATTCGCGAGTGCCGTCGTCATCTGCCGCCATGTCAACACGACCACAGCGTAACGTTGTAGCGCGTCATTGAGGATACGTGGCACGAGACCTTCCTTTTCCACGCTCATCCATCACTGATCCTTCATCATCAATCACATCAGCAGCGCGCCTCATACAAAACTGTACACTTGGCTGGCAGAAAGTGAATGACCTTCACCTCACTTAAACCTCACCATCAACAACTGCTTACTGTAAGCGATGCTGAAACTTTAAGACAAGTCAAAACAGTGACACCCACCATGTCCCCCCACTATGCAACTCGGTTGGGTTCCAATCTCTGTTTAAAATGGAAACATGAGGCAATTGATGAATGAAGGGCTTATGTGGGCAATGGCCTACTTGAATGTTAGTGTGTGACTGAAGGCTGTATCCATCACTCCAATGTCATTATTCAAAAGACATTAAGCAACTATAGGAAAAAGTGGGTCAAAATAAGGAGAACTTTGTGAGTGCCACTGGATGGATTTGACATATGGGACGAACGCCTGGCAGAATATTAACTTTTGGTTTGGCTGTCCACCCTGTGACAAATCTCAGCAGCAGTGGAGTTAATGTTCATGCTAATGTCAGCGCAGTAACTAAATGGACATTTGATGGGCGAACCCACCAAGGTAGAATTTACCTTAGGGTCTAGAAAAGTTAACACATAATCCCCCATCGCGGAGCAATAATTCATGGGGACATGTTTATATGTATGAGGACTGCTGGCACTTTTTAACATCCCCGTGAAATAGTGTAGCAGATGGTAATAAAATTCACACGCCTACACAGTAACCTCTCATGTACATGCTCGTGAGTGTGAGCGTGCGTGTGCATGTAAGATGGTAGTAAGTGTGTGCATGCATGTACCGGAGAACCCAGCATGGTTAGGAAGGTGGTTTAGGTGTCCTGTCTAGTCATGCTGCTCCCCACGTCGAACTGGTTCTACTTTCAAACATCACAGTCTGTTTGCTGCTTGTGCACAGTGTCATGTGCTGTATCAGAATCACGGCTTGGTATTTGAAGTGCAGTGTGGCGGGGACTCACTCGCTACACTGCAATCTAATATGGATATAGTCACGAAGCCAGCCAGAGAGACCTCGTGTTGTTCTGTTGTGTTTTATGGTTGAATGAGAATGATTACATGTAACAGAGTTCAGTTCACCGGAGGGGTCAGTAAAATTGATTCCTCTGGTAGACATGCTATGCTTCATCGAAATCAAGAGTCTACTCATGTAGCAGCAAAGCCGTCTGTTATGCTGGCAGCAACAGGATTCAGAATCTCAGACTGGATGCTTTGAGTTTTGAAAATGGGAGCTACACTGGCGCTACAACAGTTTTATCCATCAGCATGGAAGCTAAAAGTAACCCTTTTGAAGCAATGGCTGTCACACAAAGTTTTTCCATTTTAGTCCAGATGACTTTGAGACCTCTAAGTAATCAGTCATAGACCGGTCGATCGTTCTGTCTGACTGTAAGGAAAATGACCTCTCTGGTCAGTCTGGTGATGCTCTGGTTAACACAAACACAAGCCTATTGGCCATCCGGGTGACATAGAGCATCATAACATGAGGGGTATATATGCTAGGTACTCCTACCAATAACTACATAATGAGTCATCATTCCAGGTTATTGCACACTCAAAGCTGTAAAGTAATCATGAGATCTCAGAGCTGAACATATGGTGTAATGAACCATTGTGTTGCCAAGCTACTGCAGCGATAAAGCCGCAACACATTAATGGTGAAACTATGACATCAATCACATTAAAAGTATGCGTTTCCCTTGCCATATAGTACCAGTCACATGGGGGCTGACTTCCGGAGCCATTATAATGGTACGGTAGCTGCTTTTTATGGTCTGTTTTCACATTACAAATGCAAATGGCAAGACTCAAATATAATTGTATGCTCAGGCATTGTTGATTCTAACAATCACCGTCTAACACTATGCACTTTGTAACCACCACACTTGATGACACCGCAAAGTGCATTATGAAAATGATATAGTAAATTATGTCAATATGAAGGATTTTAATAGACAAGCAAGTTTTAATTTCTAAAAATGTCACATTGATCTGAAGAGGGGATCGTGTGTACCTGCAATGATTTTTTAGTCTTTGTCATGGCTGAGCTCTTTTACTGTGTATTATCTTGACTATCTATGTTTATTGGACTCTGGTATTGCTCTAACTGTGTATGTGACAAATAAGCCTTTGAATCTGAACCTTGAATCTATGTTTGTAGCTGGCAGTGAGCCAGAACAGAAATGGAATCTTATTTTAGTTATAAATGAAGTCTGTGCAGCTTGCAATGGTTTCATAATAAATTGCAAAGGACACTTGTGTCTATTTGCTTGGCAAATAAACATTCATAAAAGATAAAAACAAACACGTTTTTCAAATTGAAAAGAGCATTTCAGCCTTCAGGCCACCAAGCTACAAAGCATTTCCGCAATATGTTTTCATCATTTATGTCACTTTACTTCAGATACACAACGAAATTAATGAGATTAATATTTGTTCATGTTTAAAAAGTACAAAATGACCTATAGGCCAAAATATATTTGTTTGAAAGATATTTGTTTGGCAAAGATGTTTCTTTTTTTTTTTTAATGAACACCACATTTCATGAAAAAACGCATTTCATTTATTTATATACCATTCAAATGCAAATCCATTTTCATTAAAGCTTATTTTGTCAGTGTAATCAGGATCATTTGTATGTCTCAGACTACATAAAAGCAATCAGATGAATCTGAAGCTAGTTGAATTAAGGGGGAATGAAAGACAATGTTATCTGAAGCAAACCTTTGTGCTCTAATAACTAGCTACTGCAGGCATCACCAGTCACAGAATCTTCTCTATTAAGGGACAGACCCACCTTTGGTGCCCTTGCTTGATTTGAAGATGGCGAGAGGATCTGTTTTTCTTCCACATCCATTACAACACTTGAGAAATGGTGAGAACATCGATCCTGAAGTGTTTGTGTCTGCAAAGCCAATGGGAATCAAAAGACAAAGGAGACCAATCAGTGAAAATGATGAGTCATCTTTGCATGTGGACCAAGGTCATTCACACCCTCTTGCACGAAACATTATTTTGAAGTCAGTGGGTGGTGTCAAATCTGTTCCTCCTAGGTATCTTTTGGCCAATGTGATAAATAAGTGATAAGGTGAGATCTCTGAAGTCCTGTACCAAACCCAATTTATTACAACCAGTCATGATAAATATTGTGATAGCAGGCAACGATGCCTTCCAGCCCAGAATTGAAGACATGGATATCACAGAAGTGACAAACAGATTCTATCTCTGACTTACATTCATAGCACTTCTTCTATTGACTTTTATCAAGACTTTTGATATTGACTGTGAATCTTCAGTGGCTGCAAGAAATATTTGGATTTTGGTTTTCTTTTTAATCTGCAGACAAAATCCAAGTAGTGTGTGTGTACGTGTATGCGTGCGTGTGTGTGTGTGTGTGTGTGTGCGTGCATACACAAATACTTTAGCTTAGTGAAGCATTGGGACTTACGCCTTGCACCGGTGTTCATTTCATAGTCCCATTTGTATTGCACATTTGGAATGCAGATGAGCTCCAGCACTGATATTTTAACAGTAGCTGTTTGGTGTTGTCCTAATGAGGTTGCAGTAAATGGGTTTCCATTATACCAGATATGCTGCTTAGAGACAGGAATACATTTACACAGGCCACTAGGACAACTTTGGCGAGTTAAGACTGGATATTTCCCATTTTAGATATGCAGATGGAGAGGTGTGATGTTTTGCAAAGTCCTGTGATGAGCGAACATATGTTTTATCTTCGTTAGGGACGATGCCGTCCTGAGGCTGAGCTGCTTTACAGAGAACGACTCGCACATAAAAATGAGCGCTATGCGACAGAGTGTCACATCCCTCAGGACCGGTATTTGAGGATTTTCACCCTCTATTTTGAGGCACCGCATACTAAGCTATACATTCCTTAACCAGACATACGCACACACAGGCATATATAGGTGTGGCTGTACACAAAATGCACACACACGCATGTACACACTCCTCTCGAATGTCCCCACTCCCTGCTGGGAAGGATCAATGATCCTCTCTGCACCTCCTGACCTGCGCTCAGAGTTTCTCCCACCTCGTCTCAAGCCTCCAACAGCCATTAGGCAGAGATTCCACAAAACTCACCATGAAATGAGATACTCACTCTTAAAAGCTGTCTGCCGTTTTGTGCACAGGATGCCACTAAAGGTCCTTGAAATGTACTTTTATTTCAAGAGTGCTGGTTTTACCTCAAAGCGCTGTTGTTGTTTTTTTAGTCGCATTTCACTTGCATAGGATGTTCCCGTCACGTCACTGCAACTGAGAAAGCTGAGAAAGTGCTCGGTCAAGTTCAGTTTAGTTTAGTTAAGTAAGTTAGTTTGTTTGCACAGGAGCAAAGTGATAAAAAAACTAAAAAAAACAGCAATGAAATAAAATGGAGGGGGAAAAAAACACAAAGAAGAAAAAATACAAAAATACAATGGAAAAACCCAAGGGGGTTAGGAAAACATTGCACTTCAAAACAAACAAAAGAAACTAAACCAAAAAAAAAAAGAGCAGAATATAAACACTTCAAGCCTCAACCGTATTTATGTCTTCACTTCGGTTCAACCTTTTGTGTTAACCTCAATAATTTAAAGTTCAAAAATTGGAATCCTTTTGATCAGAGACCGACTGAAAACAGTGCATCCATATCATAGCGTAGCATAATGAGAAGCCTTCTTTCATGCAAAGTCCTGCGGTTGATCTCTCAAAAACCTGCCGCACTTACCTCCAATTCAACTGAGATTCCGCCATTACGCTTAAGAGGAGAAATATCACACTAATATTTCAGTGGAGGTTTTGAAATGAGTCTCCTAATCCCCGACAATGGGTGACGATGGATCCACATTTCATTTCCGCAAGCGCCACGTCGGCAGTCTCACACCCCCGGGACTCTGCGCTGGTCACTATTAAACTTAAAATCAGGAATGATGACAACTGACAGCCAGGAGTCAAAGAGAGATGATAAACTTAAATTCCACAGCATAAATAAATCAAAACGCTTGCTTTCTCTATGCCTTCTTTTAGGAGAAGCATAAAGATGTGTCATTGTATGCCCCTGTGAAGTCAGTGATCTGAGGTCAGTGCTTATCTTTGAGTAATGCAACAGAGAGTGAGAGGAAGCTTTTGAATAAAAGTCATTTCCTCTACTAACTGAAGTAACTTGTTACCTCCACATGCTGCTGCAAAAACAACCTCGATTATCTACAGTACGAATTCCGCAACACCGTTGTGTATCAGTGTGTGCGAGAACGTCGTAGGTATGTAGGAAAGAGTCTGTTTTTCTTATTCTGGATGTGCAAGTTGTGTGATGAGGTGTGCCAAGAGCTGCCCTGCAGTGCATCTAAGGTGCATGTGTCTATTAAAATGCAGTAGATGCAGAGCAGACGCAGTACAGCTGTCCTGTGTGTGCCGTGATGTGGATGATGATCTGCTGCTTGGACCATCCTGACTCATTATCCCAAGCAGAGTGAGCAGCTTAGAGGCCCGTAGGTGTCTCACACACGCACGCACACGCACACACACACACACACACACACACTTTTGTTTTAATATACTCTCCACTACTTCTTAACCTTAACTCTTGCCCTAACCCTAACCTAACCTTAACCTTGCTAGGTCAGACAACAAGACAAGTTCAAATCTTGCTGGACGAGGTCAGTTGAGACTAAACGACTGGTCTGATCACATAACGAGACGGGACGTCACACACATGAAGAAGAGGGATCACACACTACCCAATTCTGTCATTCAGAAATGTTTTCCCATCCGTCTAGAACAGTTCACTACCATTACAATATACACAGATCAGCCACAACATTAAAACCACTGACAGGTGAAGTGAATAACATTGATTATCAGTTCAAGGTGTTGACTTGGCCTCCAAATTCCCCAGATCTCAATCCGATCGAGCATCTGTGGGATGTGCTGGAGAAACAAGTCCGATCCATGGAGGCCCCACCTCGCAACTTACAGGACTTAAAGGATCTGCTGCTAACGTCTTGGTGCCAGATACCACAGGACACCTTCAGAGGTCTTGTGGAGTCCATGCCTCGACGGGTCACGAGGGGGACCTACACAATATTAGGCAGGTGGTTGTAGGTGTCCTATCATTCTTGCTTCCAGGTAGAGAAGCTACAGTTTACATTTACATTCATTTGTTTTAAAGTGACATTATTACGAGGATAGCATTGATGAAGAATTTTGTATGAGGCTTCTTTCACTTCATTTGTAATTGCATACATACGTGATCCAGGCACGTTGCCATTTTATACCATTTCATATGAGGTTTATTCCTCCAAATAAAACTGTATAGCAATTTATCAAGAGTGGAGCAAGTGGAGTTGGACATATCTACTGACGTAAACTATGTGGGTGGGAGTTGACGTAGCTTCTCGTTCAATTCTCTTTGTCTTCCCTTAGAGCTAAACTCCCATTGCCTGTTGCCAGGGTCACCCTCACATTGGTCTTCTTGCTACACAAGACAGAGTCTCCGGTCTTGAAGCTGTTCACACTACATGATAAACTGTGTCGACAGTCGGGCATGGAGTGTCGACCGTCGGGCATCACCCCACCATTCAGGATGATCCAGACGGGGTTAGAATCAGTGTTAAAATAGTCTAGTGTGACCCTGCCTTAAATCTAACCTAATGCTAATCTTAACCTTAACCCTTAATCCAATTTCTAATCCTAAACTAAGCCTTTGTTGAAGTGAAGACCGGCCCAAATGACCTCACTTCACAAAAACGCTCTCATTCCAAAGGTCTAAAACCCAAACTGGTCCTTACAAGGATAGGAAAACAAGTACAAACTCTCAAGTCTCTCTCTCTCTCTCTCTCTCTCTCTCTCTCTCTCTCTCTCTCTCTCTCTCTCGCTCTCTTTCCCCATGCAAGTGATTGGATGCACTTCATCCACTGGACAGCATAATCTCAAAATCATGCCGTGCCTGTTGCTGCAGCTGTCATGAAAAACAAAAGACATAGCAGTAGCAGAAGATAACGAGGACCAGAGGCTCCTACACAGGTTACCATGTCAGAGGGGGAGCAGTGTCGATATAATGAGTGCTGCAGAGCAGATAAGAGGACAACTGAGTGGGGGGGAAAAAAAACATGGCATCTGACTGATTCACAAAGTGCACAGATGCTTACATAAATTTAACAAAGACCCCAGAGACCTGAAACTGAAATGGCAATGTTTACAACTGTCCTGCTCGCCTCCTCAGACAGGTTTTGAGCAGTTTTCAACCATCTCACCCTGAGAGGAGCATAGATAGATCGATAGATAGTTAGAGAGAGAGAGAGAGAGATAGAAAGAGAGCATACAAAAGAGCAAAGACTTAAAATTCAAGAAGCTTAGTTTTCATCAAAGGACTCATTTCAGTGTCCTTTGATTCCTTATGAAAGCTGACAGGTCAGATTATCCTGACAGCAAAAGGGTCAGAGAGAATGCCATGTCTGTCTTGAGCACAAAACTCAATATTTCCACACATCAATAACTCAGCAGACTACGGCATAGCTCACTGCCAAATATAAAACATTTCATGACATTCTGGTGAAAAAAAGAAAAAAAAGCATCCTACTTTTTGTTAGTAATGTTCCACCCTCCCCAAAACCCCCATCCCTCCCACACCACCACTTCATACACACACACTCCTAATCACTTCAAAGTTTCTTTATTGACATGAAATACAAAAGTAAACAGACACACACACACAACTTTCTCTCTGTTCAGCAGCTTCGATAATACAAACAAGACGTTGCAAAAGATAGCGGGAGTACGCTAACATGAAGTTGATGTAATGACGATGTATGTGCCTCTTCTGACCTGAGGCTGCCTGACAAGTCCGACCTCAGAGTTAGAAAACATCATTATCTATTATTTGGTGTAATGGGCCCGAGGGGATGTGTGCATCGGATGCTGCAGGCGACTGTGCGACGTAGCCGACTGTGTTTGCTGCATAGGAATTTCTCCTCTCAGGGAAATCAACTTAACCCGATGAGAGCTGAGGGCCACGTTACGTCAGTCTGGAAAAGTTTGCGAGTTCAACAAGTGCTAAAAACAAGCTTTATTTATTTGCAAGTGACGCAAGAGGTTTCAAAATGTCTACAGCGAGACAGATAGCAATTGTTCTGTTTAGACGTGATGCGATGTCTTCAGATAGGGAAAGGAAAGTCGGTGGCGAAAGGCTCATGATGTTTTCTTTTCACGTGGTAATGCGCCACTGACCAAGGAATGATTACATATGCATTAAACCTCTGCAATGCAATGCCGGTGCTAACGCTCACAAAGACATGCATTATGAGCAATTATGATGCACCGGGGAGCATCGCGCGCTTGGCTACAGCACTTGCAGTATTCATCATATATAATAATGTGATAATGACCTTTTTTTTCCCCAAATGGCCAAGGTGACTTGTATGTATGTGCTCCATCAAAAAAAAAACAGTGTCTCTCTTTGTCTTCCCGACTGGCTGGCTGGCTGACTGAACCACTCGGTGTTCAGGCTAAGAGCGCAGATCAATGGAACGGCCCAGCATGGAAACGCAAGGTTCATTAGTGTTGCACAGTTGCAGCTAAGGAAGTAATGATGTGGTTTAAAGTAAAAAAAAAAATAAATAAATAAAAATGAACACTATTTTATTGGCTGTGTGGATGGCACGCTGGGAGTTGGCTAAACAATTACAGGACCATCCGAGTTTCATTATATATATGAAGATAAGTGTGTCTTCAGATGTGGCGTGATGAAGGGCTGCCCGTTGCGTTTGTGACCGTTGCTTGTAGTTGTACAGATACCAATTAAACAGTGTGTACAAAGAAGACTATTTCACTTCCTCTTAGCTTGATTCAAAAGTTAAAGAGACTGTGAAAGTGAAGAAATAGGAATTTGTGTGTTACTTAGTAGATTAATTAATTGATTCACGTAATCAATCGCTGACTCCCTTGAGTGCCTGGGTGTTAAAAGGAACAGCTGAATTTCTCTTAGTATGGAACGAGTAAAACAACCTAACCTCATAAGAGTCGGAGTTCATGCTGCCTGTTCAACTTGTAATAGCAAGAGTTTCATTTATTTTTTGAATCCAGTGGCATTGGAAATTGTTCAAGGGACGTAGTAAAATACGGCTATCCCTGGCGATGTTGTGGTGTCATTTGACAAACATGACACATGACTCTCATAATATAGAATATGGGCGTATTATGTGGTAGAAAGTAGATTTTCTGTCTAAGGCAAGCTTCAGAAGCTTTTATAACTAAAAAGGAAAGCATGATCTTAAATTGACTTTCGAGTTCTTGTCATTTTCCCATAATGGTTTGTTCTTCATATTTATACAGGGTGATATTACCAACTACATTTCTGATTAACACTGTTAACAAGAACATTAGAAGAGAAATAAGAAATCCTTTCAGATTTGGGCCGACCGAATGTAACCTACATAAGTTTAGTTTCTATTGCTTTATCTTACACACCTCCCCTCTGCTTTCCCAGCAATAAATTGTTTCCCTTTGTGTGCAGTAACTCTAACTGTAACTTACCTAAAGTACATTTTAACTTAAATGCTACTTTGTCAGTAAATGAAGGCTATTGCAGTAGGGAGCTTTAGCTAGCATCTCCACATAAAAAGGTATTTTTATTAAAATAATGGTAAACCGAAAAGGAAATATTAAGAAAATAAAGGTAAAATTGACTAATCCTGAATCATAATTCATAATTCATTCAGCACCAATATGAATCCAATGTAATCTGTAAAGAATTTGTGTTTCAATTAAAAGCAGAATGACTGGGGGGAATTTATGTATGTATTCATCTCTGAGAGAAGGAGAATCAGAACAGAATAACAAGATAAAAAGAATAGCTGTTGTCCTCTACAATAATTACTGAGCGAGGCCAAGAAATGCATTCGATTATAAGTGTTTGTATATGTATGCAATATCACGATCTCAAAGTACGTCCATAAGCACTGCTATCATGAAAGTATGTAATCAGCTTATGCAACAAGCTGTTTGTCCCTTTCGGGCTAGAGCCTGTACCGGTTGCCTGATTGAGATTTTGGAGAAAAAAACAACAACTATTGTAATCCCACCATAATTGAACCATAACGAAGATGTAGACCATTAACAATGTCCCCATTCGCTGACAAATGCAGAGACAAAGTGTGCAGGCAAACCTTGTGCACTGTTCTTTCCAGTGTAGTGCTACTCTCCTACACTGTGTAGTTACCTTTTCTATACACAGTTGTTCATGTCCTGTTGTGTGACAGGATTTCAGTATTCTAGGTCAACCCTCCAATGCTCCAGTGTGACTCAAGAATGAAAGGGCATGTACAGGGATGGAGCAAAAATAGCAGCTGGGGCACAGAAGCCAAAGCTTTGACAAAGCCTCGGACATCTGTGTGCCCTGACCTGAATAACCAAGAGAGCTGTGGAGCAGTCAACCCGGTAGACCGCGGACACATACTAAAAAAAAGCAATATTTCTCCCACAACTATCTACACCTTCGTTTGTTGTTTATTTTGCAACAAAAGAGCAATATCTTAGTCTACGGTTACTAATTTTCTAAAAAAACAAAGGGAGAGTCTCTATCCTGTAATGCATCCAAGAGGAAAGCGAATCCAAACCCAAACACTCCAACATCATGGGGGCATTTGCGGGTTCATCTTTTCTGCAGTGCCTTGCCAATTACTCACACTAGAGAGGTTCTGGTACAGTCCTTGTCTTGGCTCCGGGGTTAAATAGAATTAGCTGAACCAAGACCTGATCATCCATTCCTTTTCAAACTTCAAGCTCTCACATTCACCACATGCCAAGTTGCATCGCCTTTCCATTTGCAGACGCTTTCAAAAGAACAATGGGCGTACAGCAAGAAGTGTGGCCCGTGATCTGCTCGGCGGCGTACTCGGGGAAAAGCTGCGGCGCGTTATCGGTTGAGACAGAAGAACAGTGCACAACTCTTCCCCAACACCCCCTCTCCCCCCCCCCCCCCCCCCAATCCTCAGTTATTACGGGGGAAGAAAAGCACAACGTCATTCTTCACTCGTGATTACTTTGGCACATTGCATGTTACCTGACCGGGGGGCATTTGTTTCCAGGCGTATTCACACTACTGCCACGTCAAGACCTTTCACGTCATCCTTCTCGACGGGAAACTCTTTGCCTTGGCAATTCTGAATTTCTCCACGCTCTCTCTCTCTCTCTCTCTCTCTCTCTCTCCCTCTCTCTCTCTCTCTCTCTCGCGCTACTGCTGCCGAGGCTGGAATTCAGAGGACGGTTACTGCACAAATAATCGGAATCAGCTAGATACATCCTAAAGCTCAGCAGGCGGCTGAGGAGAGAACAGGGAGAGCAGGAGGGAGGGGAAGAGGATGACTAGGATGAGAGAAGAGGGAGAATTAGGATAAAAGAGAGAGGGAGAAAGCAAAGAAAGTGACAGAGCAGGGCGTGGGGGAGAATAAGAGAGAAAATGCTGCTGGGGGGGGGGGGAAAGGAAGCATTGAATGTCAGAGTAGGAAGCAGGGATAGAGTGAGTGAGAGGAAAGGCAAAGGAGTGTAAAAGAAAGACTTGGGGGGGCTGGAACTTTTCAATTACTGCACACAGAGACAACAAAGACCCAGATTTTCAAGAGACTGGAAAAGAGGAAAAGCTCATTTAGCCTCCTTCATTTCTTCTTTCCTTTCCCCACACAAATTACTGGAGAGTTGGCATAGTATTTAATGTGTTCCTTTTGTTCCACAAGCGATTGCAGGCTTCCCTATCATTAGACATCACAACTGCCAAGATCAGCTACCAGGGGAGGCAAAATCTGCCTGACAGAAGATTACAAGAAAATCTGCATCCGTTATTAGAGTTCAAAGTGAGTTGTTTGAGTTGATTGAGACCATCCAGGCGTCCGTCGGCGGTGAGGGAGACTCTAGCTATTAAGGATTTGACGATATGACCCCTCGTTATTGAACTGCCTGCCCCGGTTTGAGTTTGAATGAGAAAAAAAAAACATCCCCTGACAATCTCAGGGATACTTGCCAAATAACATTAAAGCAAAGAGAATCAATGGAAGCAGACTATTGATTCAACACCATCATGGGGAACAGACACTCTCTTTGCAGCCCATTTAACACAGGGGGCGGGGGGGGGCTTTGTCAATCAGGTCCTCAGTTTGAATGACAAGCATAATGACAAGATGACTTGAAAGGGCTAAACAAAGGGCTCTCCTGGCAATAACGCCATAAAATATAATACAGCCAACATCAAACAACTTCTGTTCGGGAATTTAACTTTCTCACTTTTGGAGTCCCTGCAGATTAAACACAAGAGTCTAATTAGAGATCTTTCTGCTGTACCTGTCAACCCCCCCCCCCCCCTCCCTCAAACATGAACACACACACACACACACGTACCCTCACTCCCACCATTCCCCCGCCATAATTTGCAGGCTCATGGGAGCTTAACTCTCCTCTCATGTCACTCACTTTTCATATGTCTGAAAGATGCGTTGACTATGTGTCAAGTAGCTGCGATGTTGCTGGCAGGCAAAAACTCTAAATCAGCATCTGTTCCTACAGCTGTCGCACCCGGCCGTCACTGTCTGACAATGACACGTTGTGGATGAGATTATTAATGACAATTCACTGTAAAGGTTTTTCGGGGCTGAGTGTCCATAATTCACATACGTTGCAGGTTAAATACTTTTTTCCTCATAATTTGAGTTTTGGCATCCAGTTATTGTGGGTCTGAGATGATTACTCCTGGTGGTACACAGCAGTTTGAGTCCGGCATTATGAGCACTCGTGAACTTGAATCACATCACCCAAGAACCCTCTTCTATGTGAAAATGGCTTGCTATTGTGGGTGGATCGAGCATCGTGTATGAGGTTGATATGAGCCATTTTGTCAAGCTGCTAGCTTTGAGATCTAGCTCTGCTCTGGAACCCACCAGGAAAGGGGAAAACACTCGATAATTGGCCTTTTATTTGGCTTCAACACTTTTAAAGTGCTGTAATCACAGAAAGTAGAACCCATGCTGATGGCAAATAATCAAGGTCAATTAATTGTGATGGTGATGGTTGGGGATGGAGAATGATGGAAGGAGCCTTCATGGTCACCATCACCATCATCATCACCATCATTATCACCATCATTATCACCATCATCATCATCATCATCATCATCATCATCGTAATTTCCAGTTTCCAGCTGAAGAAGAATGCACTCCTCTAATACTACCTATTTCACGATGCACTTGCTCGCTCTATCGCTCCCTCTCGCTTGAAAAAAAAAAAGGAAAGAAACGCTCCCCCTCGAACCAGTCTCTCATTCATCCACCAGCTCATGCGGGAGAGGAGGATTTACAGCCACAGCAGCATGCAACATTTATGAGGAACTAACAGACACTTTTAACAGCACACTCTGCCAATAAGAGAGCAGAATACACCTTTACATTCAGTCTATGGAGATATAAATGCAGTTTTTTTTTTGCGGACAAGGACATGCTTAGAATAACCCCCCTCTTTTTGTGGCTGTACTGTAACTTCTAACCGTGTATTTTGGAGAGTAGTCTGCCTCCCGATGTGTAGTCTGACGGATGCTGGATTGTCCCCAGAAATAAAGTTGCGATATTAAATCAGTTATTTCGATTGAGTTTGCAGCGCTGACTCAAAGGACTCCTCATGAATTTATGAATTTTGCCACTATCCCGGAGCACTGAACAGGCGGTTTTATTAGCAACACTCGCAGGACCAAAAGAGTTAATTTCTCTTTTTGAAACGCATTATTTGGTCCCCATTGCAAAATCAGGTAAGTGGCCTTCAGTGACATATTCTCTATGACAAATTGTCTTTGACATTTTCTGTAATAAAATATTTGATTTTCAAGTAGAAAAAAAATCCCTAGTAGTAGGCTTCTACATATTTGACTCAGAATCAAATATCTGGAATACCGATGCAGTAAATCCCCCCGTTCTTTTTGGTAAAAAGTCCTAAATTGTCTAAAATCTTATCTGTCATGCCTAGTTTGGAGAGAATGAGGTGTCTCTGGGTGAAGCATGAGCTGTCAGGGAATCAGTCGTAGGCGGCTGTCTCTGCTATGGGCGGGGGCGGCTCTCCGCCTCTGGCTCTGCTGCTGCTGCTGCTGCTGGACCAGGGCCGCGGATGGAGCTCGAGCTGCAGCCGGACCCGGCGATGGCAGCTCCCTGGGCTGGCTGCTGTCGGATAAAGGGCCCTTCCACCAATCCCTGGAGTTCACAGAGGCGGTAGAGAGATACCAGCAGGGCTTCAGCACCAGATACAAGATCTACAGGTGAGACTGAGATCGGACGTGCTGGGGCTGAGCAGTGCTGTGCGTGCGTGCGTGCGTGCGTGTGTTCCTGCATTGCTATACTTAGGAGGACCAAATGTCCTCACAAGGATAGAAATTTGAGGGGACCCCTTAGGGCTTGGGTTTAGGGTTTAGGGCTTAGGTTACAATTAGGATTAGGTTTAGGGTTAAAGATGCTCTAGGCAATTTCCACGCTTTCAGCTCCAAATCAAATGGCAGCGACAGGTAACTGAAAAATTCAACATCAGTAAACTGCACATATCACTGGCTCGTCTGTGATCGCTTTATACCAAAGGAAACCAAAGGGAAGAGAGAGATTTGGTGGGTCCAGCTCACTGCTATTTTGTATTTCATTCTTAGGTTTCATGGTGTCACTTCCTGTGGGCAGAGAAGTGACTGAACCCTACACCAGAATTTCATTTGGGCAAACAGAGCGAATCTACGGGGTCTCAATTAGTGGGGATGAGACGTGCTTCTCTGTTGCAGCCCCACTCTCTGGTTTGTGTGTGTGTGTGTGTGTGTGTGTGTCCCCATGCGTGCCTGTTCGGGGACAAGGGGGGATTCAAGGAGATGCACCGTACTTCAAAAAATGTCGAGGGAGTGACGCAATCGACTCCAACATTCTGCAAAGTCTGAGGCGTGCTCAGAAACAGGATTGTTAGCAGTCGTCAAATAAACAAGCTAGTTTCAATATTTGGCCTTTGTCTTGTGAGCACAGACGGTTCCATTTTCGCTTGCATCTCAGAGTAACCCCTGCAAGAGGGCAAAACAGCTGGAGGGCTTTGTTATAATGCATTGTGAAGCCAGGGTCACAGCCAGGGGTTCAGACTTCCTATAGTCCCTGAGGAGGAGCAACGCTGGAGCTTTGGTCTGGATATTCCTTCCAAGCACAGGACTAGAGCACTAGGTAGTGTATGGTCAAAGTGCTATGAGATGACTCTGAAGGGGATATACTCTCATTGGTTTTATACACTTATTTCAGTTTGATATTGTTTTTACGCTACAATTTACTGACCGATTTAATGCCTGAGGATTTCTGGGACCATGCTGAAAAGAAAGAAAAGGTTTGCATGCCCGGGTAGAGTTAGGAAATCCTAGTTGGAGCTTTATAATGTGTACAATTTTATGTTATAGTCATATAATAATAAGTATTTAGGTTAAAGGAGTTGTTAAAGCCCCATTCACAGGATAGCATATATTATGTGTGTGATGGACACCATGACAATGTTTCGCCAAAGTGAAATAAACCCTTACAAGAAATGTCTTGCTCAAGTGCATAGATGGAGTGGGTCACTACCTCTCACCGGTTTTTCAATGGACCTGGAGCATAAAAAGGATGGATGGTCCCGATATATATAGATTTTTTCATACCTGTTCCCAAGTTGATGAACAGCATCTAAACACACAGCCACGTGACTACACTGACAGAGCAGGGAGAGGTGGAGTAAACACCGGGCTCCACGTGGCACTGTGGGATGCAGGACTGACCCCAGGAGGCCGCCATCTTTTTTTTTTTTTCTGCATGCTTTTTTTTTTGCGTGCTAGCTGACATCTCAAGTCAACTTTCAAGTGGCTGGCTCACATTTCAGTTTCCAGAATAAATAATACTCTTAACAAAATCATGCTGACATAAAAGTAAAACTCCTTGTGGAATACTCTTAGATCCAGTACAGCTGCCTAATTTGCAGCTATAATTCATCAGAAGGATTTACGTTGTGGCAAAGGCATTTTCTCTTCTGAATATGTGTCAGAACTGTATTTTACCGTCCCCACAGTACTCCATACAGTACATATATTCATTCGTGACCTAAAATGGCTTAGGGGGATACACTGTATTTCTGACATCTGACATCAAAAGCTACACCACCATGTTGAACATCACGTGGCAGTAGCATGAATCTTATGTTTATGCTTTGATTTTTTCCCCAAGGAGAGTATTTTCATCACTGCTGATTGTTGATTTACAGTACATGTGCCTCCAGGTTAGATATGTATATATGCCACAGTATTTTCCTCCAGAAAACAGCCTCTGTTTCCCATATGTGCACACTGGGGATTTAGCTGTAGGCTAAACCTTGGGCTGTATAATGTACCCATAATATAATATCCATCTGTACACCAGGGAGAGACACTCAGCCTGTCCCTAGTTACGATGATTGGCTGTAATGACACACTCAACACTGTCCTGATTCTCCAATTATTTCTCTGCCGATCGTTTTCTCATGGCAGTGATTTGATTGCCTCCCATGAGGAGAGCAAGGTACACAGTGCAGCAGGCAGCACTGTGGGAGAGGTAGAAAGTGACTGACAGTAGGTAGGGAGAAAGAGGGAGATAGAGAGAGAGAGAGAGAGAGACAAAATTGTGTCTTTTCTAGGAGTGGCTCCCAGTTGGTGCGTGAGTGCGTACAGTTCAACTTGCCGTGTGTCAAAGGCACAACGGGTGTTAAGGTGCTGAACGAACAGAGGATGTGAGAAATCAACACCTACATCTTAAAGTTTCTTTGAGTTTTGTTCCTCTCCGTGCCGTAACAGCATCGCAATGTGCTGCGTTTTACAGTTATAGTTATGGTTATGATAGTTATTTCAATCCAGGCCTGTGACAAGCTTGTGCAGACAACAACAAGCGCGCCTATAAAATGTACTTTATGTCAATCATAAACTCCCAGTGACGAGTGCAAGTGAACACTGTCACAGTGGATAACAACCAACCACAAAATGATTCACTTTAAACCTTCTAAGTTGCTGAAGACAACTGTACTTGTGTTCTCTGTATACTGTGTGTGTGCCTGAATGTATTTTTCTGAACTATTAACTCCCCACATTCAACTAATCCTTTGCTGTCAGCTCATCTTGTTAAACAGCCCTAGTTGTTATTCAGCGGTAAACAACCACGTGGAAAAAATGTGTGTGTGTGTGTGTGTGTGTGTGTGTGCGTGTTGTGGTACTTTCAGGGAGTTTGGTCGATGGAAGGTCAACAGTCTGGCAGTAGAGAAGCGGGACAGCTTTGGCGGCAGCGGTGGCCTGGCTCTGCCCCTCGATCCCGACTTCATGCACACCATTCGCCAGCTGGGGCGGCGGCCAAGCCTCCAGACAATCACAGAGAGTATAATCAAGAAATATGGTACCCACCTCCTCCTCTCCGCCACACTGGGAGGTACAGTACTGTGAGCTTCAAAGCAAGCTTCATTCACCCAGCCATCTCTAATGTGATTTTATTTTTTCAGCATATGGGACACCGATTTTACCGTCTGTTGCTTTCTAGAGAAGAAAGCATGTAAAAATGTTTCTGGGTGAGTTTTTTTTTTTCGGGCAGCAAAGAAAAGATCAGATAACTCTGGCCTAGAATTGCAAAAAGCGATGTAGGAAACAATGATTTAATGCTTTTATTTGACCTACATCAAGACAGCATGGTCTTAAAGGAGCCTTCCTAATGTTGAACCATGCTATCATCTTACATGCCGTTGCTTCGATTAGTCAAGAGAACGCACATTGATATTGTATGTTGTTAGTACAATAACAATGTAAGAGTCACTTCACATGACAAGAAACTCTTTTGGTTGCTCTTGGCTGCTTTTTCTATCGGCCATATAATAACTGTAATAATTGTTTCCAGGACTAGAATCTCTTTAAATCTCCCAGAGAGGTCGTGTTGTTGTAAGATCAGGTCCTTTTGAACCGATAAATTCCCCATCAGTAATACTAAATCAGCTCTCTATTCCCAGTGGAGCTTGATAGATGCAGAGCCCTGGTCTACACATTTGCCCAAGAAAAACCATCAGTTCCCCTACAGCACTTAATCACTGCTGCACTCCTCCAAACGATCTGAAAAGATGCTAATGAACAGTGATTAGTGCCGCTCTGTCAGTGCTAATGAAGCTCTTACTCCCTCTGCCTGACTGTCACCAGGGGAGGAGTCTTTGACAATTTTTGTGGACAAAAGGAAGCTGAGGCAGGAGTCTTCATCCTCGGGGACCGAGCCCGGCAGTAGCAGCAGCAGCAACTTAAATAGTACGGGCCCAGTGACCCTGGAGACCCTCCACCAGCTGGCTGCCTCCTACTTCACTGACAGAGAGAATACCCTGCGCAGGCTCCACCACCTCCAGATTGCATCCACCGCCATTCGGGTATGTGGAGGTCAAGGAAGCTGTAAATGCACCACAGCCTGTTGGGAGATGAAACACCATGTACTTGCTGCCCCTAGGAAGCTGCGTCGTTCCTCCAGCTTCTGGTTTACTAGCCTCCAGCGCTGATGCTGGGGAAGGGCCAGAGATGTCGAGTTCGACTGGCTTGGTTTTGGGCTTCGGCCAAATGGGCCAAAGTGGAGTTATTTTCATATTCAGTCTTGTAGGGAAGGAAAATGTTTTCAACTGTACAAGGAATTTTGAAGTTTATAACCATGCAATTCCCTTTTTCTTTTGCATTTCTTTTTTTTCTTTTTATTCTTTGTGTGAGTCACACAATGTTCACAACAGACAAAGCACATCACGTACAGCTATTTTTAATTTGTGACAGCCTGGTAGCAACGGTTTGTGTTTCACTACCAGATCAGGGAATTTATTTATTTAACATGTGCATTAATCATTTAATCAGGCAGGATTAAGGACAAATGCTTATTTACAAGATTGGCCTGACAAGAGGGAATTCACCTCTTGTCTCTCTTGTCTGCGCTGTATATTATCACTGAACAGGTAATATGTGAAGCAAGAACTGGGAATGAGCATTTAATTTGATTTGCATCAGGCTGAATGAATTCCTCTAACTGTGAGGAGAGCGTTAAACCTCTGCTTTGCTAAACTGCCATTAGAGACATGCTTTTAAATATGACATTAAGGACAGACTTTCTATCTCTGCAAGAGAATACCTGCTTTGAAAATATTCAGACATCCACTCTTCTTGTTTTATCAGTAGCAAACTTTAACACCATTTGCAGATGGTGTATTACAAAACACCAATCATCCATTGTGTCATCTGAAGTAGCTATTAGAGTGTACACATTAATCAGCCTGAGGGCCATACATGGATGCTATAGTGAGTAGCCACTGATGAAGACAAGTGCCCCCCCAAAACCGAAAGTGTGTTCCTATGGTTGTGCATCAACATGATAGATTAGAGATACCATCATCATCATCATTCATTTACCACTTTACAGTGTGTGTGGAGTTTAGACAGATTGAAGATCAGAGCTGGAGAAAGAGAGTTATGAATGCCACCGTTTATGAGGGATGTAATGCAGCACCTGTTATATATTCATTAAAACACACATGGCAATGGGGCTTCAATGAGGAACGGTAGGAAGGTCTTTTAGTCAAAGGTACGAGCTATTCCCAAATGTTTTTGAATTTCTAACATGATGTCTGCTAATTCAGACCGTTTCAATATTGCTTTAGAGTGACTCATCACTTTGAAAAGAAGATTTGACGGATAAAATGATGAATGATGATTTTTTTTAGATGTTTATTTTTACATTACTTTACTTTACATTACTGCTCTTTATAGTACATTTTTTGGTAGACTTTTGCACAGTACTATACATTTATGTTCTTTTGATTTTTATACACAGAATAAAACAATATGTGCAAGTAAGAAAATGACATGAAGTGCCACTGACAAAGCAAAGTTTTGCTGTATTTCACGTGGCAAATTCAAACATCTGAACACACGTGAAAACACACCTGTTATGACTACATCGTAACTATGTCACCTGTCTACGTTCACGTTATGTATTCATGCATTTTGACAACGAAAGAAGAAAGCTTGCAGAAAGAAATTATATTAACAATAGTAACATAGGCTCTTCATCCTCGCTTGCAGGTGACTGAAACCAGAACTGGGCCCCTTGGATGCAGTAACTATGACAATCTGGACACGGTCAGCTCTGTGCTGGTTCACAGTCCAGAAAACAAGGTCCAGCTGCAAGGTATACTCTACATCCTGAAGTAGTGGTGGTACTGTAGATACCTGAAATAACTGCAACAGACTGTGTCTCTACATTCTCCCCTCCCTCTTAGACATATTTTATTCTATTAATACCAAGCATAATTCCTTTAATGACACTGAATGCTGCTAAAGAAGATGAAAACAGCTGTTTTCATTTTTCTGGTAACCATAGTGATATTTTACAACCATGAATTAGATGGAAATATCATATTGCCAGGGTCCAGAAACATTAGTCTTAGATTGTATGTATGGGGGTAATGCTCTAACATGTATGGAAAGAGATTAGCACAAGAAAGAGATTGTATTTGAATTGCATTCACTAACATAAAACACATGACACAATTTGCAACTGTTTTGCTTGCGGTTGGAGTGAAGAGAGTAACGTTAGCAGGAGCTTGGAGTAGGCGGCTGCCTTCCAGTCGACACCCACAGTCCAGAAAACAATCTGAATCTGAATCTGAATTAAGATAACTGAATTTGAATTTGGAAAATAAATATAAACATAAAAAATGATTGAAATTATTATTATTGTTGTTATCATCACTATTAATACTATTATTACTATTCGGCCAATCTACGTCCTGTATATCATCCTCCACAGGCCTGCAGGTAATCCTGCCAGCCTACTTGCGGAGCCACTTCATTCAAGCTGCCCTCAACTACATCGGCTGTAAATCTGAGGGCCAGTTTGTGTGTCAGAACAGTGACTGCTGGTGTCGGTGTAGCCTGGAGTTCCCTCACTGCAACTGTCCTCACACTGACCTGGACGCTCTGCAAAACGCTCTGCAGCGAATCTCAGACGCCTGGAGGCTGACCAACCAGAGGTTTGAGGAATCTGGTGAGTCGGCGTTTTTAATTCACCCACACTCCTTTGGCCCTCTGTGGACAAGATAGGACTTTGTTGAACATGTCAGCTATGGATAGCATATTTAAATAGTTCAGGGTAACACCTATAGGTAGATAATGGGCTTTTTGCATCTTTCTCATAACTCTGGAACTCAAGATATAGGTACTTTTTTTTACTGAAAAAATAAACTCTAAGCTTTGTAAATTGTTAACCATAACATTAACAAAAACATTGTTTATTGAGTCTGTATTAAATATATTTTAGCTTTTTGGTGTTGGTGCTTTTTTTTTTTTTTTTGCTTTTCTTGCATTTGGATTAAGTGATTGCTATTAAAAGGTGCTACGTGTAGCATTTTAAAATCAATAAATCAATACCACATTAATTCTAAGACAGCAGTAACATTACCATGAGACCATCACCAAGAAGATTGGCATCTGGACTGCTTTACGGTACAAAACAGGAAGAGGGCGCTGTTCTTTCAGCGCAAACGGAGCTACAGCGTTTGTCGCAATGGCAATGTGAATTTTGTGACTGGAAGCAACAGGGTTCATGGGAAATCTGGTCTTAATTTTGAAAAGCACTAGAAGCATTACTGGTGTGAGATAGAGGCTTTAAATGTCTTAACCATGATCTCCTTTGTTTGATAATTGTACCAAGGTATCACAATTAATTTGACAACGAAATATTGATGTTTAAAAATGCTACACATAGCATTCAAATGCTCTTGAGTGGTTTTGGCATTGTTCTTGTTTTGTTTTTTGAATAGTTCATTGTAGCCTAGTGAGCTAGACCTCCCATGCATCTGTAGCTGGAAGGTAATGGTCTAGAAACCTGAGAACAATGTGCTCTAATCGGAATCGGAGTTTACCTGATGTACATCAACACGACGAACATAAATATTGATGCCCTTTGTTTGGACCGACCAATGGACGCAACCGTAACGCAAGTGAGCTTGGCCTTGTTTTGAAAGCCGAGCAGGTCGTCGATGTTGCTCCTCAAAAGATTGTTAAATGTTGTTAAAGTGCCATTTATTTTCAAGTTCTGCCCACTCAGTCTGCATAACCTTTTACAAATTGAATCAGCTGTAACTTCTGTGCACCTGTTGACATTTTCTCTCTCTCGGCAATGACAAGACGAATCAGAAAAAAAATGCTCCAATCACAGCAACACCCGCCCACTCAGTAGTGGCGGTATCGCTGTGGGCAGAGAAAGTCCCCAGACTCTTTGGGTCAAAGTCTGGTTAGTACCGGGCAAGTTCGAATGGCTGTTTCTAAGTAAAAAAGGCAGTGGAAGAGATGAGAGGCAGTCTAAGGCAATGCTGTCATATAATCACGCGTATGTCAATGAGAGGACAAACGTGGGTGTGTCATGGTGGAGAAACATTTCTTGAAACAAATTAAAAGATCTCAAGGAACTTTTCTTTTCTCTAAAATATATCACTATTTTGTGTCAGATTTTGACAGCAATTACTAGAGCTACCATACAATCTGCCTCAGTGTCGATCACGCCTGATAAGAGAATATTTCTTTTCATTGTTTATGTTGCTTAATATGATATCTTGACAGAAACACAATATGGTAGTTTGTCTGACATGAGATCAGCAACCCAAAAACCAAACATGCTTTCTTGGCATGTTGCGGCTCCTTATGTGTGGCTGTTTGATTTTCTGGGACAAACAATCAGGAGTAGACAGATTTTTGGATATTGTTACCCTTCGGCTCCTGAGTTTACTCATTCATGTTCTTCGTCCTGCCAGAGGAGTTCCAAAGCTTTGTTGGGAAACTGCCAACCCATTACGCTGTAAACACATCTGTCATGGAGCACTTGTGGAGGACGGACGCCAACCTGCTCCAGCGCTACCGGCAGCTTGAGACCAGCAGCAACCAGCTTTTCGCCAAGGCTCGCCGCACGGCTAACAAGCTCTTCAGCCTCAGCAAGAGGTGCCGAAAGCAGCCCAAAATAGTCCTGCAGAGGGAGAGGTAAGAAGCAAGGCAAGAACAGGATGGAGGAATATTTATACCAGAGCGTGTTAACCCAAGGTGCTCCCCAAAACTTATAATTATGAAAATGATTTATGCACCAGGCACTGGGAGAAAGCAACGGAGCGAGAAGGCACTTATTAGAAGGCATTTGAGGAGAAGTAGTTGTGGAGTGCTGACGGGAGCCAGGCAGTTCCTCTGTTCCACCGGGGAAAAGACAAATGGGATCGAGTTTGGCCGAACAGACACATTTCATTGTGATCGCCCTGCAGGTGTAAACTGCATTACAATCAATGCTGCATCTAAAATTATTCACCTTACAATCCAGTTTCCTCTCCAGAACCACATCCAGGGATTTAGTAATACATGACTATTTCGGATATCTCTATCCTTGCATTTTTTTATTGTAATGGCTGCTGTTTCAGCAGCACTCCCACCTGGACCCTCAATTCGTTCAGCAGCGTATCAGAAGCCACTTTGATCATAACTTCAGTCTGATTTACGCCTCTCTCGCGAACACTTTATTTTGATAGCTGTTTCTGGCAAGGAAATTAACCAAATGATGCAATCCATCAGCTCAGCAGTCAAATGCAGTCCACAATACAATTACACTTCTTTATCACATCCCTTCTGCTTGTATAAAGGGAATTTGATAGCGGTTTAAAACTACTAGATAAGTCCAGTTTTTCCTTTCATGTTGACATGAAGCAATATCTGTAGCTCATATATTGATATTTTACTTTATTTAGACTGTAATTGTATTCTCATTGCATTGTTTGTGTGCCTTATTTATAAGGTAGAGGGAGAGAAGATAGAGATACAAGAGGGTAATCAAGCGAGAGAGAGAGAGAGAGAGAGAGAGAGAGAGAGAGAGAGATAGTGTGTGTGTGTGTGTATGTGTGTGTCTGGCTCTCATTCAGTCATCACCACCCGTCTGCGCCAAGGGGAATTCACTAGATTAAAATGTTCATTTTGATCTGATTTGGCTTGTGTAACAACAGCTGAGCCGATGAGCTTGGCAAAAATAATTTGTTTTCGCTGCACTCAAAATAACAGTTATTTTTGGGAAATGCGGTATGAATCTTATTAGACAAGAAATTCTTTCATTCATTGCATAATCAGGAAACATAACACGGAAAGAAAAGTGACAAACAATAAACTGGATTTCTTGTGTCTCCTGGTGTGGCAGAATCTCAAAATCTGAAGTGACTAACATAGCTGTTGTTTCTCTCCCAGGCCTCTGCGCTACTGGCTGAGTTACATCCTGTCCATCTTGTACTGCAGTGAGAACAACCAGATTGGTCTGTACAGTGACGTGATGCGTAGCTGCTCCTGCCCCTACCTCCACCCCTCTTGTCAGGGCCTCATTCCCTGCTCTGTGGGCGAGGGGCCCCGTTGTGCCTCCTGCTCTACAGAGAACCGGACACGCTGCTCCGGCTGTAACCCTGGCTTCACCCTGACCCAGGGAAACTGCCGGCTTGCTATGCCCGACCCCACCGACCCTTACCTGGGCTTGGAGAGTGACCGAGACCTGCAGGACCTGGAGCTGCGCTACCTGCTCCAGCGGCGTGACCCGCGCATTACCCTGCACGCCGTGTTTGTCAGCAATGATGTGCGTCTCAACGCCTGGTTTGACCCGTCCTGGAGGAAACGGATGCTGCTCACGCTCAAGAGCAACCGGGTCAAGTCCAACCGTGTTCACATGCTCCTTGGGTTGGCCCTCCAGGTATGCCTCACCAAAAACAGCACCTTGGAGCCAGCGTTGTCTCTGTTTGTGAATCCCTTCGGGGGCAGCCATTCAGAGAGCTGGACCATGCCCATAGGTCAGCATGGTTACCCAGACTGGGAGAGGACCAAGCTGGATATCCCCTTGGACTGCTATAACTGGACGTTGACTCTGGGAAACAGGTGGAAGAGCTTTTTTGAGACTGTTCATTTCTACCTGAGGAGCCGCAGCAGGGACTCCGGGGGAGTGACAGGGGGAAACAGAAATGTCACGGTGTACTACGAGCCCCTGGAGGCAATGGAGCCTTCCAACAACATCGGTTACATGAAAGTCAACAGCATGCAGCTATTTGGATACAGCGTGCACTTTGACCCAGAGGCAATCCAGGACCTGATCCTGCAGATAGACTACCCGTACACTCAGGGATCACAGGACTCGGCCCTGCTGCAGCTGGTGGAGCTGCGCTACAGGGTCAACCGCCTCTCGCCTCCAGGGGCTCAACACATGGACCTGTTTGCCTGTCTGCTCCGCCACAGACTCAAACTGCCCAGTGCAGACGTGACCAGGATACTCACTGCCCTGCACGCTTTCAGCGCCAGACAACCAAACTACGTGGAATACGAGGCAACCAAACTTTGCAGTTAATGGTCAACGCGGCTCCTATTTGATGTTTCGTACTGTTACCTTGCTACTGACAAGGGCTGCGTCACATGGCCTATGTCGTTCGTCAGCTGGATCCATTTGTGTCAAGTGTGTGTTGTTCAAGGCTTTCTTGTACATACGTGCAATTAAATTTGATGTTTTTATCACTCTAGAGATTACCACTGTTTATATGATTTGATATTGTGTTTTGCATCAATATATCTATACCCTCTTTACTCTGTCTTACACTTTTACCATCTATCTTACTGTGGAGAGTTGTGGTGGTGTCTGCTGTGTTGTTTTTTGCCCATCTGGAGCCACAGAACACAAGGTCTCCATTCTCCATTGAGAGAAAAGCCTTGGCACAGATTACTAAGTATATAGTGAGAGAAGGGAGGGTTGGGAGCAGCCTTCCTCTGTTCCTCCCCTGTCCCTGTCCGCCATTCACAGTTACTGTGATAGATGAGCTGGGGAGGCAGAGAGACATGCCCAGCATCAAACAACAGTAGGCTAGGTATCAACGACAAAGATAGTTCTTTCTCCCCAATACCAGAGTGACTCGGAGCCTCACAAGAGTGACTCTGACCAAAGGGGAAATCAGCTTGAATCCCCCAAGCGCTGTCGCCCGTCGTGCCGCAGACTAGCAGCGTGACGGCTCTTTTGATTAGACGAGCATCTAAAGAGTTTGCAACAAAGATGCAGCTTCATCAAGATTTACCAGACGCGTTTCTCCCGAGATTAAAGCAAGGCGCAATTTACTCTCTTGCTTTGGCTCCAAATGAATGTGGAGAGGCGTTGTTGATGCAGCGTCGATTGCGAGATGAGGTGGTGGCACTCGACAATGATTTTGATTGCTCAAAGTACTGTATGATGCAGAAGTGCGTCAGTTGAAATATGTGGAAGAAAATCTACACAAGTGGTACTTAAGGCCTTGATCACATCGTCCAAATTTGAGCATCTTCCATGGGTTTGCCTGCGAGCCTAAGCATTGATTTTACAATGTTACTGACCAATTTTAAATCTTTTACAGACTGGCCTTCATGTCATATTTTCACAAACCCTACTTTGACTTTCTTACCCTCTGTTTTTGATGCTATTTAACTGATGTGTTATGTTTGTTTTATAGGAGTAATTGCAACAGTAGCAGCAGCAGCCGTAGTAGTCAACTTGCCAAAATCTACTAAACTGCACTGTGTATTTTAATTGACTGTAGGGGAATGCTTATGCATGAGGAAGATACTGAATCTGGACCAGATCCCAGTGAAGGGTTAATCCCTGTGGTTTAACAGTGAGCATCTGGTGTATTTTTAGAAAACTTTATAACAAGAAAATATTCTGCATCTGGGTCTGATTAAAAATGTGGCAATGTTATTGGAAGCGGTCCATCATGCCTCTGGGCTGATTCATGGGGAACATGGGGGAAAGAGAGGGTTTGTTAGTATGAGTAGTTTTGGCTCAGAAGTCAGTTTACAAATTGAGCATATACCCCTCCTTCCCAAGATCAGTTGGAATGTGTCTTTTCTTATTTCTGGTTAATTTGGTTCATTTTATTTAGTCTGCATTGTCCTAAATTTGATTGCTTTCAGAGGCTAATGGACTGAGCTCTTTCAGAGAGGTTGTGTTTTGATTTTTGGTTGATTTGAAAAAAATAAACAGTCATCACTGCATTAGCACATTCCAATAGAAAGCAATTAAAACTAAACAAATATCCTATGTAAACATAATTTGCACCATCACCCAAGTGTAGCATTCACTGACAGCTCCGTTTAAGTACTCAAAGGTAACAAAGCCCAAAAGTATCTGAACAATTTCGTTGAAATGGAGTCACAATCAGGGATGTAGTGGAGGGAAAACCAGGAAACTAGTTTACCCACTTAGGCTGACATTAATCTGTGATATAAAGTCGTAGTCTGCGTCATAGTAAGTACTATCAAGCTGAAGCGACTCTTCTGATGCCCACCACACCACTCTGAGAGTCACTGAGCTTCCCCAAACATGTTTCATCTAGGAATAGGTGCTCTTTTTGTATGCCAAGTTACATTCAGCTTGGACAAGCCGATCTTTTGGGGGAACAACATAGTCCACATATCATTTTTCCATGCAATATCAAAAATCTTTTTCATACAGAGGAAAATGTATACACAGAGAAATACTTCCAAAAGGAGTAGTGGCGCCCAACAGCAACTAACAAGGGTTGATGTTTAAATAACAGCTAGCTTGTGGACTAGCTGTGGAATGATGGTCATGGAAAGAAATTAGACCATATTGAGAAAATGATTGGGTTAAATGAGTGAACATTTGATTAGAACAATGAGGGGCTTTGCTTGCTAACAGCCGTGTAATGGCCGATGCCAGTGCCCAGGTTCCCACTTGATGTTCCTGCACTGGGAAATATGACGCTCTCATACATTGTAGTGGTTCTATTTTCTATTTTCTATTCTGGGGGACTTGCATATATGTAGGTACTTTTATGCCATTTCATTTTAAATTCCACTTGACCTATCGAGGTTACGGCAGATCGCATGCCTCTTGTCACTGAAACTTACAGACATATTGAAAATGTGAACCCTACTGTATATTTAATATAGTATTCCTCAATATTTTTATGTTATTTTTATGTTAGAGCATTCTTACTGTTCTATTAGGGTATTTCTATTTTTAGTAAAGTAGAGAATTTGCATCCTTCCTCCTCTTCCAGTGGATTCTGGGTCAAATCCTCTTTAGTCTACAGTGCAAACCAATACAAATGCACCAAGCGTTTATAAGCAGGATGCTGTAATAAAAAAAAAAAATACACATACTGTACTTCTCGAGGGTTTAGCATAGGGCAGGGCAGGAGGATAAATGTGTGCAAGTAGCTATAAACAAACACACACTCACACAACACACACACACGCACACACACACAGAAACACAAGCACACAGGGGTAGAGGCTGAGTGATAAGCAGGGACTTTAGGTTGGCAGGCTTGTGGGCCTTGGAGGAAACATGAGTTAGACTAATGTGTGTGTCTGTTTAACAAGCAAGCTGGTGATGGGAGGCAGGGACTCAGTGAAGGGGAAGAGTTTATGGAGAGGAGGACCCCATGGGAGGCATCAGGAATAATAGCTGACGATACGTCAGAACAGCCCCGAGCAGCCCTTGCTTTAAAAGCCAAGGGGGAGATCTTCCACAGAAATAAGTGTTCGGTAGTAACTGTAGAGCATCAGCTCTTTTTGGCCTTTTTTTACGATAAACTGAGCACTCATAGGAATAGGATAATAACTGAGGTTGGTGTTATTGATCGCTACATTTCAAATTAGGGTTTTACATGATCAATTTTGATTTTCAACTACGGAATAATTTTTCTTGACTTGAAATTGATCAAATAGTGGAGCTGTTTGGTGAATTTGTCTGTTTGCTTTGTGGCATAATTGGATGTCCTGCAGGTGCTATCAATATTTAACAAGAGAACCTTTTGTCTGCAAGAGAAAGGGCTGGGGAATGGAGGCATTCAGACAGCTTCTCTGTCTTTCCCTCTACTGAGAGCTATTAAAACACCATTCACTTAGCATAAAGACATGTTCACTTAGAAAATTAAGAGTGGGGCTATGTTGCTGCCATGAGTAACAAGGGGTACAATGTCGATTGGAGTAATGATACAATATGAAATCATGACGCCACTCTAGAAATACCACGTTTGCACGCGAGCCAACCCACCACTACACAGTATAAGCTGCTGCTATGCCATTACGAGAAAGTCAACGCAACCAAAGCAAAGCAGACCTAAGAATGTCTAAAGGGAACAATATCAGTCAACAACAATGGCTGGGTTTCCAGACGGCATCTCATGATCACCTGAGATCCCCTCTGGTCCACTGGAAGATGAACCATTGTGTAATGAAACAAGGATGAAGGTACTGATTATAGTCTTCAGGGCAACTCAGACCTGGCAATTTAGCTCTCTGTCAGCTGTAATCACCTTCATCACCGCATTTCATTTTGAATATGAGTGCTGCATACTGAGTATCATTTCCTCACGAAGCTCAACAATAATAACAGTGGATTCTGGATTTGCACAAAGGCTTTATATAGTGAGTGGTATCGATGCCCCCCTGCCACGCCAAGAATGCAACCAGGAGAACGCTTTTTTGTTTTTTATCCCAGCCTCTCATTATTGCTGCAGAAGCTAATGATGCCGGGAGGATCAAGGTGCCATGTGGAGATGAAAGAGGAGATGCAAAGGATTTATAAAGCTTCCCAGATCACTGATAAAGCACAGCGTAAACAAAACTTTGCCTGGGGTTTGCACCGCCGGGGAGTTGGGATTTAGTCTCCCGATACAGCGCCATCCTCTTTACTCCCGGCATTAGAAAGGCAGGGAGCAGAAATCCTGATGAGGCTCTCCATCGCTTCGTACCGCAACATTCGAAACAAAAGCCACTTGGTTCATATATCCAAGGCCCACACACAAGGATGAACTCTCCACTTTCATTATCCCACTGCCTATGGAAAGTCTGATGCTCGTTCTAAGTGGCTCTGGAGTACACCATAGTGTATAATAGTCTGTTAATCAGAGGCTCGGGAATACTTGTCAGCTAGGAACCTGAGGATCCTTGAAGTGCATTCATACTTCGATGAGCCAGTCTAGTGATAATCACCAAGGACTCTTTCGCTTGCCATTCAAGGTCCCTAGGCCTGGGTAACTGTAGTAGTGCCTCCCGATGATATTCTATGTGAATGGCATACAGTAAAGTACTGTATGTGCAGTAAACTGTTTTGGACTATTTCATCATCTCACAAACAGAAGCTGCTGCACTGCATAATATCAACCCAGCCATTTTAGCAGCTTTCCCCTTCAAATGTGTACCCTCAAATCTACAGGAAACTATAGAAAACTATAGAAAACTATAGAAATAATGTGTGAGCTACTTTAATTATAAATAGATGCAGTTTTGATTTTGTAAAGGTATTCTCATTTTTATAATTTGTAAAGGTCTAAAGGGATAATCCTCAACATTTATGAAATTAGCTGTTTGTGTCCTAACATCAGGGCTGCAAAATCCTGTCACTGTTGCTGCACAACTACTGTGATAGGAAGCTACACCAGCCACAGAGCATAGCCGTCCCCAACGGTGATTTCAGCTGACGGCTTCATATATTCAGCGTTATTAATATTTCAGATTATAAACAAACAATTAGTTCTGTTCATTTATTCAGCAGCGCAGGGTGACACCTCCGAGCCTGGCGCCAGCCTCTGGGAACCTTTTTACATGACTTTCAGCACTCCCCTATCACATTAATCAAACCGGGGCTGACTCGCACAAAAAAAAAAAGGCATCCGGAGACCGTTTTGCGATTAAGAGAGAATAAGTTCTCTTAAAGAAGTACTTGGAATCAGCACTTTTGGCCTGCTGGGACTGTTGGCTTGTAGAAGCTGCCATAACTGGAGAAACAGTAATCACACAGCCTGGAATCCTGCAGCCAATTATTGAGACCGGTTTATCCCAGGACAGCTCAGAAACCACACACGGATATAGAGATTATGTCTCAAAAAAATCACAAGCCATTCGTCTCTCCGAATGCTGTCCGCCACCAGAATACATAAGCAGATAACGTTGTAGATTGTGTAATTGTTTTCGATTAGATTTGACTCTCCTGTCCTGGCGATTCCAACCCAAGACTCGGTTGGTGTTGTTGGAGTAGAGCGGCAGTGGGTGAAATCATGTAACCGATGACTAAGCTGGTGACTAAGCTCACCTCAAGTGAAAATACACTAGCTACCTAAATGCCCTTTGAAAGTTGTTCTCCCTTCATCTCGCTAAGCTGTCTCTTCAATTAAGAAGGAGCGCAGTAGAGGCGAGCCAGGCTGTCCCAGGCTCCTGCTCAACTGGGTCACGGCAAATCCAGTCAGATGGCCGGGGCGCATCTTTCCCTGTTGGACCGAGCGAGGCCACTGAGCTTTAGTGAACCGGCTCTCAGCAGCGCAGGATGGGACACGCATACAAACACAACACACACACACACACACACACACACACACACACACACACAGAGTCACAACCCAGGTTTAGATCACCTGAGGAACACGATGAGATGGAAGCGGGCCTTTCTTCTCTTTTAGCATTCTGCTTTTGCATTCAACAGCAGATTACCTGTTTTAAGAGCAAATATCGGAGGAATGAAATTCACTTCCCCCCCGGCAGAAACATTCAAAAACATTCACCTTTCAAAATTGAGAAAATATTGTACCTCCTCTCAGTGTCACGCTGCTGAGTGACTCCTTAAACCCTCAGATGCCCCTCGTCGTTCTGAGCTCTTAATGTATACATGCGTTCAACAGGCACAGTAACGATGCTGATCTCAGGATAAATAATTGCCACTCTAATTCTATTCCTGATGGTGGGTGTGTGTGTCGTGTCTTTAATGACTCCTCACTCTAATTCCACAGTGTAGGACTTGAAGAGCAATGGGAAGGAGGAAATTGGGAGTGTATCCTTTGAAAGTGAAATGTCTCTTTGCTCCCTGGAGGCAAATGCGTCTGTGCTATGGGCATGCACATTTTTTTTAGATGATGATGATGAAAGAGCAGTTCAAGTCTTGCTGAAGATGAAAGAGATGCCTTTGCTCATCTCTTGACTCATTATTCTCAATTTAAGTGTATTTTACACAGTCCTTTCCTCCGCTGCCATCCTTCCACCGGTCTGTCCCCACCCCACCTCCGTTCAAACCCCACTCAGCTGTTAGATCCCTCTCTACGGCTAAATGAAGCCATCTTCACCTCGAGTGGTCGGCTAATAGGATCACAGTGATGCTCAAATTACTTTGATGGGGGAATTGAGACAAATCGGCTGGAATACACAGACAATGTTGCATTTCTCTGTCCTGCACTAATTGATTTTCTCTTGCTATCAACTCTCAGGATCGGAATAGACAAAGAAATATTTTACAAAATAGATTTTTCACATTCAGCTGTACCAAACTAAAGAGCACATCTTGCATACTTATATTCAGTCAAACATTCAGTAAAGGTTTTCTGCCAAACATCAGAACAAGGATACACAATGCATCCTTAATCCGGCAGGTCAAAGCAGAAAAATAAATGTGATTTCAGTCAAACCCCTCACGTATTCATTATGAAATGATTTTATTGTGGCATCAAGGCTCTGCCTCTGACCTTCATAATGCAGGAAGATTTCATTTGAAGACAATAACATAGGAAAAAACAAAATCTTCAAAATAGGAAAGTATGGAAGCCAAGAGCGGCCATGGTTGCAAAATTGTTTTAATCACATTTTCTCGAGATCGCGACTTAATGGTTTTGCTGAAATCACAACTTGATTGTCCCATTGCTGTTGCCTTCACAAGAGGCAAGCCAGTTAGCCTGCTGGTGTAGCCAAAGTGTAGGCAGACTTAAGTGGAACTGACAATGTCTTCATTTAATGACGATGATTTTTGTTATCTCATGATAATTAAGTTGTGATCTCGAGATTACGAGATAATTAAGGCGTGATCATGAGAAAACAGGATTTTAAAAAATTGTGCAACCATGGCCGCTCTCAGCATCTGTAAGGAAGTGAATGTATGAAGCATTTTCTTTGCTCTATGTCTGCAGTGCATGGTTGTTACAATCTGACAGGCAGTGAAAACAAATTAGAGGTAAAAAAAAAAGGATACTTGGATGAGAGTCTACCTGATGGTCAGACCTGGCTGTGCTGTTTTGTTAGTTATCCGGATTGACAGATGACAACCTCAGCTCTCTGAAACTAGAGGATGAGAGAGGACAGTACTAGCCCTAAAACACCAACATCTGCAGGGTCTATTTCACGGATCGTAAAGCACCAAAGACATGCAGGGCAACAACGACAGGTCTGACCAAAGACATCGTCCTCATAAAGCCTTTAGTACATGATGGAGTGACTTGGGCATGATATAAGATTTTCCTTCCTGAGGTATTGAAAGAGATGGATGAAAGTCGAGGAAATGATGGGCTAAGTGGAGTGACAAACTGTGTGAGTGTTGAGAATGAATCCAATAAAGTTTCATCACATGAATAGATAGTGGCCTGTACTGTTGCAGTACGGAAAGGCTTCAATGGGAAGATTTCTCATTTTATTTACCCAGGGAAGAATTGCGGAGACTGTATGCTCCTTTACAGTACTTTCCTGATACTATTCTGATATTCTTCTTCTACTGTTGACTACTGAGCAGCTCCACTGGAGCAGTTGGAGGGCTGAGTGCTTTGCTCAAGGGCACGCCTCTCATAGCCGTTGAGGGAGGGAAGAGCGTGCATCATTCACTTCCCCCTCCCAGTTTTTTACAGCTGGGATTTGAACTTGCTGCCCTCCAGCCGATCCCTTTTTCATATGTGACATTCTTATGGATTACCCCAGTTCTTAAAGCTAAAAAGGGTTACGGTTCACTCATAAGGACCTTTTATATCACGTTCAGTCCATTCTCCATGGAGCTGCACATCAGCGTAACACCACAGATTAGGATTTTCTGGCTATAGGGAACAGAAATGAACATTCGCTACTGTTGTAAAGGCAATAACTGGCTATTTTTGGCAGTGGGGTCAAGAATCAGATGTTCTTTTATGATCAGTCTGCATATTACCATCCTTCAGTGTAGCCGTTGATTGGTCCTATAATTGACCATTCACGTTAACATCCCCACTGAAAGCAAAGTTACACACCGCATCATCGGACACCGCCCGTACGACGGTATTAAAGGGTATTTCCAAGACGACCCTGGTCTCTAAAGACATGTTATCTCCTATTAGCAAGACGTTACACCCATAGTCGGCATTCAACTGTAATTCTTCATTTAACATGATCAGCACAGGCGAAGGTTTAATTTCTGGGCTGATTAGCCATAAGAGCTCTCCTGGGTAAAGTGAACACTTATATGCGGCGCAGGGGATTAGCATTAACTTTAAGCCCTGCTTCGTCCCTCCTGTCCTTGTTTGTCCTCTGCAGTCCGTCCTTACCAGGCTGTGATGCCCCCAGTGAGTTGCAGAAACATGCATTTACATCCGTGATTTCACAGCAGCTGTTAAACCTCTCCAGAGTTTTTCATCCGGGCCCCGGCCTAAGAGACACATTTCATGACTGACATTTTAAGCTGCGTCGCAATTAACTGGCTCACATTCGGGTTTGGACCTCCAAGAGGACCGTTACCGTATGCTAATTCGACAACTACAGGCATGGTGAATTACTTCAGGGAGGGATGAACTATATGTAGGTTTTATTACTGCTGTGGCAGATGGTTAATGACCCTCAACAATGATAAAAGATTTTATAATGACCAAACTCTTGGAACTCCAGGAAGCGGTTGCTGCATGAGGGGTGGACGCAGGGCGATAATTTAAGGCTCATTTAGCTGTACAGAGCTCGGAAACATTTTTAGAACTAAAAATCATGTCGATAAAAATCATTAGACTAATGTCACGTTACACGGGGACAAGCGGCACATATCTCATCGGCGCCCCCCGACTCTGCATGGGGTTGGAGACGAGGAGAGTGTTTTATATCAAAAGCGGTTGCCAGTTTACTGACGAGATGCTCGGGGAGCACCTCCATAAGAGGCTCTGTGTGTTCGTCGGTGAATTACAGTGTGTGTGCTCTTTACGCCTCCAGAGCTCTGAGAGCCCTGCATAAGGGAGTACAGTAGAAGTCAACAAGCACGAGCTGCTCTGGGTTGGTGCGCGGTACGTTCACATACCAAGAAGTAGTGATTCTGTGATTTCCGAACTGTAGTGGCCAACACATGAATTCAATATTTTGTTCAGCAATTCAGCACTGAACAGGTGGAGTAAAGGGCTAGTGCATTTTCATAGTCGATGAAATGAATTAAAGGGGTCCATTTTGATTTTATATGCTGAAAACATTCAAAGACAATGTAAAAATATCGGGTCCAGAATTGCTCCTTCTAGCTTGTATCCAACGCGCCTGTTTTCCTTTTATGTCGACAATGAAAGATTAAAGGCTCTGATTCCATTTCCTTTTCCAAATGCATTGGCATATCTTTATAATTGGTTCTATATCAAAGCTGAACCAGAACAATAATTAGCACATGGTCTTGACGTATTTCTGGCAACGCAATTAAGCAACACAGTGCAAGCAAACACGTACTGTCGTATTGCTATATTGACGTAAGTGTTCATGACAGTTCACAACAAAACATATACACACACACTGTTCACAGAGCTGTTTGTCTTTCATGGAAACTTTGGGATTTATGATGTTTTCTTCAGTCTGTAGTGCTGCATATGAAACATCAATTCATTCCTCATTGCTGTGTATATATGAAATAAATAGACACTTGTCCACTGACTGCTGTCAGTGGACAAAGACTGCTTTATTCCTGCTCTAACGGTCCTGCAGCTCAGTAAGAGCACTGTGTTCCAAATGGTTGTTGAAAAGAACAAATCTCTTTCAGCAGCAGACAAGTCCTTTCAGTGGCCTTCGTCTCCATTTATAAAATTACCCTTTTAACTTAAGTGCTCTAATTAATTTGTACAAAGTAAAATGGCAAAGAAGATATGTAATTCCCTTATCTTCCTTTCACCTGTAATTGCAATGCTCTTTTAAAACAGTCAGAATAATTCCTTGGTTTCCCGTCTTGACTGACAGCTTAAAACTGTTAACATTTAAGCCAGTGCTTGCGAGGATTCAAGCTTATATCTCCTGGTGAACTCGGAGGACAATCAGTCACTCTCTCCAGACTGCCGCCAGCCTCTGCGCCGATGGGAGATCATATCAGATGTGAGATGTATATGAAAGTACAGAAATGTATGGCTTTTATCATCTTGTCTCCATTCCACGTCTGGATGCTTCAACCTGATTTTCCATATTTGTCTCGTTGACTTTCAGGTCTGCATTATCTTTATCTCTCCGAAAAATTGTGTGTATAAAACACCAAGCTACAGTAATTCATGTGAGGAAAAAAAAAAAGGCCTTTTCATACCTTATAAATGTGAAGTATTACCCAAGAAGCTTTGGAAATATAGGGAAATTATACTCATTTTCTTTTTACTCAGTGCATCAGACTCACAACCATAGGTAATAGGTGTGCCAAGATAACGTTATTCCAAAAGATTTATAACAATCACACAATGGATCGGCTGGGGAGATTGAGCCATTTCACAGACCGGGGATAAGCAATATGGCTGCCTTAACCGCAGCCCCTTCTCCTTCCACTTCTCATTGCAGAGAGAGAATACTGATTTAAGCTATCATCCTCAGACAGGTGCTGTTAGAGCCATCATCCATTCCCATTAGGCTTCAATCACATCCAGTAGATCCCAGTAGACAGAATAGCTCTAGAAGGAGGCTGGCACTTAGTAAAGATCTATAAAGCGTACCCCAGTAAAATATATATAATGCGTATGGGTTGTATTGCATCCACCTTTTGTTGGGTGAGGTACAGTCAGAGAGAACACAAAATGATTGGGGCATTGTTGAAATGACTGGATGTGATTTGTTTTCAGTATGCATCATAGAAAATGCTTACACATGCATATCTGTACCCAGCGGATAACACACGCAAGTATTAAAACCTTAAAACGTTTATTTTTCTATGTGGTTCTCGGTGGAAATGCAAGACAATGTGGTCCTCGGTGGAGATGCAAGACAACCAGGTTTTTGATTGGGGGGGGCGGGATTGGGGGATTCCTGTTCTATTTTCCTCTCGTGTTGCCAGGAAATGGTTTGTGAATTAAAAAAGTTAAAAAGTAAAAGTTTCATTAATACCATCACCTTGTCACACGCAGTAGTTTGCATGGTTACAACCCCATTATATAACACTATGCATGCTGAGTACGTCTCAGGCTTTGAACTAAACGGTCCATTTGTGCGCACTGAACTTTTCTTTTTATACGTGTACTTAAAAAGCAATTCTCTGTTAGGCCTTGAACTCAATGTTATTTGCCTCACAAGCCATTACAATAGACAATCCAACATACAATTACAAAAGCGCGCTCCTTCTCTTTGCCAATCCATTAAGATTTCACGCTGGACCTTGAAGGTCTGAATGCAGCAGACTGATTCATGTTATCTGGAGGCAAAACGAAGAGTGGCGTATTAATGAAAGCTGCTACTGTCAGGACTTGCTTCTCATTATAGTCTGAACGTTGACACTCCGAAGACGTGACTCTACTTCCATCTGCTGGAAAAATAATGAAGCACAGACACACATAGATAGATAGATAGATAGATAGATAGATAGATAGATAGATAGATAGATAGGTAGGTAGGTAGGTAGACAGACAGACAGACAGACAGACAGACAGACAGGTAGGTAGGTAGGTAGGTAGATAAACAGACAGACAGATAGATAGATAGATAGATAGATAGATAGATAGATAGATAGATAGATAGATAGATAGATAGATAGATTAAATTGACACTTCTAAATAGCTCTTGTCAGCTAGTGTCACATGATAGTTGGTCACCAGTGTCCGGGGTGAACACGACAGTGAGCAGGATGACGACAGGGTGATATTCCAACCTCGTTACTGGGAGTTAAATATAGCCAACACAACCAGATGAAGGGGCTCATCATTTCCTCAGAGAGGACACGGGGTTGTGAAATGTGACCACGCTGCCAGGGAATCCCTCCTGCCCATTCACCCAGAACAGACCCTATGTGGGCCGTGGTGCCCGTTGTCCTGGCACCGTGTCCTGGCATGGTGCGTGTCCTCTCACAACACTCTCACAAATGGCTCACGGAGCATGAAAGGACTTGATTAGCTTAGGCCTTCCAACGAAGCCGCTCTAGGCAACATGTCGGCGGCCACAAATGGTAAACGTGTGAATTTCGTGCACTTCAAAACCCAGAAGTCAGGTAACGTGATGTGAGTAAACTGCACACAGCCACTCTGTGACACCAAAAGGATGTTCGCAGGCTCAGTTTGGGAGGACGGGGACCCTCTTCACTGTTGCAGCCCCATTTTGTGACTTGAATTCCATAGAAGACGGTAAACCCACTGTGGTTGGGTTAGGCATTTAGCCAACCATCCTCTGCTGAACCACTGGCCCCAGAAGGGAGACCAGCGGTTGGTGCTCATTACTGAGGTTGGCCGGATATGAACTATTCAATACTTATTCTTTTAGTTTAAACATTGTCACCCATATGTCTCAATCAGTGACGTGTCTTAAATCGTCCCAAGGGCTAAATTCTCCAACATGACTCCATCCTCGGGGGGGGTTTCCACTGGCCCTGGAATGTGGTAACATGGGAAGTTTGTTGACCATCACCGTCCCAGACACTCTCAAATAGATGATGGAAAGCACTGAAGAAGCAACGCTGTCAATGTTTAAAAGCTTTTTTGTGTAAAATGAGAAATTTATCCCTGCAATAAAAGCTATATAAAAATAATACAAGTATCCCATCATTAGTGTTAATGTGATTCAGGTCACGTTTGAGTTTACATTAAGGGGCAAATTCAAAACCATTTTGGATAGTTCATGTTAACATTTTACAGTAATTGTAATGTTAAATTGCTGGTCATACTATGCAGCCCTGACCTGATGTAGGTGCATCTGCTATTAACTAGCGCCGGAATACGCAACAGAGTACGCAACAGCACACTCGTGGGTCATTTGGGGAATCAGCAGTGAAGGAAATATTAACGTAAGAGAAAATCCACCACCTGACCTGTGGAAATTAGTCACTGGGAAACAGCTTGAGACAGATCGGCAGTACTGAGTCTCACAAGGAGCGGAGCACTGGTTGCTATGTGGGTGGACATTTCACACTAGTGTTCAACGGCCATGAGGATGATCTGCTTTCAAAGGCATTTAAATTGATTCTTGTGTGGCCTCCTACACCTCAGAATAACGGATGGCATACTGTGAAACCTGTCATAACAGTCGTTTAGTGAGCTACCTCTACCGCCACCTCCACTTTTCATTTGAAATGCTTTGTCTTTTTTGAAAAAGCTTTGCAAGCACAGCGATGAAAAGATTACATTGTGTTACGCCTTTCCACGGGAGTGGGAATGACAAGTGAGGTGACTTCATTGTTTTGTTAAACTCCATGGCACTATGTGGGTAACATGCACACAGAGCTAGCCTGGCAAATCTCTAGTAAAAATTTGCTTTGGCAGTAATTACTCAGATGAACCTTCATGGTAAGCTCCCAACATCTAGTGATTGTACGTAGTAGAGCACAGAGGAAGGTTAGACTGGTTAGTTTTCATTTCAGGTTGTGGTGGCTGCAGCCGGGCGGTGTCCTTTCTGGTCTTCGACTCGTCCTCCCTCCTCATGTCGGGTGGCAGCTGTGGCCGAGACGGTGTTGACGACCCTAGCGTTCATATTTATTCTGCTTATTGTGTTAATTTGTTTCATTTGGCCCTGGTGCTTTCTGCTTTCCTCCCACAGTCCAATGACATACAGGTCTAGTGCACTGATTATTTTGCGCTGATTGTTTGATAATTAGCGTTAATGCCCTGAAATTGCAGAAACTAATATATCTTTTAGCAGCATTTATTTAACGTTACCCAACAGAATAAAGGAGTAAATGTTACTAGAGTACCTTCACAGCGGTGGTCGAAGACAGTAATCACTTTTCTCCTGTCAAACTCCACGGTAGCTGCACTGGAAATATCTCGACATGACGTCACATCATTTGTGTTTGGCCAGTTATCCATGGGAATGAGAAAATTAGACATATATAATGGACCCAGGAATCCTGCACATTTCAGTGCAGTATATGAAACCTTGTATAATCTCCCACACAAAAATGGAAAAATGTGCTAAGAAGAAGTATCACGATGATACAAGTTGCTCACCTCAGGACCAGTATCAGAAAACCGACGAGAGAGTCCGGTTCTGAAATGCACCAAAGCACAAGACGAATCTGAAGCTTTGAGTCTTCACCTGTCATCTGTGTGGGAGAACATTCCTCCAGAAACTATAGACCCGGTAACAGGAAGCAGTAAGAGACACACCCTCTGCCTCCTGCAGCGTTGGTCAGGTCAAGATGCTTCTTCGTAAAAGTGAATGGCACAAAAGCAGGAGGCAAATATGGTCTTCCTGCTTGGATTTTCAAGACCTACAGTGAGGAGCCAGCTCCGGTGCTGACTCATCTGTTCAGTGCTTCACAATGGTCTTTTCCCCGTGCAATGGAAAGACTCTTTTGTCCGTTTGTGCTGAAATGCAGCAAATCACAGTTTCCTCTGGGCTATTAGCAGATCTCCCTTTTTAGCTCTATTGGTAAGAATCTTGGTATCCTGATAGACTTGCTGCTGCAGGAAACTGAGGCCTCAATAGTTTCCTCACATGGATTCATGAGGCATAGTACTGTATTGGTCCCAGACTCCCAGACTCACTGAGGTCTCAAATACTTGGCTGTCTGTGTGCAGCTACCTGGAGGGGCAGACAGGTAAACTTCAACTCTAATCCACCCCCAGTGCAGGCAGGAGCCCCTCAAGTTGAGGGTCTTATCACTCCTCTCCTGTTTGTGCTCTGCATGAACCCCTCAGGTCCTCTGCTGCCTGCTGTTTTCTTCAATTATTTTCAATGTTTTGGTTGCGGCAGGTACATAGCTCCTCCAGATTTCCACCTGCTGTTTTGGAGGCGGTGCATTTTGAGGCGCTGCCCTGGGTGTTCCAAGTTGAACATTTCTGAACTTTAGTCACGCTCTGCATTACGCTATTTGCGAAAATAGTCCTTTGGCAGACCTCTTGGACGAGATGATAAAATTCTCCATGCTCTGTTCTCCTCAGGAGGAGCATTTTGGAATGGGCTAACTTTCTCTTGTCCAGTTTTTTTATTTTTTAGACAGCTTCCAAGTTGTCAGACTCTGCGTTGCATATCGTTAAGTGATGTAACACTCCTCTTGTTCTCTGTGATCTGTATCTGTCACAGCTACGCTTTGCATTTGAGCATCAGAATAATCCGTCCTATCTGATCATGGCCCAAAGTGTGCAGATGATTTAATTCTCTCTGAACTTCTTATGGGATCCCTGCAGGGACAGACACAGGCTGCTGTCGATGCAGTCTTAGCCTGGGGTGATAAATACCAACTGGCTTTTAATGCATTGAAAACAAAAGATAGGGTCATCACTACGAGGAAACCACAGTGCAGATGAACACCTCCTGTTGTCCGGTGTGAAAAATCATGCTGTGCAAATTGTCCAACTCTCCTCTGACCTTTCTTGGGATGCACATGTACATCCTGAGAAGAACTCAACCAAGAATTCACTATTTGAGTGTCCCCACAGATCTGCCAACCCAGATATATATGACATTTATCAGGCCTGTAGTGGGATACGCTTCTCCTGTCTGGCCTCCCAAAATGCTTGGATCCTGGATCTGGAACACCTGCAGAAAAGGTGCTGCCGAATTACAAGGGATCTCTAATGACGAGTCCAGGAGGGCAGAGGCGACATGCGGGGAAGACAGTAGGATGCTGAAGGAAGACCGATTCAGTCTCTGTGGTCGGAGAGGAGGGAGACGTCACCAACAGCTTCCCAGGACATACAAAGTTCATCAGCAGCCAGACTTGCTTCCGAGTACTGAGAAACACATTATTTTACGTATGTTACTGTATTTTTTTTTTTTTTTTTAATATGATTGAAGTCCTATAATAGTCACTGCAAAAGCAGATTTTCATTCAGATTTTTATGTCATGGTGTTTTATAGTATACTTGAACTTGAACTACACAGCTCAGCTAAGTATGATAAGTTATTTAATTCAATGTTACTTCATAGTTTGTTAAGGCTTCTAATATTTCATTATTTCAAAGTGTAAAGTGTGGACATGTTGGGTTTGTGTGTTGGAGTCCAATAAATAATGAATAGGAGAAAGACTTTCTCTCCTCCTGTCCTCCGTCACCCTGATGTACCGATGTGACACTTCTGACTTGTTTACCGGCACTCCATTAAATCTCTGTTCCTGCTCATGCCAGCTTCTCACGAGGCAGCTGCAGAATAATGGTGGCTACATTAGTGGTATAGGGTCGCTAATCATTTCCTGCAAAACGGCCTTCGCTTGCCTATAACTGGATTTCTTGCAATGTGCCCTATTAGGCCTGTGTATAAACAGTGACCTGCTGGTGCGCTGCCAGCCATTGCTGCGGCCTTATTTGCTTCAGTGCCAGTGAGTGCATATTTGTTAGCCTCCTGCAGGGTATTCTTTGAACAAATTAAACCACACTTTTTTTTTCTGGCTGCCCTATAAATGATATTATTCCAAGAAGAAAATGTTCTGGTGTGGAAAGGGGTTTGCGATCATGGGTGTCAGTTATTTGAATGAAGATATAAAGTAAAGATAAATAAAATGAAGATATAAGTATGAATCTTTCCACATTATTGTGATCCAGAATAGAGGAGCCATCTCATGCGGCTTGTTACCGTATGGGTGAAAAACAAGCCATGCACGCGCTCTGAAAAGCCAGTGTGTCACAATTAAAAACCATAGATCATCAGTGTCTGGCAGCTGCAGAAAACTTACTGAGACAGATGGGTGTATCGAGAAGCGGTATCTTCTTTCTCAACACCTGACTGCATAGATTACACTGAGAGACCGTGTGCAGTCATTGTTATTCCGCTGCAGCTGAAGCCGGCTTTGCAGAACATAGTTAACATTGATTTGTCATCCTGGCCACCGTGTCTCCAAATGTTCAGTGGCCAGTTGACATTTGATAACATACAGATATCATGTGCACTCCTGGGGATAACCATAGGCAGGGCTTCTTAGTTGGGATGCATTAGGTAAGCCTCCACCTGCTCTGTCAGATAGGAATCTAGCTGTCTGAATATACAGTACATGGACGCCCATATGGTGCCACTCAAGCCATATCTGCAGCCTGAATACTGCACTACGCAGAAGTATACTGTCCAAAGTGAATGCTGTTCTATGAGTTGACAGTGAACGATGCTGCATCTGCCTGCTCACTTTTATTTGAACAGATGTGCGTCACTGGAGGAAGCGAAGGAGGAAGGGGAGGAGGAGGAGGAGGTGAAAGCAGTCTTGGAAATTGTTTTTGGAGGCCTTCCAGATAATGTCTGGGGTCGCAGAGTCTGGGGAATTGACAGGCTATCTGGAATTTCCATGCTGGAGTTTAGTTCCCGCACTTGACTTTACTGCGAAAGGGTCTTCCAGAAACCAAGGCTTTGATTGCTGACAACCGCAGAGGGGCCGGAATAAGTCAGTCCCCAGTGTGTCGAGACACTGACTATCACAGATAGATCTTGATATAGAAAATTTCTAAACTTACAAAATACAAGTTTTGTATTGTTTTTTTAAATCACCAGGAATCCTGTATTCTCAAGAAACCTTCGTGGGAGTCAAACCCTTCAAGAAAGAAAAACTACATAATCACTTGTGGATTCAATGATTCAACAAGATGTTTGAATCTAAGTGAGAATGCAGTTCTTGAACTGACTGTGATAGAATTGGCCCATTTATTCAATAACCTAGTGTGGCTAAAGCAGGGCGTTATGAGATCTTCAATCACCATTGGAGATCATTTGGTCTTCTGGAATCTGACCCTGAAAGCTCTCAGCTGGTGTTTTGCTATACAAAGTTCAGCTCTGGGAAAGTGGCAACATAAGAACATGTATTCCTCTTTTTCCTGGAGCAGAAAAAAAAACATGTTGACCAAAGACCCAGAGAACTGGAGCTGGCTGGAATAGATCACTAAGGGTTCTGCATCTCTGCAAAGAACTGGTCTTGACATTTGGTCCTCATCATCTTGTACAGCATGTGGCCCAAAAGTGTAATTAGGTTCAGTAACAATTACAAAATAAAACTATGGTTATGTCAAAGTCAAGCATTAAACATAATACATCTTTAACAGATAATGACATACAAAAACTGATAAAGTTGGAAGAAAAACATCAAAGAAGTTCTGCAGCTTAAGAAAATATTTATTTTAAATTCCTGTGTAGATCTTACCGACTTATCTTACGTTACTCTTGTGTTTCTCAGAAAGAGAAAGGCCTTGGATCTTAGGTATATACTCACATAAATGAAATTTCTGGGCCAAGGTGAGATGACAGACAATGACAGATGAATAGCAAGGCCGTACAACGTTTGACATAACGAGAAAAACAAGACTTCATTTTCATGTTTCAGTGTTCAAATGACACAGTTTTTGAGCAGCACTTTCATGGGTGATGACAAACTGTGAACTGTTCTACAAGACTGCTTTGTGCCCTTTCCTATCACGCAAAGAAAAATGTTCATGTAAATATGAATGTGTGGGTGCGTAATAGTATCTTAGTGTGTTACTCATGCCTTACAAACCCAGATTTCAATGTAATCGATGATAATTGACACACACACAATATCGTTGATTAGGTCGACATACATGTCAATGGACATAATAAGGTATGAGTAGCACAGTAGCACAATAGGAGCAGGATGCTTTTCTGCTGTGAGCTAACAAGGCTTTCTTTTTTGCTTTTTTCATAAACTATATTATTACATTTCCTTGAAATCTGTGCAGAGCAAGCAGTTATTAGAATATATTTAGAGTAATCTCAAAGCCACAACACAAAAGACAGGAGTGATTGTAATCCTGGGGTTTCAGGGGTTAGTAGGTAAGGTTTAAAAGAAACTAGGTCAGCGACAAACATTTGCAGTTGAAAGAGACGTGAATTAGCAGCGAAATACATGTAGATGAATAAGGGACAAAAGCAACACAACTCCGTTGTATCTCTCAAATTACAAACATTTTGTCAAATATATGCCGACAACGTAGCGGGAATGAGAATAACATGTTTTTGGTTTGCGTGAAATCGGATTGATTGTCGCTGCTTGTGTAATGTTGAAACCATGTCACAAGCAACGGCCAGTGAAAACATGTTTACACTATGTCAAATGTCTCCCGAAAAGGAAGGCTCTGTTGGCCCAGGACTGGAACATGTTCAAGTCACGATGTCCTGAAAAACACTGACCCTGGAGTTGGAAAATAGAAAAATAGACTGTATGCTGTTCAGGCTCTGAACGTCAACCTACAATGTGGTAAAGGGACATACGCTATTTTGCACCTAACAAAGCGCAGGGCAACCGTAGCTGCTCTTTAGTTACATTTTCCTCTATTTTCTGCCCTTAATATACTGTATATCTGCTGGAGCAAAAAACTGTAGAAAGCAGGGTTCCTAGGCATATGAAAACAGTAAAAGTCAAGTTGCTTTTCTGGCCTTGAACAGAACAAAGCGCATGTATTTCTTTCAACTCTGTTCGACCTATGTGACTGGGCATCGGCAGCTAAAGCTATGTCTGAGGGAGCAGCTTGTTATTTTAGACCAAAGTGACCTGGCGTTGACACACACAGCTATGTCTGACAAAGCAGGAGCGTTAGAGGGAAAGTATTGTTCTGGGCCGTCTGCAGAGGAAGCTGGCTCAGACACTTCCAATAAGCTCTCTACCTTTTTTCATCCGGTTCCCCTAATTTGCCTCTGATTTCCAGTTCTCTGCGAGCTCTGTAAAAACGGCTTCATCATCGCCATCTAAACTTAGACTTCCTCGATTTAAAAAAACAATAGGTTTCTCACCCCTATGGTTATAAATAGTCACATATTTATTTTTCGCTGTAAGGGTCGTGCCCTGACCAGAAAAAGACAAATAAGAATGATCTTCCAGACAGGGAATGTGTGAGATTTTCCCTTGAACAAACATAAAAGTAAGGGCACAAAAACACACATCGCATCCTAATAACCTTACAAAGATAGTTCACCCCAAAATGAAAATTCTGTGCACCTCCGTGTCATTGAAGTTCGGAGCACTTTTGATGGACATTTTCTGCTTTTTTGGGGGGCTGTAAAAACGTCTTTGTTGACTTCAGTAGTTTGGGGGAAGGCTGAGATGGAACTACGGGGGCCAAACTGTGTTTAGTGGTTTGGACTAACATGGGGGTGAGTAGATGATGACTGAATTGTCATTTTGGGGTGAACTACTCCTTTAAATCCTAAACCTAAAATAGCCCCTTAAAGAGGTGAGGACCAGCAAAATGTCCTCGCTTTGGAAGATTTTTCCCCTTTCTGTTCTTGTGATCTTTCTGTCCTGGCTCTCCTTGTAAGTAGAAAAATACACACACACACACACACACACACACACACACACACACACACACACACACACACACAGAACGAATAAGTGTCCCTAAGGAGTCTAATCATTGGGCTACACATGCCGGTCAGTAACGTGGAAGTAGCCTGGAGGAAGTGGGGAGATTCCTCATCCTCCCACAGCCCTTGCTCCATTGGTTGAGAGGTGTGATGTCACACACTGGGCTGCCGTATAAAAAGTCACTCTCCCACACAGCCGGCAGACCAGCTAAGAACTAGCTCATCTGCAACAAGGAAGGGCTGCACAGCTCCATAACACAGCGAGCACTTAGCAAACAGCTGCCACAATCTTTGGAAATATCCAGCAGCAAGCAGTATAACATCTCATCATGTGCAGAGCACTCGAATCACTGCCGAGCACTTGCCTGGAGAGGTGAGTCCCACGAGGATCTTCTGTTATTTTACTGTCAGGATGAGAAGTAATTGTGTGCTCTTAGAATATGACAGATTGCTGCAGTCTCTAGAACTATATATATAACTAACTATATAACTCACCAGTCTCCTGTGTAACATCATCTCCTTGCTTCTCTCCACAGGGCAAAGGAACTCAAAGCTCTGTTTGGAAGTTTGCTGCAGAAGTCAGATCACAGCACCATCGGACACTCAAAGAAAACTGACAAACTGAGGTAAGAAATCAGCCAAATTCTCCATTTCAAACATGTAATAATATTCCATCGAGTTGATTTCCTGACATGGACTTCTATCATTAATGATATTTTTCTGTTGCAGGGTGAATGAGGATGAGCCTTTGACATGGAAAGAGTCGTTTGAGAAACTGCTCTCCAGCCAGAGTAAGTACAACCTTTACACGGCAAAATCACACTGTAGGAAAATGTTTTGATCGTTCCAGATGTTGAAGTGTCATGGCTGCCAGATGTTGATCTTTCTATTCTTCTCTCTTTTTCCAGACGGGCTGTGCTTATTCAGAGCCTTCCTCGTCTCAGAGTTCAGTGAGGAAAACATTGCCTTCTACTTGGCTTGCGAGGACTACAGGGAGACCAAGACCTCCAAACTGGCTGCCAAGGCCAAGAATATCTACGATGAGTTCATCTGCAGTGACGCACCGAGAGAGGTGAGCATCACATGAGACGCAGACACAGTCAAACTGTGCAGATGAGTGATTTCTCATGCGCCGCTTTGAAATATTGATAATAACGATTCCACCTCTTCTCTCGTCTCAGGTGAACCTTGACCATGTGACCAAAGCAGTCACCAGGGAGAACATGGAGCAGCTCAGACAGTCCTGTTTCGATCTGGCCCAGGCCAAGATCTACACCCTGATGGAGAAGGACTGCTATCCTCGCTTCCTCAAGTCCTCCATGTACCTGGAGCTCAGCAGAAAGGCCAAGACCAGCTAAGAGGCCTCTCTGAAAGGGTGTGGACGCGACACGATCAGAAGTCAAAGCTTTTATACGCACAACAGCGGGCGAAAAAACATTAAGGCAGAACAAATACCTGGCTGTAAGGAGTTCCTCGCTGGGTTGTGGGACTCCTGTTGAGACTGGAGGTCCCACGGGTTGGGGGTCAGAGCTGGAAGTTATGGGACGCTTGAAGCTTCACCTCAGAGCTGCGTGAGACGAAGGTGAAGCCTCATATACAAAGGACGGCGTGAACGTCGGCCCCATTGGAGAGAAATCAAATCTCGAGGGACCTGAACGAATTACTTCACCAGTGAGAGAAAAGCTATGTCAGCGCAGTATCATTAAAGTCTATTTATTTTCTATTTATTTCAAAAGTGTATTATGTGTGTTATGTTGTTTATGGTTGATGAAAACTGATTTGTATTTGATATTTTTCTACCTGACGTACTGTATGAAAAAAGAAATGTACTGAATAAAAGATGAACGAGGAAAAAGGATTTCTGTTCTTCATTCCACAGTTCAGTGATAAAGATGGTGGAGGTGGTCGCTGTGGTAGGAAAGACTGGATCACCATTAGACTCATTAGTTCCAGTTCACAAGTGGGTGACCAGATGACTCCTTTCCTCAGGCAGTGAAGTACATATTATGTGTGTGTGTGTGTGTGTGTGTGTGTGTGTATTCTTGTGAAAACCAGTTTAAATTAAGAGTGACTGGTCCTCATTTCACTCCAAGGATTTGGGTTTAGGATTAAGGTTAGAATTAGGATTGGGATTAGGCCCAGGTTAGAGTAAAGGTTCATTTTAGAAATTAACACTACAGGTTAGGGAACAAGAGGATAAGGATGGGTGTGTGTGTGTGTGTGTGTGTCTGAAAAACCAGCCACGGGTGCAGAGAGCCTTTGCCCGGAAGCGTCTGAGTGCGAGGGCTGGTTTCCATGGAGACAGTAGTCCTCTACTGTGTACCTCCACAGGCAGGTTTGTTTACTACCTAGCAGCCACTCACAACCTGTGACTCACCAAGCCTTTCCCTCCCTCCTTTCTCCATCTACCGATCATCGCCTCGTCGCCTCCTCGTCTCCTCGCTCCTCCTACGCTGTCTTACTGGAATCCTCCACAGAAGAAGGGGAAGTCATTAATGCCACCCTCACACTCATGGGGGAGGATATGTCCTCGTACACACTTCTTGGGTCATTAAGCCACTTAATTGTCATAATTGAGAGTAATTGGAAAAAATATTGATTCGTTTTTTGGGTTTTTTTTTGGTATGTTTGTTTCAACCACAGCGTCATCCTGGCTTTGTGCCTCAAAGAAGAGGCAGGTTTAGCTTTTGTTTTGTCACCGACCTGTTGCTGTCCCAATTGATGTTACCAAGGTTACTAATATCCAATCCAGGGTTTTTAATATCGAAATTCCCTGAAATAGAGGAGGCCAGTTGAGACTTGAAAGGATGTGGCTACATGTGGGTGTTTGTTTTGAGGCTTGTTTTTTGCGAGGCTTGATATGAGACTAATCCTGGCAGGCCCGGACTGTTTTCCAGCCAAATGTTTCAAGAGCTAAATGCATTGTTAAGATTAAGATGAACTTTATTGATCCCTCAGGGGGAATTGGATCAGTGCAGCAGCATGGAATAAGAGAGAGATTAAAAAAATGGGAAAGAAAAATACATTAAATAAACAATATTGAAGATTAAAGAAAGCTTAATTATGCTAATAGGGTTTCTATTGGATAAAAAAAAGTATAAATATATGCAGTTCACAAAGTTGTATTCAATTTCAAGGCCAACCCACAAAGATGCATAAGTTGGTGCAAGGAGCAGAAAACCTGGAAGTAATGTTTTTCTTTCATTTGGAAAAAGCCTAAGAATGCTTCAACCCCAATTCCACCACCCACAGCTGGAAGACAGCAAGGAGAACTGAAGCCGTTCTAAAGGCAAAGGCTGCCCCTACTCTTCACGAGGTACTCGATATCTATACAGTATATTGTTTAGTGTTTCTGTTATTCACCCCCCTGTGTGTAAAGAGTATTTAAAAAAGATAAATTCTCAGTAAAGGGTGAAAAAAGCTAATTATTTTTTATTTCTTTTTTATTTCTGTGTCTTTCTGGGCATACAGTCCCACAAAAGGAATAGTTGACTATGGTTTCAGTGTCTTCTGGCGTGGGCTTAAAGAAAAGCTTTTGATTTATCACTGGCCTTACTGAAAACTTAATTTTCTTTGGTGATGGAGAATTGCCTAAAAAAATATCATAATTTAAAGGTGAGTTAATATCCCAGAGGAAGAAGAAACCCCCGCCAAGCCAAACTAAATATCTGGCAAGCCATTGGAGGCTTTGGCTGTTGGTAGTTAAGCAATCATTTACAGTAAGATGGAGAAAAAGTGGGGCTGTGTTGACAAGGTCATTTGCAATAGGAGGTGCTGTTCTTATCCAAGACTGAAAAAAATGAAGACAGTCGTTTGACAGTAACTACATGTAGAGATTTTTAACGTAAGTACAACATACTGCGTCCTTGAAAATGTCCTCTCAACAATCTCAGGCAATGCAATTTGATGATGGTATTGGACTGGATTTCCCTTGGTCTTGAAAACTAAAGCTAAACTAAAGCTAATAAGACAACAGGAAAACGATACTTTTTCAGACTAAAACCCAGAGCCAATGCCAGTGGAATTCCTTTTTCCATTCATGCTAAAGTATGGAGGCAAAGCAACACCTGTTTCTGTTCTTACCCAAGTGTTGCTTCTCAACTATGAGCCAAGCAACCTTCTCTTAAAACCCCAAATCTGTTTTAATTCTCGAAACCTAGAAACAAATGAAGAGTCTGCTCCAAAATGAGACCCATCAGTTGAAAAAATGAATACCTACTTCTGAATTATTGACAGCACAAGATTAACACAAATAATGGTTATTATTATTAAGATTATCTAAAAGATTATCTAAGATTCTGTATATTTTTTACTGAATCTCCCATTAGGTGAAAAAAAGCACTCTCATCCCACAAGTCGATGAGCTCGTACGGGAGTGGCCGAGCAACGTGTTGTTCAGATGAGTGTATCCAATGTCAAATGTCACAAAGGTGGAAACATAATCAGGAACAAAACAGTTACAGCCCTGTTAAAATGTGGACCTGGCTCATCTGGGTAGGTACTTCACTGGTGCAAATGAGTCAGCGTACTCATTTTTAATACATATATGTCATATGAGTGGTGATTAATAGCCCCACCAACGGTGCTTGAGCTTGAGAGAGAGCGCTGTAAAAACAAAGAGCTGCTGTCATGGTAACCAGGTTACCAAGGGAACAGATCGAGCACAGCTGAGTGGTCCCATCCTGACAGTCGCAAAACACTCTAAAACATTAGACTGCAAGTGGTTTGATTCATTTCCTTTTCATGGTTTGAACAATTGGCTGTTACAATACACAAAAATACAATACACAAAAATAGCCTCTTGTCTGCTCTCAGTTCTCTTTTCCCTCAGTCTGATTCTAGGTGCTTTTAAAACATTTGTGCGAGTTCTGAGAATATGGCTGGTCGCCCCCGTTGTTTCAACATTTGGTCTGAATTATTCAGAGTCGGTCCTTCGTTTTATGGCATATTAAGGTTACAGTGGAGAAGTTGAGCCATGTCCATGATGATGACTCACCTCAGTGAGGTAAAGGCACATGTGTTTACCATTATTATGCTGCGTTACCGCAAAAATGACGGAGACTTGAGGGAATCCTCATGGATTATGACGATGTTGTATGTAGCATTAACATATACAAGAATTGCAAAAGTAATACACAACAATTTATAGATGAAAATTGGTTTGATTGATTGATGGAATTGATAAAAAAAAAACACATTCAATTAATTGCATTCCATCTAAGGGAGACAAATTTGTGTTTTTGTGTTCCTGCTTTGAGGCCCAAACTGGTTTAAGTGACCCTGTACAGGAGGGCCTGTCCTGTGAGAGAGTCTCGTCTCTCTCGCTCTGTGAACCTCTGCTGGAGCTTCAGGAAACTTTCTCAAGCTCCTCCTTCCCTGGGCGTTCATCCAGTAAGCTGCCTCTCTGAGACATAGGAACTGAGTTTTTCGAAAGACCCCTTTCCCACAATCATTCTAACAGAGAGTAACGACGAACATTTCTGATAGACTGTTAAAATCATGACCCTTAAAAGCTTGAGAGTTAAATGGTACACTGTCTTCTACAGTCAATAAACATCAAGGAGACACTTGGTAACTGTGTGGCTACATGCTACAGCTCCATACTAATGCTACTATATATTTACCCCTCTAGATCAATAAGACAGGCTGTATTGCCTCCATTGCCTCTCCCATCCACTTACACACACACATACATATACACACACACACACACACACTCTGATTCTTTTTTTTTTTTTTATAATAGGTGATGTTGCATCATCCAAGGACTTTCTGGTCAGAGTTCAGTGACGAGGACATTGAACACTGAATTCAGAAAAGATGACCATCAAGGCCATAGAGGATCCTAGACAGGCTCTATATGCTTGGCCAATTATAGCTCTGTATGAGTTGACCTAATCAAGCCTACATGAGAACAAGTGATGTGTGTGGCTGTATTTCCACCACTCCCACAGGACTAAGTGGGAATATGGGGACAGTGTGGCTTCAACAGTAACAAGGTCATTGGGTTTGCGGCAAAGGTCAACTTTTTATTTGGTCGATCTGACAAATATGGCAGGCTGTGTATTTATTGACCTATGAAAAGTAATGAATGCCTCAAAGCGTCCGGTCTCGTGCCAGCTCACATATATTGATGCGAGACTCAATTTGTGTTGCCCGTGGCGTCAGCTTAAACAAACATACAAACACCGCTAATGCCCGGTTTACGATACGGTAGCATCAGAAAAAAAGCAAATACATAATGTAGGTTCATGACAATCTGGACTTCTTACTGGTAACATCAGAGCCGTTTATCTCTTGGTTAGAAAATAATCAACAAAACAACAAATGAAAACAAAGAATGATTTTAACCTGAGCTCTCTACCAGCAAGAGGGGAATACTGACCAACCGGCCTATGTGTGTGTGTGTGTGTGTTTCCTCACGTGGCGTGTGGGGTGCTGAGAGAGTGACGAAAGTGATGGACAGAAACGCATTTACAACCAACTAGAGATCAAATGAGCAGCCGCATTTCTACCCACCCTGCCATAAAAGTCACAGTGATACAAGCTCACAACCTTTAGTCACGTTTCTTCTGAAGCGTTTGCTGTTCGATTCTGCTGTACTTGATTTTGCTCTTGAGTGTCACAAATGAGCAAAAAATTTGATCTGGTGTGGCACTCAGGTCGGCGGCCGTCATGTGCCACGTGTTTTGAGAATGGGGAGTCGGGCTGAAGGTCGCCCTGAGCAAGACGTCAACCGCCTGAATGAGGTGATATAGAGGAAGAGGTCTCTCTAAGAACCTGGTATTACAGCCTACGTTCTAGTGAGTCGTGATCAAATCAAATCAAATCAAATCACATTTTATTTGTATAGCCCTTCATCACCGTTACAGTCTCTAAGGGCTTCACAGTGCCCAACATGTGAAACAGTAAACGGTTAGTAATGATCAGTGAGTACAGCGTGTCCTCAGAGTGATGTGGCTAGATAGATGTATATCTTGGGCGTGTGATATTCTGCAGCGACAGAGTGTTCGTTTTGCAGTTTAATGGTGTCTCTCTCTCTCTGTGCCTTTACACTGAGAGTTCAACAGGAGGCTCGGAGTGATCATCGGCAAAACGTCACAGCACCGGGTCAAAGGGAGAGGAAAAAACGAGAAAGTGGTGGAGAAGACCACAGGAAATAGAAAGTGAATGTCTGACTTGGTCTGTTATGGTCCTCACATCCTGTGAAATGTGAAGCGCTCTATTGCCACCTGTTGGACCCTGAGAGAAAGCATGACTGAAATTGGAAGAAAACCATCGAGATAACAAAAAAAAACAGAACAGTGCCTAATGAATAAGACATACAAGACAGGTCACAGCAAATCAAGGGCAGGTTCCACTTCAATGTTGGGTTGGGGCACACATACTACCGGCATAGTAGCAGCCTAAATGCAAACTCCAATTAGATTGAAGATTGAAACAAAAGAATTTGAGAAAGTGAACCCTGATCTGAAGGGCAGACATCAATCAATGAAACATCTCAGTCTGAAGGCATTGAATGGCTTTTAAAGGCATTAAATGGAGTTTCAAATCAAATCCAATCACAAAATGTGCTTCAGTAAGCCGAAACTGGGCTTCTAAAACGCAGAGTGAGTAAAAAAAATACAGTATAACAGTTTGAGGCATAAATAATTGGGAATTGACAATTCATCCTGTCTCCCCCCAAATCTACACCTAATTTATCTCTATCAATAGCTGTTTTGAAATCAGCTTAGGGCTGTTTTCATGTCAGGTGACCTAAATTGCACAATAGGGACAGTCTATTTCTTAATAATTTCATCCCTTATAATGAAATTTGACATTTACCAACCATATCGGTTATAGCATAATGGTCTTTATGGGTCTTGTTGCCAATTAAAGCATTTGTTACAGTATCAGCTAATTGCAGGGATTCACTCAAGTGCCTCCAAACAGCAATGCTTCAGATCATAGACACCCATTTGATGGTTTTGTCCCAAGAAACCCTGTCTTAGGTGATTTTTGTTGTCTGCCTCTACTGTAGGTGGGGAGACAACAATGTTCAGAATAGTCAGTCTGACATCCTCGCATTGGGATCAGTTCTAGTGAATGAAATAACAGTGGAATTAAATTAACACTCATTTTGCTGGGGAACACGTGGAACCCTTGGAGGACCTTCAAGGTTCCCGGAACCCAGTTTGGGAACCACTGATCTAGAGGACGTGTTTGTCTCATTCCGTGTCACGCCGCTAGATGTCATACAACCTTTATCCCATATGCCAACTGTAGCCTGCTGGTTGTGTCTGTAGGAAGGAGAATCTGCCTCCCCCTGTGAGTCTTATAGCCGGCTACAACACACTAGTTTTGAAAAATTGATTGTCCACTTATGCGAAATCAGTGTCGAGCTTAATGGCTTTATTCTTTCATTTTCTCCTTTGAATGGAGAAAATCAACCACCTTGTGCTCAAATCCGTGCGTCATCGGGACCCCGGCGGCGCCTGCTGGTTTTCCTTCCGTGCATCAGAGCCGAGTGAGGGGGTCAGAAACCGCAGAAGCCGCTCAACCATCGGCGTTAATTGAATTCATTAACCAATCAATCGGTCGCGACCGGCGGTTCAGGCCAGATGACCTCTGGGGCGGCGCGTCCCTCCAGCGATGAGTGCGGCGGGAGCGCTGGCGGAGATGCGCATCCGTGCAGGTCTCTAGCGCTGTCGGGAGGACTCGTTTGTCATTAAAGCGATGCCAGGGGTAACGAAGTACAATTTAGTGGATGATGCGCACGATTTGAGGATCCCCATGCACAACGAAGACGTGTTTCAGCATGGGGTCTGCTTCGAGGCAAAGGTAGGGAGCTTCTGCAACAGATACTTTGAGCCCACTAGCTTATTGTATATGAAGTATTCATATGAGAGGCTACGCGTATCCTCCATGTATTTCACCGCTACCATAAGGAAGAAATCACTATGACATTCCTATAATATTCCTTACAGTGTGTGAGTGAGTTTATAGTGACCTCATTGTACCTCATGGTATTTTTAATCTCCTATGGTTTTATTATGTGATTTTCGTGGTGTATTTTTGACCTTACAGTAGCTGCATGACATTTCAAAGTTTCGCTGTGATATTAGTGCCACTAATTACTCTTTTCTACCTACACAGCTATGATAGTCCTATAATACTTTTTGGAAAGGAATAGGTCTGCTTATGCAATGTATTTGAAGGCTAGGGACTAAATAGTGGCATTCATTCATACAACTATTTCAATTCTTGTCTTAACATTTGCAGTACATTGGCAGCTTGGAGGTCGGTCGTCCGGGCAGCCGAATGGAGATTGTTGCTGCAATGAGGAGAATAAGAGTAAGACACTTAAATCAGTGACTTCTCCGAACCAGTCAGCTGTTCTGAACAGTCTAAACAAGCATTAGCATTGACCCAGCCCGTATGAATGGTAAATTGATGGTGTGCATGCTTATGATGACGTTTATACATGTACTTCATATGAATTCAGGCATCTCCCTCCCTGTCTCTCTCTCTCTTTCTCTCTCCCATGTGTTCAGTGCCTCCCTGCCTCACCTCAACATCCTCTTGCTCCATAAATAAAAGTGGTCTGTGAAAAAAAAAAAAAAACATGCAATCAGCAGATTTAGCAGGATGTCAGAGTCATTTAAATCACTGTGAGGTTTATAGGACATCTCTGTTTTTACGACGGTGGGGAGAAACACCATGCAGGTTTATAGGAGACGCCGTAAAGGTAAAAACAAACATCTCTCTCTGCGTCCTCCCTTTAGACTAGACAAGGCCTTCTAGAGACATCACTGCAGTGTTACAGAGTAGTGCAGTGAAGAGAGGATTTAGCTGGGTTGTCAGCTGTTACACCCAAGCTAGCAAAGCAGCAGTGTGTCAGTCAGAGGTCAGACAGATCCTCGATGGCACCCAGAAACGACTTAATGTTGATCCCTCCTGTACAGGGCAGTATAATGGCCGTATGGCACTGGCCGAGGTTTAGTGATGCTGCCTGTTTGAATGTCCTCCCTGACCTAATCCCGCAGGAACCTTGCATCTCCAGAAAGCCAACCAGTGGGGAATTGAGAAAAACAGGGTTGATTTTTCTCATTGTTACCATGCAGTTTGTCTTACAAACAGAAAACTATCAATTTGTGCACACAGTGTCAGCTCTAATGGGAAAATAGACCCACACACAGGATTCAAGGCAATCCAGGGCCTGACAGAGAAAACATTATGGTTTGGGAGCTTGAATCCAGTGTGCAGATTTATGTTTTCATTCATGTTTCAATTCTACCTTAATAATAATAATAATAATAAACTTTATTTACATGGCACTTATCTAAAAGCAAAGTTTACAGTGCTTGGAAGATGTGAAAAGAAGAATAGTAAAATAGATCACGAGGAGGTAAAAATAAGATGCATGAAAAGGAAAAGAAATAAATACTTGACGAAATCTGATAAAAGAAAACACGAGAGACAAGATAAAAAATGGGCAAGAGCAAGAACAATTCCATAAAAGCAAATCTGTAAATGTTTTTTTTTTTTTAAAGAAGTGACTTAAGAAGTGATTTAAAAGAGGATACTGACTTAGCAAGCCTAATTCCAGGCTGGTGGTCCACACTTCAGCGCTTCTTAGACAATGTCATCTATTAACGAGGCTTTTGCAGGACGGCGCGCTACAGTTGAGAGTTGTTTGTGAGCAGTGTAATGGCACAGTAATGAGAAGTCTATCCCTCTGGGGAAAATGTCTCCTGATTGTTCGAAACCAGACACACATTTTCTCCTGAAACGACTTGAAGCACTCACAGCGACAGAGAGATCGTTTGTTTTGGGTCGGGGCAGTGTTATTCTGAGTTAGTGTGGACGGTGCAAAGTAAGCCAGACAGCCCTCCCATGTTCCACTCCATCGCTCTCTGCCAAGTAGTGGATTTAGGTGGATGGCCTTGTTGTCCCAGTTTGTATGGGCACCGCATGGAGGTGGCATTAGAGGGGATGAGACACACACACACACACACACACACACACCTCTCTTTCATTATGAGACGACAATAAAACTTTGAGAACACAGACCAAAAAAAAAAAGACAGGATGAGGTTACTATTTTCACACCGATGAAAGGAAACGGCAGGGAGACTTCCTGTCATGCAATGTATTTGCTGAGGACGGAGAGGAGTCCTGATTTCACAGGACTTCATCTGTTCAATTAATCATCTGATGCTGATTCCATGTTTTCAAAGCCAGGCCGTGTTTATTAGCTGGTTTATAAATACGGTCTGTTTTTAGATCTCTGGGCCCTTCGTGTTGGACGTCTCAGCCTGCATCGGAGGCAGAGATCTCCAGCATTAATCATGGGCAGGGATGAAAGAGTCCCACACATGTCTGCTTCACTTTGGGAGCTTTGCCTTTGAAATTTTAAACAGGCCTTAGAAACAGAAACTGACAGTTTTATTCTGCCGATGGGGGACTTTGTGTTTACTCAATCTCTGATTTCCCCTGAGAAGAAGAAGATGATATATAGTCAAATATACATTCCTGCCAAAATGTCTGATCCTCTCTCTCTTCCAATATACCATTTGCCTGCTCCTCTCTCATTGGCGCTGTTATGACATTAAATGGCAGCCACACCACACAGCATAATGGTCAAGTGGGTTTGAATCCATTTGTGGATTAAAACCTAAATGTTAATGTGACTATACTTCTCCCTCCACAGTACGAATTCAAATTGAAGAATATAAAGAAAAAGAAAGTCAACATCGTCGTGTCTACCGACTACGTCAGAGTGATTTTGCGTAAAAAGAGAAAGGTCAGTTCTACAAAATCGAATCTTCTTTGATTTCGTACCGTGCCAGTTTCGGAGTCTTTAATCTTCTGTATTTTCAAAGCGTTTTGTCATTTCCATGTGTTTTCCGTCACGACAGAGAAAAGAGTGGTCGTGGGACGAGAGTGCCATCTTGGTGACGCAGGACCCCATCTACAGGTAGGGGCCACTTTAACTCAGGTTAAACAACCAGACAACTTGTAATCGGCCCTGCAAAAAAAAGAAAACACTGATATGCTCTAATGTCTTGTCTCATCAGGATTTTCTACGTCTCACACGACGCCCAAGACTTGAAGATCTTCAGTTATATAGCGAGAGACGGACAGAGCAACACTTTCCGCTGCAATGTGTTCAAGTCTAAGAGGAAGGTGGGCTGGAGATGCTCGTTTAAACCGCAAACACATGAACCGCATCGCTGTGGTTCATTCAGTCTGTGCATTCAGTTACATTGCTTGTGACGTGATGTTACACCCGTTGTCACAATGATGTATTGTTGCTGTCGAACCACACACGTGGCCGATTCGTTTTAGAGACAGGTATGTGTGTGCATGTGCTTGGTGGTGAAATGCTCGTGAGAATGAAAGGCATGTTCCTCTCCCCCATATCTGCATATCAAGCAGAGCCAATTTTCCACCGTAACAAAGACGGAGCACCAGCGAGGCCGACTCCCATCCCTTCACCATGGATACCAGACAGACAGTGGCTTAGTGAAGCTGAATACTAATCATTCTGCTGGGAGGAGGAAAAGAAGAGGGCTGTTTAACTCTGACATTTTCACTACGGCTAACACCCACCACATTGCCAGGGACACGGGCAGTGACGCCTCAGTACCTCCCCTAGGCCGGCGGATAGCCTTATCTTGGGATTCCAGACCAAACACGTGGCTGAGTAGGAGGAGGTGGACCCGCCGATCCAGAAGATTTGATTTATTTTCATGGTGGCCTGCTGGGGCCCAGTGGGGCTTAGATGTCAACTCGTTGCACCTTCAGTGCTCTTAGTTGAACCGTTCAATCAGGGAAGCCTTGGGGGAGGGCTTCAATGTCCTTATCGGCTAAATGAAACAAAATTCTCTTTCATGGATGAAATAGGCAACACATAAAAATCTAAATGCCTTTTTGGAAAAAAAATATTTGTATTGGAGATACAAGATATAGTTTTCATTTGATCTTCCGTCTCTGTTGGACACACACAGAGGTCAATGATGTTCCTGTTACCTCACCTGAGCTACACTGTCTGGGCTTAACGTGGCCTGTAGGAATATGACAGATATCAACAGGGGGATACTTGCAGGACCGTAATGCTTGCAAGCAGGCACAAGAGGACCTAATAATGTCAAGTTAGGGAGGTGTGCTGGGTCCTTGAAATGAACTTTCCTCGTTTTCACATTCAGTTTTCAACATCACCGCTCTCACAATGATTTAATCAATGTTAACATCAACATTATCCACAACTTCTGTGCCTTTTGCATTCTGAAATTGGTATTTTCCTGCAACATGCAGTATATCCAATCTTTGGGCATGAGAGGTGTGTATGTGACAGACATCCTGTAACACAATGAGGCTTTGTGCAAAACCCCAGATTTTTTTTGGGGGGGTCAAAATTATACAGTGTTTACGATCTGATTTGAGATATTACAACCAAATTACACCATCGATGATTGATGACCAGCACACCTCGTACACACACACACACACACACACACACCTACCTGGGCACCCTGTAATAACAACAGATTTTTTTTCCACTCCCACTACCATGAAAGTTGCCTGTCTCTGAAATGGGCCAATCCATCACTATGACAGATGGGCAAGGGCAAGATGCTGAAATACCGCTACCCGCTTTAATCTGGTCTCCACCTTGTCCTTTTGTCCTCCATCCTTCTGTCTTCCCCTCTTGTTTTCCCTCCCTCTCGGTCCCCCAGTGCTTTCCTGTTTCTCAGTCTATTTTTTATCTTATGTTACACACACACACTCCCTCCGTCTACTTTCTACTTTCTTTCTTTCGTCAACTCCTCCGGCACCGCTCCGCCTCTCCTGCCAGTTCCCTTCGTTTTTTGCATCCTCCCTTACTTCCCTCCTGCTGTTATCCTTGTCCGCCCTTCTCTTGAAACCCCAACACACACACACACACACACTCGCACACTCCTAAACTCACACTCATCCCTCCTCTCTCTCCCAGTCCCAGGCGATGAGGATAGTGCGCACCGTGGGTCAGGCGTTCGATGTGTGTCACCAGCTGACCCTGCAGCAGAGAGCCGAGGACCAGGAGGATGGGGAGGGGAACGCAGAGGGGTCTGAGGCAGTGCCAGGTGACTCAGCGCGCACACACACACACACACACACACACACACACAAATTCCCTCCCCCCTTCCCTCTCTCTCTCCCTCTCGTTCTCTCCCTGTCACTCACACATACATAACACAAACTCAGTCTCCCTTTTCATCTTTTTCTTTTCTTCTTTCTCCAATGCCGACACACAAACTCCCCCACCCCTTTTCTCTCCCCCTCTTCTCCTTCTCCCTCACATGCCCAGTGACAGCGAGCGTCTTTAAGAAAACATGTCATTATCCACCGGCGATTGTTTCTAGCGGCTGCCGTGCTGCTGCGGCAAATCGGTTCCAGTGTGTCCTGCAAGCCATTGATCAAAGCCCTTGTGTGGGTTTCTGCCAGCTCTGTGCCTGCCGCTGCCTCTGCCCCCACAAATGTTAAGAGTCTATAATCCTTAAGGTGATGAAATGAGCATTGAAAGATCTCCCCTATACATCTGCTCTGCCCACAGCTAAGAAGCGGTTTGCATTGTCAGAGGAGACCGACCTTGAAGCCACAACAGAGGAGAGCATCGACTGTGTCTCTTCGTCAGACGTAGAGAGGAGCAAAAGAGACGAAGTGCTCAGTAACGATGGGAAGGTAATGTCGTCCCTCATACACTCCTGGTCCATTCCAGAGTCACTCCAGTAGGAACACAGAACATTTTATAAGCTCTGGGGTGATGAAGAATTACAGTAATGTACAGTGTACTGGTTTTTTTTTTCTGGTTACTTTCTGGTTAGTTCAGCTAGTGCAGCAGCCGCATAGGCCTGAGTGGGCCTGGGTGGGCCTGTGCTGTCCATTTTGCGCTATGGCCCACCCATTTGAGAGGGGGCAAATGGTGCTCCAGTAGCATTCATCCAATACACACTCAAATTCACTCATATGGGAATCACACACACCTCTGTCCCTCTCTTGTGTCAATCCGTTGGATTTTGTCGTAATAGGCCTAATACCTTTAAAACATGATGAATTTACGTTTGGTCCGGCCAATTTTATGTGAACTACTGCGTAGTGCAGTATAACAGGAGAGTTATAGCACTAGTCTGTACAACACACTTTATAACTCTTTATTCCCACAAACTTCTGCTGCTGAAATGATTTATACATGAAGTTTTATTTGAAGTTACATTCCTGATAGTCATACAGACAGACAGGAGACTCCCTGCAGACAGACATCACACAAATAATTTATATATAATTTATATTTAGAAAAAAGCTCAATAAATAAACAACTCTGGAGGCAACTCGCAGAGGCGTGTGATGAAAGGCCGTCCTCATACCAAGCTATATGAAGATCAGTAGACGCGGCTGAAGGCTATAGCGTGAAGACGATCGCGTGTTTAACATGTTTGTGAAGAAATATTCCATGAGGCTGTTCAATATGGATGAGATCATATGGTTTATTGATGAAAACGCAGCAAGATTCCCATAGCGCCGCTCTGCTAATCCTGTGCTGTTAAACAGTTTGTCAGTTCATTTCCCCACCCAGTCGTTACCACAAGAGGAGAGTTGATGGATATCAATTAGATATAACTAGATGGTTGAGAATAAGAAAATATGTGCATTGGTTTCTTTATGTTCTCTTATAGCCACTGTATTTCTCTCACAATCAACCCACTGTATTTTATTGGATGGATTGTATTTAAAACATTATTAAAAGCCATAATTCCCGTTAGGCTGAACCATCTGATAGCAGCCTGCTAGTTCGCCCTAGTCATAGACTCTTATTGATTGAGTCTCCATTCTCTATAAGTCCTGTCTTTGAAATTAGATCGGATGATGCTACCTTATGTTTCACAATGCGCTTGGGATTTGCATGCAATACTAAACATGCACATAGGCAATGGACAGTCTGACTGGTGTGTGATGCTCGTGTGGAGCTCTCCATGATGCTATTTTATGTACCATGACACATCAAAGTGCTCGCCTTTTTGAAACCATGTTCTTAAAGTCATTCTGAGAAACATAGGAAATCACTAACTGAAGTAGAAGTACGTGCACGGCCTTGTTTTTGTGTTTTTTCTTTGGTGCTAAGCGCTCCATTCTTACTTTAAGAAAAGGTTGATACAGATTACTGATTTGCTGTCCATCCTAGGCTTCCGAAGACCCATCCCTCTTGCTGGGCTCCCCCATCCTTGGTGCCTCTGTGTCAGGTCGGTTGGCGGCGGATCCCCCCTGCTCTGCGGAGCACCAGGTCCAGCTCCTCCAGAGACAGCTGCAGCAGCAGGAACAGCAGGCCCAAGCTGCTTCAGCACAGGTACAGAAGACTGATGCATGGGAAAGGCTCTTTTTTAGACCCCTGAAATATTCACAGTGCAGTCCTGAATGATGCAGTTTATTTCGGTAATGTAAAAGATAAACAGTTATATTAAACCCAAAACATTCTCATGCATGCATCATACATCATAGAATAGACTACATACATAAAACATAAAACAGCATACAAACATGCTGCACATACATCATAACAAACTGAAAATGAACAGAATTTAAAGAGCGTGTTCATTTGCTGAGTGAGACAGCCTCAGGCACGATTCTAGTTTTCCCACTGTGGCATTACAAAGCACATTTAAGTTCTCTAATTAAGATACTGGGGACACTTTATTCTACTTGGCACAACAATTTCAGAAACAGTGAATGCATTTATAAAAATGAAAATCAGCAAGGAAGGCAGAAAAAGAAAAACAGGAGTCACAGTTTTCATCTAACCTGAACAATAATGTTTCCATTTAGCATCGAGCGATGATAGCTACAGTAGAGATTGTGGAAACCTTTTTAGCTTTCACACCTCCCTCATACCTCCAAACTTTTCTTTTTTTGTTGAAATGTCGCATCAAATATATGTCTGGCGCCTGATCCAAGCCCCTTGAAGATGAAGCACAGCTTTGTTGGATTTTAGACTGCATTCCTGGCCCCCTCAGGCCAATTGCATTGACAGAAGTGTCTCATGCTGCGGATGTATTGGTTTCTGCCTCTTCTGCTGTGGCTTCTGGAGAAAACTAAAGTCTTTCCTCAAAGTCATTGTAGGATTAAAGTGATTCTTTTGAGCTCACGCACTCCAAACTCCAAGTGTCACTCGGCGCTCCTTAATTAGCAACACAATGGGTTTTAATGAGGTGCGGTCTCTGAAGTGAAGGAGTGAAAGACCGTTGTGAAAAGAAAATCTGTACAGCTGTGTCTGAAGAACCCTAGTTCTTTTCTCTAGGTGTGTGTGTGCGTGTGTGTGTGTGCGTGTGTGTGTGTGTGTGTGTGTGTGTGTGTGTGTGTGTTTTAATGAAACTCAAGCTGTGCCTCTTCCCTCAACTTTTTCTTTTAGTCACATCTATATACTAGGTTTGCTCACACCTGTTCCTATACATGTGTGTATCTGTACGTGTCTGCTGTATATGTGTGTGTGTGTGTGTGTGTGTGTTACCCTGCCCAGGTCCATGTGCTCCAGGAGCAGCTGTCGGTGGAGGTGTGTGCGCGGACCGAGGCCCAGGCCCGGGTGCAGAGGCTGCTGCAGCAGAACACTGACCTGCTGCAACACATCTCCCTGCTGGTCAAACAGATCCAGGAACTGGAGCTCAAAGCTGCTGGGCAATTAACTTCTAGTGAGTGGCAATCTGCTTTTATCTTCCCCCTTGTTTTTCCATTATGCATTTTTGTTTTGCTTTGTTTTGTTCTCCGGGTCTCTATTTTTTTTTTTGTATTCCTCAGCTTTGACTTCTTTTCCGCCTCTTTATTTGTCTATAATCATCCCCTCCTCCCTTCATCTGTTTTTCTCTTTATCACTTTCTTGCCTTATCCCCCTCCACACTCTCTTTATCGCTCCCTTTCTTATCCGATGTTGGCACTCTTTTAATTATCCCATGGTAGACCTCTCAAGAGGACAGTACTGCTCTCCTGTCTCCCCTCCCTACATGTAGCCAGTGGCCATGTGCTCCTCTGTGCTCATGAATTATCAAAGCATGACATTACAGCAGGTCAGCAGAGACGCTCTCTTTAATCTCATCTTCTTTTCTTTGTGTCTCTCTCTCTCTATATATATATATATATGTTCAGTGGGCTCCCAAGACAGTCTTCTGGAGATCACCTTCCGTGCCAAGCCCCCCGGCATGCCCAATGACCCCCTCACCCCTTCTTTGTCCTTGGCTCCCCTGCCAGCTCAGTTCCAGCCCCAGATGAGTGACAGCGCCTGGGTCTCCGCCCTCCCCGGGCCTTGCTCTCCTGGCACTATGGGCACCAACACCAGCCCACTAGGGCTCAGCAGCAGCGGTGTTCGGCTAGAGTGCTTCCGCTTCTCCTCTCGGGGTCCAGAGAACCAGGAGCAGGGCCAGGATGCAGGGGAGACTCCCAGTGACGGAGGCCCAGATGAGAGCTCCCTGTTGGGAGAGCAGGTCCTGGGAGCCCTGGAGCTGCTCCGGTTCAGGGAGTCGGGGATCGGGTCAGAGTACGAGTCAAACACAGATGAGAGCGATGACCGGGACAGCTGGGGACAGGGTGAGGGAGCGGGGGCCGAGGGCACCGCTCGGCTCTTAAACGTGCTGAATGCAGAGAGCCCAGCAGACTGCTTAGGGGATGAGATGGCTGTGTAGTGGTGCTCTTGAAGCTGCACTTGGCGACTTTGCACTTTGGTGGCCCCAAGTGGCAGCGAGAGATAACTGTTTGAATTTTTGGAAGTTTGAAGGACTTCATTACCCAGAGATCATGTAACATGACGTCAGTAAATGACACACTCATCGGACCTACATTTCTTCTTCTTAGGAGAATAAACTGTCTTTAGGAGACAGTTTGTATTTTGCTCTTTCGTTTTGATTCATCACTTCCTGTGCATGGAGACGATTTCCTTCCAGTGACCATACCCGACACCAGAAATGAATCGGGGCAAACTGGACAAATTCATGGCATCTCAATAAGGAGGGATGGGACGCTCTTCTCTGTTGCAGCCCCACTTTATGATTTAGGCTGATAAGACGGCTGAATTTCTACATTAAAATTTTGCCTAGCGCAGCTTTAAACAAACCAAGGACTGCCAGATAGTACGAACACTGTTGTGTTTCTCGCTCTACTCTTCTCCCTTAGGACATCTCTGCTGTCGGCATCTCAGTTGAATTTGTTAGATTGTTATTCACGGTATGTGTGTGTTATATATTGTATGTGTGTATGTCAATGAGTGTTGTGTATTAGAAGTTTGGTTTTCTGTCCCTCAGAGCGTTCGGCTCCCTGACTTGGTGCCATCCCCACTTGCTGGGCTTGTTACACTGTGGCTGTGTGTGTGTGTTTTTGGATTTGTGACACATATCCAGCATGGAAGTCATCTTTGTTGTTTTATAATGAAGGACTCTTGCTATTTGCCAAGTCTCTGGATATGCTGACACACGTCTATTTTGAGTGTAAATATGAAAACCGTGCTGTGCTTCACTTAATCTGTAAGTATAAATGGGTTTAAACAAGGAGCATGCATTATCTCACAGTATGACTTTTTCTCTTTCCAACACAATGTATATAGTTTGGTTTTAAGCAACTGAATATCATGCAAAGCATAAAATATGAAGCATGAATTTTATTCATACTGTTCTCCATGTTTGCGATCATAAAAAAGTCAGTTCTCTGATTATAGCACTGCTGTCTATCAGAGGTAAAGATCACACTGTGTTCAGGTGCTGCTACTAGCTTGTGTCCGCTCCTTCCAAATGTAGCCACGGTAGAAGTATCATTTGTGCTGTACTGCTGCAGTGGTGTGCTGCTGCAGCTGCACCGTTGCTCCACCCGTCAGAAGAACGCTTTGGAAAGTCCTGCAAGATAGAAGCAGGTTTAGGGGACTGCGACAACAGCGCCCACTGTAGTGTGTCAGTACCGCTCCCTGCATTCAGTAACAACCGCTTCTAATGGCCAGCTGTCCCATCAGCTCCATCAAGCTGACTGTGGGCCAACTCTCTGAATCACTGTATTGGGGACATGTCTGAGCATTTTCCAAAATCGATAAATCTCTCCCTTGGCCCTCTCTCCCTCTCTCTCCCGCACTCTCCCCCTCTTACTTTCCCTCACTTGCACTCACAATCTATCTGTCTGCTGTATCTATCTACATCTGTCCTTCTCTTCTTTTCAAGGTTATGCCTGTCCATGTGAAAGTGTACACTGAAAATGGAAGTGCACTTAGTTTGATGTTTCTCCTTGTGGAATTAAATGCCCTTTCCGAAATGCCATGTTATGTGCCATGTGTCATGTTATATTCAATGCAGTTACAGTCGTCGTGAATTACAAACCGCTTGCACAACAGCTGCTGAAATGTAGCCGTCGATGATTTAAAAACCGAAAACATGCCGCTGTCGTAATAATAAGCGGCGCCGTACTTCCACCCAGCTCCTGGCAGTGCCACGGGCTGACCTTTTCAAAATGTTTTCCTCATTGGTATTTAGAAGTGGTTTACAAAATGGGCTCTGTGTATGTGTGTGTGTGTGTGTGTGTGTGTGTGCTGCAGGTCCTTTGTAAAGGTGATGGCTCTCCGTTATTGTTAGGTGGACAACAGCTCCGGTCTTTAAACAGGGTCAGCTCCCATTACGCTCGCTGTGTGGACAGCATTACCTCGATGGTGTTACTCTGCGGGGTGAACCCGGGAAAATGTGAACAATGTCAGGCATTATGCCACCCACCACCTCCCCACCACGACACCCTGCAGCTCCGGTGGTGCCGGCGCTGACACACAGTGGGCGGCCTCTAGGACACGCTTCTGCTTTCATTTACTTGATGATGGAGGAAAAATGGACCCTAGCTTCTCTGTATCATCATCTTCTCTTTAATCTAGGTCAATATTTTCCTTGGTAATCCCGCAGTAAAAAGAATGGGCAGAATCTGTGAACTGTTGCGTCACGGTACATACAGTGTAATGTTTATCCACACTTTTTGTAACTGGTGATGGTATTCATCCTCCTCCTCCTCCTTCCCTTTGTGCATTAGTCACCACTCAGATGTAGATTCATGCACACCCAGATGCCACATTCTTTCAGCAACAAATGGGTATATGAGACACCACATCTTGTCTATATATCCATGAGAAGTTTATGATGACTCATTCATCTCTCGGACTCCCTTCCTGGAGATAACAGAGGTATCAACTTTATTACTCAGAGACAGTCTGAAGTCACGATCACAGAATAAGGGTCTCATCTCAAACAAATCTAATCCGTTTTAGAATAAATGACATACAGTATGATAACTATTTCATAATATTTTTTGCAGTATTTCCCTTTAATATGCTGTTGTTTTCCATATCAGTCAACAATGAGCAGGAAATGACCCACCAAATGTTTCTGTTTCTGAACTGACTGAGGATGAAGAAGACGCACAATACATACCCTGTGGCTTTCCATGCCACTAGATCATTCAGATCCACATCAACCTTTTGATTGTCAAAAATCTCTGCTACCTTCCTGCTAGCTACCATGCTTGCTAGCTTATGTCCAGCCTCATTTTGCCCACATCCTGTGATTGTCTCATAGTTTCTATAAAACATCATCTCTCCTCCAGTAATTAGCAGGTTTTCCTCAGCAGGAATGTAAACTCTAGTGTTTCTTCAGTAGCCCTTGGCGGTAGCCGCCAGACTGCTGCTCTCAGCTGCCCCTCTGGGCCATAATTGAAACCTTATGTGGATCAGGTGGAATTCTGGGCTTTTGGCCTCACCTCAAAATCTCAAAGTGTGTTATTTTCTCGTCCCCTTTTTTGCTCTAGCCAGAAAGACTCTTACATCAGCCTTCGTTTCCTCTCTCTCTCTCTCGCTCTCTCGCTCTCTCTTCCTTTTTCAGAAAGTCGGTGACTTTCACTGCTGAATGCATCAACTCACAGTAGATGTGGAATATCCCCTGTGACAGATGGTTTCAAATAAGGAGAAGCAAACTTGTGAAAGTAAGTATCCGTATATTTCTCATCTGTGACTGATAACTCTAATCCTGATGTCCGTTTGTGTCAGTTCAATTATATAACATAATATCACAGAGGTTGAAAGATCATCAGGTGAGTTAGTTAGTTAGTTAGTTAGTTAGATAGAGTTAGTTAGTTAGTTAGTTAGTTAGTTAGATAGATAGATAGATAGATAGATAGATAGATAGATAGTTAGTTAGTTAGTTAGTTAGTTAGTTAGTTATACAACATGATAAAGATCAACTATACATATATTTAGGTTGAATGGTAACATATTCCTGCTTCATTGGTATTTCTCTTGTATTATTTTAGTTAGTAATTTACTTCACAAATTCACAGAAAAATAATTTAACAAATTTTAAGACTAAAATTATTATTGATCATCATGTCGGCTCTACAGAAAAGAAAAATCTGAAGATTATGTCATCAAAAGTGCATTCCAGATATGTCTTGCTACTGTATAGGTGTGATATATTCAATTCAGCATATAACGGCCGTCACTACTTAGTTGGACTTCTCACTTTAATTTCCTGTAATATTTATGTATGAAGGAAAACAAGATTGTTATTGTATAGCTGTATGATTTTGAGGGACCCAAGGTGGGACCACACAACCCCCCCCCCCCTCCCCAACTTACATTTTTGGTGACCTCACCACATGAAGGACTGTAAGTGCAGCAGCTGAACAGTAGTCTAAGTTCTGTAGAGCGTAGCGGAGTGCGCTAGAGGCATAATTCACTGAGACCTTTACAGGCCTTTCACAAGGTAAATAAAACGAGCGCTCACACTGCAGGTACTGTGGTGGGAGAGAGCAGGAGTCAATTAGACACGGTTACAAGGAGGACTGTGTGTGTGTTTGCCCACTGCGGATCTCAACCAGGCTTTTAGGAATGTTCGACTCCACGCAGATCAAAAATCACACCAACGAAACTGTGAAATATTTGTTGACGTCAAATTTCAACAGTTAACATACTTTAGGTTTTTGACTATGAGTGGTAGGCTGTGCTGCTCATCTAAAAACCTCTGAGCTACAAATGTGGTCTTGATGCTAAACGTTCCCCCAAATGTTTCCTGAAACGTTTAGCCGTGCAGCTCTCCGTGAGATGAGATGAAGGTCACGGAGGTCCGACTGATCAGACGCCATGTCCTGTTCGTCCTGCTGGCTGCCACAGTGAGATCTCAAGTCAACCCAGGTATAAATGTACATTTGACCTTTTTAGCCATTTAGTTCTCATCCAGAGTGACTTTACGTTGAGCGTGTAGTGTTCGATATCTTGTTCAAGGACACGTGGCTGTTCATGGACACACTGCAGGGATCGAACCTGTGACGTTTCGATTCAGTCAGTCAATGATACAGTGCCTTTAGGTTCATCAGGTAGGAGCCAGTCTGTGTGGATATATGGAAGATAAGCTTAAAATAATGTTTTTATATTCCGGAGGGACATGCAGGAATGTCATGGTGGGGATGGAAAGCAATTTTAGGTGGGTGGGCTTAGTATGCAAGAGTGTGTGTGTGTGTGTGTGTGTGTGTGTGTGTGTGTGTGTGTGTGTGTGTGTGTGTGTGTGTGTGTGTGTGTGTGTGTGGTTTACCTAATGGTCAGACAGCAAATACCCCCAGAACAGGCAGACCTTTCACAGGCCGGGGGCCTTCAGGAGGAAAAAAAAAAGTTGTAGGTGTAGAGGAGGGCGGTGAAAGAAGGCAGCTAGAGGAGTGAGCAAAGGTCTGGGCTCATTAACACACACACACACACACACACACACACACAAACACATTTGACTTTTCCACTTCGCGTATTTTCACAGTAAGAAGCTTATTTGTTCTGCTGCTCTCTCTCAAAGTATATGTTGGGTGTTTCAGACCAGCCTTAATCATCACATAGCGAAGGTGAGTGTAAACAGTGGCACTCTGGTCGGTGCACTGGGTAGCAGTTTGGTCAGTGAATCACATTATCATCATTGCTTCTGATTTTCTTTTCTAAGGTCTGTTTTTTTCCTGCCCAAAATGACTTGCTGTGCGGCAGGTACCGGTCTTCTAAAAGGTTTACTCGCGACTTTCCCTCACTTGCTCTGGTAGAACTGATGAAAAGGGGATGAAAAATAAAGAGCAAGCAGTTCAGAGGCCACTCCCGTCTTGTTTTGCTTAGACTGGCACCTACACAGTGATGCCTCTGTTTGAGTGTAGAGGCCTTGCAGGGCTCCAGGAAGGGGACTGGGTCCGGGGTGGGGGGTGGGGGGAGGGGAGCTCTGTCCACTTAACACACAACTCCTCATGTCCTACAAATACACAAAAAGGACAGAAACTCATAGAGCCGCATGCACGTGCAAGTGTCCATGTCAGCGTCACAAAGATACAGACATGCATATATATCGTTTACCCAGACTTGACTTCATGTCCATAAATATGTCATTATGTACCTGCGCTTGTAGAAATGTGCCGCTATCCTCTCGGTATGACCGGTGGGCAGATTCAGGACGAGGACATCTCAGCCTCCAGTCAGTGGTCCGAGTCCACCGCTGCACGATTTGGCAGGTATGCAGAATGAAAAGCCGCTTCCTCTTACTTTGCTTTGTTGGTGAGAAAGGGTTTACATCGGCACTGACAAAGATTTTCTCGTGCACACATAAATTCAGCATAAACGCAGATAAATTAACTCCTGCCTTCTCCTCTTCTTCTTATCCCCTCTTCCTTTTCCTCTCCTCCTTGTCTAACTTCCTTCTTCTCATCCATTCATTTCATTCATCCTCCTAAAACATGTCTATCCCCTTCTATCTGTCTTTCCTTCCCATCGCTGCCTCGTCATCTTCCTCCGTAACCTTCTCCGTCTATCTGCATTCTCTTCTCCTCCATTCTTTAACTTACTCCTCTCTTCTCTCCCTGTCTCTTTTTCCTCCTCTTGTCCTTCTCTTCAGACTGGATTTTGACAATGGAGACGGGGACGGGGCGTGGTGTCCTGACATCATGGCAGAACCAGACGGCCTCAAAGAGTATCTCCAGGTGGACCTGCGTTCGCTGCACTTCATCACCCTAGTGGGCACCCAGGGTCGCCATGCTGATGGCATGGGCAACGAGTTTGCCCAGCGATACAGGATCAAGTACAGCCGCGATGGCAGCAACTGGGTGGCCTGGCATGATAGGAAGGGTAGGCAGGTGAGCGGGTTGAGATAAGACTATATTACAGTATAGGATTATTTCACAGCCTTGTAGCAGGAAGTCCTAAATTAGATAAGGCGATCATTGATCATTGGCTCATCTTGTATCTCTATGTCATGACCACAAAAGCCACCTAAAGGTGCTACGTGTACATTTTAACACTGATAAATCATTCTAAATTTAATTTTGAGATAGCACTATAATATGCATAAACAAACAAAGATTGGCATCCAAAGCCTCTACACTGCATTTTCCATCGTGTGCCACCGGAGCGGGATTTCACACGAAATGTGCCGGATTGCTTTACAGCACAAAAAAAAGACAAAACAGCACAAACGGAGCGAAAGCTTTCAGAGTTTCTCACAACGGCAGATGGTGGAATGAAAAGCCGATGGAAAAAAAATCACTGTTTATCCTCTTCAGTAAAGCCACAGAGAAAACATAACACATAAGGAGCGACGCCGGGAGGGGGAGATGGGAAAAAGTAGCAACATCATCTTTGAGACAGGAAGCAACGGGGTTCATGGGAAATGTGGTCTTGTATCTTGAGAAACACTACCACTGGTGTGAGATAGGAGCCAATTGTCTCGACCATGGTCTGGTTTGTTTATGGTAAATATACCAAGCTCTCACAATTAAGTCAGTCTGACTGACGTGATCTTCCATTCCCGTGTCAGGTCATTGAGGGGAACAGGAATGCCTACGACGTGGTGCTGAAGGATCTGGAGCCTCCCATCATAGCTCGCTTTGTCCGCTTCATGCCTGTGACAGACCATTCCATGATAGTGTGTATGAGAGTGGAGCTCTATGGCTGTGAATGGTTAGGTTAGTCTTATTTCTCCATGATACTTTCACTAAGAGTGTATATACTTGTAAAATAACTTTCTTCATGACTTCTTCATGACTTTCTGACTTTTGATGTGTTAATATGTTTGTTCATGTAATCAAATCCTGTACCAACTCTGACGAAGACATGCAGTCTGGACATTGATCATAATCTCTGACCTCTGATCTGCTCCTTGCAGATGGCCTGGTGGCTTACAGCACTCCAGAGGGGCAGCAAATGATCTACAGAGGCCTGGATGTCTACCTCAATGACTCTGTCTATGACGGAGCGTCTGCTCAAAGGTTTGGCATTTACTGCTACTAGACAGAGAGAGTCATAGGCCACCAGTAGGGCTAACATTGATCATCTTGTGTGAGTGCAGTAAAGCCATATGAGTCTTTCTTTGAGCTGAAATACATCCAGTCTTCTATTTACATTTTTTTTCCCCCTATCCTTTCACTATATCCATCCACCCACCAGACTGACCAAGGGCCTAGGCCAGCTGACGGATGGTACCTGGGGTCTGGATGATTTCCTCCACAGCCACATCTATAGCATGTGGCCAGGATACGACTATGTGGGCTGGACCAACAAGAGCTTCCCCAAGGGTTACGTGGAGATGACCTTTGAGTTCGACCACGTCCGAAACTTCACGTCCATGAAGGTCAGAAGTCAATGCAGGGAGAGAGACAGGACTATTCCATTAACAGCTTCATAGCGCAAGAGGCTTTTTCAAACTGCTGAGCCAGCACTAAACTGAACTGAGCTGTACTACTAGCTGGCCTAGTACCCATCCTCTGTAGCTGCTGTGCAATGTCAATGAGACTTAAAGAATAGATACAGGATCGACTTGCAGTGTGAAAATTGCCTTTTCTGTACAATCAGCCTATTTGTCATGGGCAAGTGCTCAGGCTAGAGATCAGGGATGTAAATCAAGGTTTTTTGTTCTAGCCCAGCAAGCCTGGGTACTCTCTATCTCTATTAGCGTGATACACTTTCTGTCATCTTGCTGGGTGCTATTTACTATCTGCAGGTCCACTGCAGTAACATGTTTAGTCGCAGGGTGAGGATGTTCCGACAGGCCACCTGTACCTTCCGGTCAGGATCAGACTGGGAGGCTGACCCGGTTTCCTTCAGGCTCTCCGCTGACCGCGTGAGCCAAGGCGCTCGTTTCGTCACCGTGCCCCTCGGGGACCGCACAGCCAGCGCCATCAGATGCCGCTTCTACTTCAATGACATTTGGATGCTGTTCAGTGAGGTGGCCTTCCAGTCAGGTAAATGGGACTACATGTAAACATGTGACATTTTCCTGTCAGTGCCTCATAAGAACCTATCAGCTTTTTCCAGACACTGACTTTTGTCTCCCACGTAATGTTTTTTTTTCTACATTCATTTTTCCCAAGCAGGTGCTGCATGAAGAACATGCTTTGCTGTAGAGTTGACTCGGTCTCTCTGACAGTATATACTGAAAAGTGATTTCCTTACCACACCCTTCCCCTTTCCATCTTCCTCTCTTTCTGTCTCCCCAGGCTCGGCAGTGTACAACACATCTCTGACTCCTCGCAAACGTGGACATCCTACAAACACACTTCCAGGTCAGCAACAGAACGCCTTGGGATGTTTTTGAAAGACCGGTAATCATTTCAAGAAGTGAAGGACAGACACAGGAGCGAATGCCAGTGTCAGGGTAGGCCAGCAAGGTTTCTGGCTAGTGGGTAGTAATGGGTAAACCGTGACGACCACCAATATAAACAAAGATCAATTATATTTTCAGCAAAATAATTTCTGTTTTTTTCCTTAAAAGACCCAATCTTCATATAACTTGCTTTGATACTAAATAGTATGATGTATACTCTGAATTTCATATCATAAAGCTACATTTCAGTCTAAAAAGGTGAGAAAACTGTTGAAGCTAAGCAGCTTTTCTAAACAAACAGTGCCCCCTGCTGACATTATGGCATAATGTATTTCATGTATTAAAACATTAAGGGGGTTATGCTATGGGAATGTAATGTATTATGTTAGGCATGATGATATTATTCATAAAATCAAATCCACCTGATCCTCTAAGTCTCATGTGGTTTATTAGGGGATGATCCCACCCATAAACTGGATGACAGCAATACCAGGATCCTGATTGGCTGTTTGGTGGCTATCATTGTCATCCTGTTGGCTATTATAGTCATCATCCTGTGGCGACAGGTCTGGAAAAAGATGCTTGAAAAGGTGTGAGGGGATTTTTTTTTGCTCAATTACTTTGTATTTTGTGTTTCATAATAATTTGACCATCTAAAGCTCCAACATTGACTACCTATAACACAACCCTGTTACATGACATAGATACAGCATTATCACAGATACATAACAATTCACAAAACATCTTGACTACTGCCCCCTCATGTCCTTAGGCGTCCCGTCGCATCCTAGATGATGAACTGACAGCTCGCCTCGCGGTCCAGACCCAGGCCTTCTCCTTCCACCACTCGTCTCTGTCCAGCGAGGGGGGCTCCAACTCCAACTCCACCTACGAGAGGATCTTCCCCCTCTGCTCCGACTACCAGGAGCCCTCCCGCCTCATCAGGAAGCTGCCGGAGTTCGCTCAATCCACCGAACACCTCGGTGAGTGGGCAGAGCCATGAAGGCTTAATATCTTGGAGGTCGGCTACAGTTGCTTTAGTGTGTGTATGTGCTCCACAACAGGGCCGAGCACCTCCTCCAGACCTCTCCCGGCCAGTGGTCCAGACAGCGCTCCCCACTATGCAGAGGCAGACATCATCAGCCTCCAGGAGTCTTCAGGCAGCAACACCTACTCCATCACAGCTGTCAACATGAATCTCTTCACTGGGAGGGATTCGGCCATGAGAGAGTTCCCCAGACACAAGCTCACCTTCAAGGAGAAGCTGGGAGAGGGCCAGTTTGGAGAAGTACGTTTCATATTGTAGCTCTAATGTTTGCTTTATTTGGTGGATTGTAGAATAACGATTCTTGACGATAGAATGATTCTTCAGTCTGGAGCGTTGTTCTTGTTGTGTTTGTAGCTGACATGAGTGTGTTGAAGTGAAATGAGCTTGAAAGGGAGATAAATGGTAGGTAACACTTAATGGGTGGTATTGAATGTTTGTTTTTTTAAACAGGTGCATCTGTGTGAGGCGGAGGGCATGCAGGACTTTTTGGACGAGGATTTGTCAATAGAGGGAAGCAGTGAGTCACCTTTGCTTGTGGCTGTAAAAACATTGCGGGAAGATGCCAACAAGAATGCAAGGTACTAACATTTTTAGTTATTGCCCTCTTTGTGTGTTAGAATGGATTAATGGTGCCACTGTCGTTATCTCTAATAGGCATCCCGCAAACATGTGGCATGCCTCTAACTAGTCTCCAGCTGATTGTTATCATTTGCTTAACCATCAGTCAGTCAGTCAGTTGGGCAATCGATCCATCAATCAATCAACCAGTCACAATGATTACCGACCCCACTGCGTTGCAGGAATGATTTCCTGAAGGAGATCCGTATCATGTCTCGTCTGAGGGACCCCAACATTGTCCGTCTGCTGGCGGTGTGCGTGGACACGGACCCCCTGTGCATGATCACCGAGTACATGGAGAACGGAGACCTCAACCAGTTCCTCTGCAACCTCCGGCTAAAGGAGGGCGTTGATGACGATGAGAAGCAAAAGGAGAAGAAAGAGGGGAAGGTAGACAAGAAGTTAAACAACATGGATATGGTCAGGTAGGCCAACACTGGGTTGTGTAATGTTCATGATTATTAAGGGTATAATATATGGTATAGAGCTGCACAACATTATGTACAATTACATTAGATTAACCTCTGACCTACACCCTTCTCCTGTGCTCTTAGCTACAGTAAACTGATTGGCATGGCTGTCCAGATTGCATCCGGTATGAAGTACTTGTCCTCTCTCAACTTTGTCCACCGTGATCTGGCGACCCGCAACTGCCTGGTGGGTAAGAACTACACCATCAAGATCGCCGATTTTGGCATGAGCCGGAACCTGTACCGCGGGGACTACTACCGGATCCAGGGCCGAGCCGTTCTGCCCATTCGCTGGATGTCCTGGGAGAGCATCCTGCTGGTGAGCACTTTTGAGAATCGGGGCTCGCCTGATGATTGTCAAGGATGGACATTTTAGTTGCCCGTCTGAAGTTTCAGGTTGCCTGAGTTATCATGGAGTTGACAGCCAAATAACTGTGGTTGGTTGGTGCCAAAAAATCCCTACAAGGTTCCACCCCTGCTTGTTTTAAAGTACAGTTGTATTGAACTGAGTAGAAGTGAAAATTGAAGACAAATCCTAGTACAGATGAAATGCTAATATTGCTAATAATATGTATCATAATAATAATCTTTGAGCTATATTGTAGTTATGATATTTAATACATATGTACTAACCTAAATCCACTAGACTCCACCCCAGCAGCCTCTTGAAGTCTTTTGTTTTTGTAACTTGTCGCCTCTCCCAGGGTAAGTTCACCATGGCCAGTGACGTGTGGGCCTTCGGGGTGACTCTGTGGGAGATTCTGGCTCTGTGCAAGAAGCAGCCCTACTCCCAGCTCTCTGACGAACAGGTCATTGAAAACACAGGGGAGTTCTTCAGGGACCAGGGCAAACAGGTGAGGGTCTCATAGGTTTATCTTGCTTGAGTGCTTCCTAGCGCCTGGGACATCGTCGGCCCACCGGGTTACATATAATTATAAAAATGTCCTCTAATCTTTGCCCCCCTGCTCTCCTTTGTGCCCCCAGGTGTATCTGCCAAAGCCTCCCTGTTGTCCTGATGGAGTCTACAATAACCTCATGCTGAGCTGCTGGAGGAGGAACGCCAAGCAGAGGCCAAGCTTCCAGGAGATACACAGTCAGCTGATGGAGAGCCAAGCGTAGCAGATGGGGTCCACGGACATAGTGTTTATCTCTCTACTGTGCAGACAGACCTGAGCTGTGTTCACTTCACTATGGGGCAGTCTGGGTGCGTTTGGAACGGGGTCCGAAGCAACCCGTCATACATTTTCAGGAGGTCTTTTCCATCTCCTTTATGCTTGCGTTCCACAGTCTACTGGTGTAAATATTAGGATATGAGGGCACAGACGTAAAACTGAACAAGGCCTTACGTTGCAGATAATCGGTGATATGCAAGTAAACACTATTCAAAAGATCAGTTCAGGCCTCTGTGTATTTCACTTTCTATTTCTGTTCTCTGGCTTCTCCACACTTTTCTCTCCTTTTTTTTTCTCAGACTCAATTGTGAATATTTGTGCGTCACAACTCCTCACCGTCTACATTTCTACATAATTATATTGCATATTTATTAGAAAATGGAAATGCGTTATTATTGTCATCATTTTGCTGTGATATTTTAAAAATAATCACATGTTGATGAGTGCCTTTAGAGTAAAGGAGCAGTTCACTGTATGATTTGAAAACATGTCTTTTTGTATCCTTTTGGATTGATAAATGAAGGACTGTATATTGTTGAAGATTATTAAAGAAATAAGAAGAAGAATTTTTCTATTTGTCAAACCAAAGACTTTCTGTAAATAAAGAAAAATGAATTCATCAGTACTGGTTCGTCATGCTTTTTGTCTTTGTTTATGTGTTCAGTGGAGCTGATTGGCCAGCAGTCTGGTGCTATCCTATCCAATATCACCATCTGTATGTGCATATAGGCTGTTGCTCTGTTTTCCCAGTTGGATCATGGGGCTTTACATGTCATGCAGATATAGTATAGGTCAGATGTGCAGGAAGTCTGGAAATATTGAATTTTCATCCTAACCTCCTGCAAACAACAGTAAATTACAGAGAAAGTTCCCTTTAACTCACATTGACATCAGGATACATGGACCCTGACAATGATTTGTTGAAAAGTGACACCTTTTGGCTAATATATAAACATTGTGTGCAACATGTCAGTCTGTTAATGGACAGAAGCAATTGTAGCTTCACTGAATGAGCAGGCCTTCCTGTCGTAGACTGAAGTCTGCTTGCGAAGACTGCTTGTGAATCTGTGTAATCTCACTATGATGCGCTGGTTTTCCAGGCTGCACCCCAAGGACTTTTATTTATGTCTTTTAAATAATATCACATAAAAATCCTGGGACTGCCTCCAATCTTTCATCTAAAATATGCATCAATAAAATAGTTAGTTACAAAGAAAGGTTTATGCACTTTATAACACTGGTCAAATGGTTTGGGTTTGATCATCTGACCTTCTCTCTCTCTCTGTCTCTCTGTCTCTCTCTGATTGTCCATCCTTCCTTTGCACACGTTTAGAATAGCCTCCTCTCTCTTTGCACCTCTATGACAGGCTGATTTATTTCATTTACAGGCCAGGTCACCTTAAGCACCATGAGTGCACCTGTTGATGTTACAATTCTTTGGTTGCCGATAGAGGTCGACAGCAGACTGTCGCCAGTTCATTGTGGTCTCATCTGCTCTGAAATACATGGAATATAAACTGTGTATATGAAAAGCTATTTTTGCAATTGAGTCATCTGAGCCAGATGTCCTGGTGGCTCAGTTGGCATAAGTTGCATAAGTTGCATATCACATACCCGCAAAGTTCTGGGTTCGATTCGGACACAGGATCTTTGTCCCATGTCATCTCCCACTCTTTCTGTCTCTCCTCGCTGTGACTATCCACTAAAGCAGAAATGTCATAAAAATAATGTTTAGAAAATGTAGCCGTCTTTCATGCGCATTTGTGTTTTTCACAGGTACAGCAGATTTGATTATAATCCACAGGTCTGTGGGGGTGGCCTCCAAAGCCAGCTCATAGCTGACTTTGCTTTTAAATTGTATTCAGTTTTTTAGGTTGTCTTGAACTCTCAAAGTAAAATGGCCCTAAAGCTAAAGGCTTTAAACCATGCAGTGAAAGCTTGTTCCTGATTTCCCGTGCACCCATGCTTCAAAATAGTTTGAACAGAGGGTATCCTAACTCAAGAGGATCACGTCAACTCAGATGATCTACAAGACATTTTTACCACTAACCTCTTTGGTCACTCCTAATGTTGTCAACAATGCTCTTATTCATTTCTACCTCTCTGATGCGGCCACAGAATTATGTGTGCTCATAGCACATATTGTCATAGGACACAGCCATACTTCTTCTACTTCATTCAAGGTCACAAACTCAAGACGTTGATGTGATTGTAGAAAAGGGACCAGGCTTGAACTTTTCCTAGATTCAGCATCATTGACTGGCTAATCTGTTTAAATAGTAAAACACAATCAATCATGAAGAGTTATTTTATTCATGTTGCTGTTGTATTTTCAAAGAGCTATTTGTGACCCTCGCTGAATTTGAATGGATGATAATTGTGCTGCTATTGCTCTTATGTAACTATTTATGTAACTTTTATTTTTCCCACGCCATAGTGGGCAGCAAGAGGTAAACTCAGGTCAGTCAGTCAGGGATAAGGCACTTTATTACTCTATACGTGTGCGCTATTGAATTCCATCACAGCTTACAGCCCTTGAGAAGATCATTTCTGTTTATTGAACAAGATCTGAGTTACTCTTCCATCCACTGACCTTTCTGTCCCCTCTTCATATTTTCTGTAAATGATTATTATTATTATTATTATTATTATTATTATTAATAAAGTAGATTCCAAAAGGAACAAAATACTGATCTCAATGAGAATTTTATAAAAACAAAATTTCAGGAAACGTAAGCATTTTTGCCACGTCCCCAAGGTGCCCAACTTATACAAAAAAAATCTATTCAAAATATTTCTTCAGTATTTTATAGTCCTAAGTTAAACTCTCTGCCATCATAAATAGTTTTTTTTCATTATTAGTGTATTTATTATTATATTTGGGATTTTCTGTGTGTCCCTAAAATCACATTCCACCGTTAGTTTGCAGCAGTTCTCCTTTAAGAAAACCTTTGATTCCTACAATGACGTCACATCCAGGAAGTGACATCAATTATTTTTGGCGGGAAAACAAAAGTGCAACATTAATATATCAACACTGACTTTATGAGTCAGTTTTCAGTTTTATGGTGTTAAATGGTTTGTCACGCTCAAAACATTTGTTAAATTATAAATTATAATTTCTTAATAAAAGATTATCTCATTTTATCATTTCAAAACATGAAAAGGTTAACATTTTCCTCATGTGTTCGAGGTCACGCCAGCTCAATCTTGATCAGTCACAGATCTATAGCTAACTTAGGCCCAAGATTTCCACCATTAGGTTCCAATAACTACTTCAAGCATCTATATTCTTACTGATTTTGTTGTATCTATATTCCTTTAGAGCAGTGACCCAGTCTAACCCAGTCCTCAAGTACCCCGTCCTGCAGGTTTTAGCTCCAGCTGTACTCAGGCACACCTGAACCAATTAAGGAATCAGGAAAACATAAAGCCTCTAATTGGTTGGCACTTAAAGTCAAACATGTCCTTTTTCTGAATATGAAAAATATGAAAAATGAATGAGCCACCTATTTGGTAAAAGGAGGTCTTATTGTAAAAATGTAACCTTAAATATGAATCTTCACACCTTAGCTGCAACATTTCACGCAGCCCTCTTCTTCTGTTCAGAAAGAGATACTTTTTTTTGGCTGTATACCATTGGGAATAAACATCTACCAAAAGGTTGGTCACAATTTACAACACCACTTTCTTTCATTGTCAACACTCACATGAGCTGACATGCAGTATCTTTTTCATTATTGAATCAAAACAAACTCTTGTCACACTCTGTAAAAACTATAATTTCAGGGTTTATCAAATGCTTGAAGATCAGTAAGCAGCGGTTGGTCTTGTCTGTTGCTGCTGGGATGTCAGGGTTTTCTTCTGTTGTAATATAGATACCACCGCCTGCTGTGTGTTAACCTGATAGCTGGATCATGTTCCTCTCGCAACTGCTTCATCGGTAACCTTACCAACATTAATTAGCTGTTTGTTTACAGTGTGGTTTCCTGACACCTGCACCAATTGCATCCCACCTCCTTCCCTTCCGCCACCACCACCACCACCACCACCTGTGTCTCTCTATGCACCACAATTCGTAAATTACAATGGACAGCTGGCTGAGATGGAATGGCCAGTTTAAATACATGAACTTAGTGTGTGAAGGAATCAGGTTTCAACTGATTCAGGAGGGTGTTGTTCAAAATAGCATACTGCAACACAACACTGCCATCTTTCGAGAGCCCTCATGCACCAGACACTTAAGCTTTATGTTACTGATATCCTCTGTTACTGCTTCAGGGCAACGCTTGCTTAATTGCTTGTCACTGACAGACATACAACCGCTGTCATACTAATGTGTATTTTCTTTTTTTTTTATCAGAGACAGATGTGAATCTATCTCAATGTGCAGTATCTTTCCAGAGTGGGACAGCTGTAGAGTTTCCTTTATGGTGTCTTGTAGTAGAGATCCTGCAGAGGGCAGGCTTGTCAGATGTGATACCACCAGATGTGTCTCATGCCCGTGCTTGTCCTACCCACTCCAGTTACTGCTTTTTATAAATGGACAAATCCCACTTAATCTTCTGATATGAATGTCTGTAGGAACAGCTTACGGTCACAGCTGCACTTACAATGCACTTATAGACAGTGACCATAGTTTGACAACAACAACAACAACAATAATACTAATTTGTATTATATTGTGCTTTTCGGGATACTCAAAGACACTTTACAGAAAATAAAAATAAAAACTCTTGATTTATCGGAATATACCTCTGTAGGCAAACATTGGGGAATTAACAAAAGCATCCACATTGGCCTTTACCAGGCTTATACACAGCTCAGCTGTGTGTCTGCGCTCCTTGTTAGGTTTGTCACCGGCCTCACCTAACAATATGGAAGCATTCCTTGCATGTAATGTCTTATTCCTAACAGGAATATTGTTGGGCGACATGAAAATAAGGTTACGTAATGTAAATAAAAACATTGCTGACAGCGTGTGTTTAGATTGGTGAGCGCTACAGAATGTCCCGGATGTTGCTCGCACCGGAAGAGAAGGGGTAGGTCTCCCAGCCATCTTGTGGCAACAACCAGCGAATTGTTCGCATCAAGCCTCGTAGAATCGGAGGTGAATCCCGTTGAAGGGGCCCCATCATGCCCGGACACCTGCAAGAAGGCTTCGGCTGCGTCGTAACCAACCGGTTCGACCAGTTATTAGACGATGAATCCGATCCGTTCGAGATCCTGAAAGCTGCTGAAAACAAGAAGAAGGAAGGGGCCGCCGCTGGCTCTACCAAGACTGCAGCTCAAGCTGCCAAGCAGCCGAAGAAGGAGTCACAGAAGGACAGAAAGAACCCGCTCCTGGACAAGAAGGAGGAGTCTCAGGCTCCAGTACCCCTGAAGAAAGAAGGTAAACTGCAGTCTCTCACAGATGTGCGATGCATGTTTATTTTCTTTTTTTTTTGTGGTCAACTGTCATGTGCAGTTCCCTGCTAGCTTTGATGCTGGGTCTCTGCGAAGCACAGCATGAGGTCAACATGGGCCCTGTCCTGTTGTGATCAGTTAGAGGACAACCAAATCATCCCTGACAGACTGACTACAGACGAGGAAGTGTCGTCTTGTCCAAAGAGGGTCACTTAAATGCTCACAGCTGCCCACATCAAAGCACACTGCAAAGTGTGCGAGCCTGTGTCGCAGAAATAGTTTCCACCTGCATCAGCCAGGATGCTTAGACGTTAGGTTGCTGCCTGGTAGGTGATGCTCCATGCACTTGCTACGCAGGTCGCTAGTGACAGCAAGCTATGCTGACCAATGGGCAAGACGTTCACTTGAGTGGCGTGAAAACAAAACCGCAGACATGTTGTTTAGGTTGTTGTCTCGCGTGAACAAAATATGTTCATCTTGTGAGCTTACTCGTTTGATGATGAAATGAGGCAGCCGAACCGAGGTGTGACCAGAGAGGGGCCCGCTATAATCAGTGGTGATGATAGTGTAGCTGGGTGCTGCTGTTGTATCATAGAACTGCTGACAGGAAAGAGAGGTCAGTGCCAGGACTGGTACGTTTAGCTAACATCACTAGCCTGAATGGTTTCTTGACATGCCAACTAGCATATCCGTATGTGTGTGTGTGTGTGTGTGTGGTGTAAAGTAAACACTTCATGATTTGTCACATAAATGACTTCAGCAATAGGTATGATTATCATATATCAATAGCGCTGACAAATTGCCCTGTGTGGACCTATTCCTAACAAACCAGAAGAACAAGCCTTGTCACTATCCAGGTGTTAATAATTGAAAACCGCATTTGTGATTCATAACTGTAAAATAAAACTCTTATTGTCTGCATGTCTGCATGTCGAAGTGTCCTTGAGCAAGACACTGAACCTCAAATTGCTCCCGATGGTCAGGAAGCACCTTGCATGGTAGCTCACTGCCATCGGTGTGTGAGTGTGTGTGTGTGTGTGTGTGAATGAGAGCCATATACTGTAAAGCGCTTTGGATAAAAGCGCTATATAAATGCAGTACATTTACATTTACATTTATTTCAACAAGACCTATCAATGTTAGTGATTCATCTCAATAGTTTGTGTGTGTGCGTGCGATGGCAGGTATCAGGCGAGTGGGCCGAAGGCCAGACCAGCAGGGCCAGCCTGGCTCCCAGCACCAGGGCGGGCAGGGTGAGGGGCGGCCTGGAGACAGGAGGCCGGACCGGAGACCCCCTCGCGAGCGCCGCTTCGACAAGCCCACCGAGGACAAGCCCGAGGGAGGTGGAGAGTTCTCTGCAGACAAGTGAGTAGCTGTGATGAATGTTGAGGAGTATATTTAAACGTGCTGAGAAGCCCGAAGCTGTCTGGTGTGATCATAGGATCGCTGTGAGGGCATACGCTGGGATTAGTGTTGTTTTCTATTGATTTTCTCATGCGATCTTCATCCGCTTACCTCCATATCACAGCCCAGCCATCTCCTTGGCATTTACATTGTCATCGAGACCCTGCTGGAAAACATTCATGTGGTTTGCTTGTATAGGTCAGTGCTGCTGATCACTCCCCCGTCACGTCTATGTACTTTGTACTAAGTGAGTGTCTGTTTCTGTCCACCAGGCCTTCTGGAGACAGGCCCCCTGGAGACAGGCCCCCCAGAGGGCGTGGTGGTGGCCGGGGTGGGCGTGGTGGAAGGGGGCGGGGCATGGGCCGAGGAGAAGGCTTTGACTCCCGCGGCAAACGAGACTTCGACAGACACAGCACCAACGACAAATCGTGAGTCTACAACCAGTTAATCTGAGACTGGGAACAATTACTTCCTAAAGCTAAAATCCATCCTAACTTGACTCGTATTGTCATCACGAGATACTTTCTTGAGCTGTTTCACTGACAATTGCTGCTTGTTCACAGCAGCAGCAGGCAGTGATCGCCAGGACCAGATAAATCTGTTTAAAGCACTTTTGTTTTATTCTAAACTAAAGCCAAACTGACAAATCAACTGTTTCTGTAACAAAATGTGAAAAGAGTCACAAGTTGTCCTATTGTTTTTATTTATTTACATGCTTGTTTACCTTTTTGAAAATTAACACCTAAATGAGCTTCATTTCATAGTTGTAATAGGTTCCCATATTGCCCGAAACGTACCCAAGCTGCTGCTGAAGTCAACAGAGTATTGCCAGAAAGTGTCTCTTGATTAATCTTGGCTTCGTGGTGGAGACTTACTCATGTAAACAAATAGAGTCTAGACCGCATCACAAGACTTGGGCTCAAGGGTTGTTGTTGGTTTCTTTTTTTCTTTTTGGTTTTAAAATGACTATGCATTGTGGGCGGAATACGTATTCTCCTTGATTCTTGGCATGCAGCATTATGTGTTTCCCTTTCCACTTGCTCCAGTAGTCAGAAAAACGAGGAGAAGCGCGGTGGCAGTGGCTCGCACAACTGGGCCAACGTGAAGGATGAAGTGAGGTGAGTCTTCAAGCATAAATACACAGGTCTGTTCATGTGAGCATCGCTGTCTTCAGGATGATGATGCACATTTGATATTTGTAAAGGCATTATTGACGGGCTAAAAGAAAAACTACTGAAACACGTTTACAAACCAATTTTAGCCAGTTATTTCTCAAATAGCCTAGCTAGAGATATGGTAGTAGTCATAAAATGGATGTAACACACCTAGCAGTGAAGGTGACAGCATACATTTGACCCATTGTAGCTAGATAACATTACACCTGGCAGCAAGTGGTTCAGCTTTTAGGCATCTTTCTCTCCACTGACATCCAGGGTGTCGCACCAAACATGTACTGTTCCACTGCTGGGTAACCTCAAATAATAGCCGTTACAAAATGGAACCGTGTGTTGACAAGTTGGTTGTGTGTTGGCGTTCCCAGTGAGGCGGAACAGACTGCTGCTCCTGAGTCAACCCCAGAGGGAGAGGAACACCCACCTGCTGACTCTGAGAACAAGTGAGTACTATTTTCCTGTTGGAGCCGATCAGGTTTCAGGTGGCATTTGAATACTCGGTAGAAGAAACTCCACCCGTACAGTGTGAGCCAATGTGATGCGTCCGTTTGGGTTCAGTTGACAAACTTGGGCTTGTATTTTCTAAGTGTCTGAAAGTACAAGTGCTGATGAAGGTCCAGCCTCAATGACCTCCTCTACCCTGAGTTACTGTGTGTATAGACGCTCTGGTCCATGTGCCGTTTGTTTCCCTGCAGGCCGCAGCTGCTCTGACTGACACAGTTCTTGCAGGCCAACTCCACCTCATTGTTTCGTAGCATTAAAGGGTAATTCCGGGATTTTTTAACCAGGCCTCTATATCCACAAAATCGCCTATCATACCGCAAAGTAGATCCCAAAAGTTTCGGAGTTGCTCCGGTAGATCGGCTCAGGCGGCAGTCGCGAAACGGGCTCAATGGCTCAGTGTCTGACAAGTGTCTGACAACATTACTGAAAGGATCGCTACAGAAATAGACCTTTTTTAACCAGAAAACTAAAGTCTAGCTCAAGGAGAAGTCCCGCTCTGTCCTACCTCGGTGGACAAAGGTAGTCTATAGCGAGAGGGTTCACTTGTTGCAGGAAGAGGACGGTATGTTTACACCATCCTCTTCTTGCAACAAGTCAACCCTCTTGCTTTCATAGACCACCTTTGTCATATTTCCAACAACTCTCAACTCTGACAAAGGTGTCTTCAAAGGAAGTTTGAAGACACTTAATGGTACATTTTTTTTTCAATAAAGTGAAATTTAAAAAACAATTGTTTAATGTAATTCCCATGCCAACTTAATGAGAGAGAGAGAGAGAGAGAGAGAGAGAGAGAGAGAGAGAGAGAGAGAGAGAGAGAGAGAGAGAGAGAGAGAGAGAGAGAGAGAGAGAGAGAGAGAGAGAGAGAGAGAGAGAGAGAGAGAGAGAGAGAGAGAGAGAGAGAGAGAGAGAGAGAGAGAGAGAGAGAGAGAGAGAGAGAGAGAGAGAGAGAGAGAGAGAGAGAGAGAGAGAGAGAGAGAGAGAGAGAGAGAGGGGACAGACTATACCATATAGACATACTGACAAGCGGAATGTGCTTTGTACATTAAGTTATACCAGCTCCAGTAAAGAGATCAGAGACTCGGGTGACTTCTGCGTCATCTTTACTTAACAACATAACACAATTAACACAGCAGACAAAAAGGTTTGACAAGTCGCTCCTCAAAAGAGGCAAAGACTTTCATTTGCCTGTTGTCAACTGCCTCCACAGAGAAAATCTCAAAATCGCTCTTCAACTGGAACAAGAACATGAATGGTTCCATGAGCAGAAGATGTTCTTCTTCCTCCAGGCCATCATACAACCTTAGTTATTTTAGGGTGGTTATACGGTCTTCCCCGTCCATCCCAATTACACCAGGGAGGGAAACGGTGCCTTTAAATGTTTGGTGTTTGCACCACCTTGCTGCCTCTAGGGTGTCCCTTAGAAGAACATCTGCTTCCTTGAAGAAAAAGGAAGAATAAAGATTAAGAGTAGTGCCTCATTGGGTGATCAAGACAAATTACACCCCACTTTCACAATACCACCAAAGGCATGAAAACAAAAGCCACTATTACTAAAGGGGGTTTCAGTGATATCTATAACTACTCAACAAGTCATCACAACTATTATACTATGTATCTTACCATGCATCAAGTCTACACATAGACTACATACCCAGTTCACAGCTCCCAGTTCGCTGTGCACTTTGTTTTCAGTATCGTCTAGAAAGAAAACAGATTGTGGTCATTAAGTAATGTAAGGGAACCTCTAGGGATGTGTGTACAAGAATGCACTTAGCTAATAACCTATACAGTACCTGATCCTGCAGAGCTGGATGCTGATATGACACGCTGTGATTTCTTGGGGGGGACGTCTTCTACATCATTCTGAAATATATTGGGGGGGGGGGGGGGTAAGTCTTTAAACATTGGTTTAAGACTATACCAGTCATATGACACCTCCTACCTGTAGTGTCTTTTGTTCCCGCCGCCTTTTACGATCTTGCGACCTCTCTTCTTCAGACCTTGGTGAGTGAATGACATACATTACAGACATTCAATATGAATATATATTCAGGTCAGTCTGGCTACAGTGAAACAAGTGATTTTAAGGATGCAAATGAAACGTTTTTATAATACTCAAGACACTTACGGCATGGGAAAGTTCTGCAGGAGAACTAGGCACCACCATCGCCTAATTTGCTGCATGTTTTCCTTTGAAAAAGAAAATCACACAATCAGATGGGTATCCCAAAAAACCTTATATCCACTAGTGATGAGATAATTTCATAATTTATACATACCTCAGTGAAATCACATTGGGCTTCCATTACAATGTACAGAGCGTACTGCAAGTTAAGAAATAGTAGGTTGTTAAGTTTATGATAGTTATGATAAGAACAACATGATAATAGTAATAATAATAATACCACCCCCGCCCCAGGAATATATTTCAGGATGTAGAAGACATCCCCCCCAAGAAGTCACAGCATGTCACATCAGCGTCCAGCTCTGCAGGAGTTTTATGTATGAATTGTGTATGTAGTGTAAAAACTGTAGGAAATAGGTCCTAAAAAGTGTCAAGAATAAACAAGTATGAGTAATAACAATAGTGTGCTTATGCTGCAAGCACAGAAATAATAACTTTTCATATAACAGAAAATAGGAATATATAAATATAAAATATACTGAATAGCCCGCATCTTACCATCAACAAACACCCCACAGTTGTTTGAGGAACCTTGCTTTGGTAGGCCATGTGGTGTGAACAAGGTACAATTTTCAATAAAGGAATGACAATCAAATGGTACAGTTCAGTGGAATAATTTAAAATAATATCTAACCTGAACATCATCCACACCAAAAGTCTTCCAAGGTCCAGGGGACAAGATCTGAGCAATGTTTCTGTGAACACAGTGTAGGTAAAGTAAAGAAAAAGTACAATTCAACAGCTTTTTATACTCCAACATGCATAGCAGCTTTGAACACTGTTGGAACTGAATTAGCCCAGTGGCTCGAACTCCAAATAAAAAATGTTTTGTCATATTGGGTTCAAACAGAACTGCCCCACTGATAAATGTTATCCATGGTTCTGTTTCCATCTGTTTAATGCACCGAATGGGAAATTATCTATCATACATGTATGCAAGTACATACATATTTTAGTTTAAATAAAACAGAGCCATAGATTAAAAAAAAAAAATGGACAAGTGGTCTAAAACTGAACTACCACTATCCAGATGGGACGAAACCGGGTGCCTATAAACCTGAATGGTTGGGTGCGACTTTCATCTCTCCAGCCAGTGCCATGGAGGGGATCTAGAAAGAAAATCTCCCTAGCTTGTGGCCTCAGTATCTGTTAAATGTGTTAAAATATGAACAGACACATTTTGACATACAACTTCCAAACCTATGCTTTTTGTAGGATTTCTACTGGAAAAAGTAGAGGTAGTGGTTAATGAAACATAGCTATGATGCATTGTAATTCTAGCAAAGAATAAGATCGGCAATGAGCTATTACTGCAGACTTGCTGCATTCTCCTGGGAAAGGAAAACAAATTTCACAGAACACAACCCCACACGGACAAGTGATTACAGCCCAGCCACCTATAGGACAACAGAAGTGTGTATTACTAATCTTATGATACTGATTTTTGGGGATTGAATTTATGCCTAACATACATAAGTACGTGATGAAGCTGTAAACCATTTACACACAACAAAAGAATATTAACAGGTTGAAATATCGTAGAATTGAAATACCACGTTATTTCACTTACCAGAGGCACCCCACACCTTCTCAAATACTTTGTTATAGGTAACCCTATTAAGTATGCTGCTAAGCATACTTTGTCAGTGCAAAGAGATGTATTTTGCAATGTAATTCACCTTCAAGTTTAGAAGCTCATCAGCTAGCCGCTCTTCAGTTATCAGCTGGTCATCACTGTCATTTGACATTTTGGGTGTTTGGACTTTTGCAAATTCAGTGTTCAGGACTACATTTGACCGTCTAGTTTGTGGGCCAATCCATGGTGACCAGTGGTGGTAGCTCGGGGGCACAACAAAAGGGTTCTTCTGCCCACCTTTGGAAACAGTTGTGATAATTAGTGTTTAAGAGACCACTTTCACTTAATTTTACACATGAATATATTTTACATAAGATTGTTGTTCTCAAAAGCTGGTCTGTCTTTCGGCATTACTTACATGGAATTAAACCCCGACTGATGATTTCTGTGGCAACAGCATCCCGGAATTTGTTTATGTCCACATGACCAATATAATCTTGGGGTGGGCTCGTGATTTCACTGACTGTTAAAACAATAGTTTGTGGTTAAATATGTACATTACAAAAAAACATGAGTGCATGCTACAATAAAAAGCTCCAATGTGTATAATAAAAGTGTTATTAAAGGGCATGGTTAGCATAATGTTCAGCTCACTGTAATTCAGAGAGGAGCTACAATGCAAGCAGAGAATCTATAAATTATGTGAAATAACAGCTTATCAAACTCACCTGGCATATTGAATACACCTTTTTTGTGAAGGTCCATCACAACGACAGTTGGATTGTATCCACATGATACACAAGCAAACATGTAATCATGTTCAGTAAGGGCCTCAAAATGGAGATAAGCCTGAAGAACCCTCTCCTTGTTTGGGAAGGACACTCTCTCTGTTGCCTCAATAGTCTCTATCACTCTACTGACAGCAGTATGTGTCTGGAAAAATGATGAGAAACAGGTGCAATTCAATGTTAGTATAATTCAAAAATTCAAATTATCTAAATAGATTGACATTGGGAAATAATGTATGTATATAATAATGTATTTTGACATTTAGTGGGGGTTTTTGTGACAAACGTTAAGTCAGCCCTGAAACGCTAAAGTTATTGCAGATGAAACATACTTAAATCATAGTAATGGTATATCATCAAATTCACACGTTTCTTGTCTGGCATTTGCTGGTTAACATTACGTTATCATATTGTCTGAGCAGGCTGTTGACAAGGAAGCTGGGCCAGTCTCTTCTTTAACCTACTGCTGGGGTGCATAAGCTATGTGATGTATGTGCACGTGGATTTTTGTATGTGTGCTTCTTTAATTGTTTGCACAAGCTTGAACAAATCAGTTTGTGTGCACCTGGATGTCTGTGTTATTGTGTGACTATGTATGTTAATTTGTGTGTGTGTATGTAACAGGCCTTTAATAAGGGTTAGTATTTGGCATGGGAGGGTGAGTAGGGTATTAAGAAGGAAAACATGAACTGAGAGCTCTAATTTTCAACTTTATAGTAGCCCAAGTATTTCAGTAAGCACAACATATTTTAAGAATTATGTTCTCACCTGTAATGCATTCCTTATCAGGCATAAGTGCAGAGACAGGGTTATGTGGTCATCAAAGTTGTGGACACCATCCTCCCACTCCTGGTACCTGTAGATCATGCCGCAGTTCAGGCATGCCTTTCTGTAGGTTGATATGGCTAAAAAGAAAATTCAACCAAAGGTGTTAAATATTCTATGCTTGCCTTTTGAGACTAATAGAATTTTTTTTTCTATTACTCATTGTATGTGGTAGTCATATACTGTATGATCAAAGGATGTTAGAAGCTAGAATCAATGATAGAACTGTGATATTACTGACCTTCAACTACACCTGTGGTCGTCAGAATCCTCCCTTTTGCAGTGATCAGTAGAGGGTCACTGAGTACGTAATCACACTCTTTGCATCGGGCTTCTTTTGGGATCAGGTGCTTCGGAAAGCCACTCAATATCTTTCCATCTCTTGACTGCTGTATGACAGCCTGGGGGAGTTCAGCAGGTAGTTTTTTATTTGCCATGAGGTAGTTCACCATCCGTGCTACACCTTTATCACTTGGTGGATAATTCTCCTCTTTCGCTTCACTTGTATCCTGTTCTGTGGTGTGCTCTGGTGGAAGGGTTCCCTCTTCTGTGGTTTTCACCCTCCTAAACAGTTGCCTTTTTGTTACAAAGAGGTGCCATTTACCAATTGCCTTATGTATGCAAGAATGCCGTGGTTTTGAACAAGGACAATGCCAGCTGTTCTGCTTATGATCATAAGCTGTCACAACCCTTCCAAGCCTACTATAATATGACACCTTCAGCTCGTACACCGAAATGTGAATTTTTGTCGATGGTCCACCAACAGTCAGCTGGACAGACAGGGGCACACCCTCGGCTCCTCACCAAACCATTTATTCTCGACCATTGTCACCAAGGCCTCTTCTGTCAAAGTCACTGTTGTGTTGTCTGCATGTGGGCAGTACAACAAGGAACGTACATGCTGACATTCAAAAGGCAGCATCCCACACCTTAAAGCAAAGTCAGCATTAAGACGACATTGGTCAACCTCACACATCAATTTCTGTGTGGGCCCCCAAGTATTTTTCACAACATGTATGGGTGTTGCTGGACCAGAAAATGTCTTTTCGACTGCAAACACACCATTTTTCACATCAATGCACTCACATGCCAAAAATCTGTCCTTGGACACTGTTTCAAAGCAATGTGTATGCTTTCTTTGTAAATGTGTTTTGAAGTTTTTCTTATTTAACTTCAGTTTGCAGTGTGGACAAGTTACAATGACTTTTCTTGGCTTGCCTTGTATGGTGGGACCAGGTGATTTAGGGAGCCGTATCTGAGGTATATGGAATGCAGTGGACGCTACTGGTTGCTCTTGAGGGGCCTCTGACTGCTCTTGAGGGGCATCTGGGCGCTCTTGAGGGGCCTCTGGCTGCTCTTGAGGGGCATCTGGCTGCTCTTGAGGGGCATCTGGGCGCTCTTCAGGGGCATCTGGGCGCTCTTGAGGGGCATCTGGCTGCTCTTGAGGGGCATCTGGGCGCTCTTGAGGGGCATCTGGGCGCTCTTCAGGGGCATCTGGGCGCTCTTGAGGGGCCTCTGGCTGCTCTTGAGGGGCATCTGGCTGCTCTTGAGGGGCATGTGGGCGCTCTTCAGGGGCATCTGGGCGCTCTTCAGGGGCCACTGGATGCTGATGGTATGTCAGGTGGTGCAGAAACTGTGCTCGGTTGATTATTGTTGCTGTGCAATAACAACAATGAAAGTGTTGCATTTCTGCAGCTCAAACCACACTTTATGATTGTGAACTCTGAAAGAGAGGAATAACAGTAAAGTAACAAGTTATAAAATTAAATTAAATACATTGTGCTGTAACTGAAAGAAATAGGGCAAATCAAAAAACGTGAACGTCAAATAAAGTCAATAAACAAAGAAAGACATAGTACCTCTGTGCGTCACTGAAGCATGACCTTTGATGTGGTTGGTGACCATATATTGTGCACCCTTATATGTGCAGAAGGGGCAATAATGAAGTTGACTGCTGCTGCATTTTTGTATTTTGGGAATCTCGCCCTCCAATAACACACTCACGTGTCTCTATACATCAAAGAAAATAAGCATATACATAAAAGGCATGATAATTAGAAAGGCATAAAATAAGCAATGGGCATTTCATTTCATTATTGTATAATATTATGTGTAGGCTATGTGTAGACTCACCACGTGTAACCGACGGTAATGGCCGTCGGCATCAACAAGAACGTTAACTTACACATTCAGAGCCAGCCAAACACAACAAGGCATACATTGAAGAAACAGAAAATCAGTCACTTACTTGCATGGTTTATATTTATATGCATGTAGGTTCGAGTTGGTTGACGTTTGATCGGAGTTTGATTTGCGATACCTACGACGTAAAACAGGGCTTCTCAGCTTGTCCGCTTCTCCGGCTTCTCGGGCTTCTCGTTGTGTGGGCGGAGTCAAACGTGGGCGGAGTCAAACGTTTGACCCCGCCCACATTGAGCACGGCCCCGATCTGCACACTGCAGTCAGGGGCTTCTCGTTTTACTGGACACGGTAATCTCAGTAAAAAGCCTACACAATGTTTATCCACGCACATTTTGAGCTGCATCTAGACTGGGTTGCCAGTTCAGGTTGAATTCGTTCCGGGGGATTTACACCCTTGCCCAATATTAAAGCTGCTACTTTTTGTACAACAACAACATTGGAACATGGCATTTATTGAAACATTTTTTATTGTAATAGACGAGGTGACTCACGCACTTGAGACAAGAGGAGGAGAGCTGAGTGGAAAGCCTGGTGCATATTATCAGTTAACAGTCGCTGCACATCCAAGAAGGCCTCCTTTTTACATTCAGAAATCCAGAATGATAGAGGTCTGTTATGGCCAAACGGGAGGGTTAATGGCACCCCTACGTGTAGAGCCATTACATTTGAGCGGTTTGATTATCGTTATATTTATCGTTATCGTGACAAATGGGTCAAACTATTATGATTTTTGTCCATATCGCCCAGCCATAGTTCAGACCGAATGGGATGTACGTTGTGGCTGACAGTTTGGTTAAAGAGGGGAGGAAGGAGGATCAGCAGTTTGAGGTGTAGCTCTGACATTGTTCTACTTTGTTTCCAGGGAGAATGAGGTTGAAGAGGTAAAGGAGGAGGGCCCCAAAGAGATGACCTTGGATGAGTGGAAGGCCATGCAGGACAAGGAACGTGCCAAGGTGGAGTTCAACATCCGTAAGCCTAACGAGGGAACCGACAGCCAGTGGAAGAAAGGATACGTGCTGCACAAGTCCAAGAGTGAAGATGTAAGTAGTGTTGAGGACTGACTCTCGTTTTATACTTTGTGTTATTGCCATCTAAACGAGTTTTAAAAAGAAGTGTGATGGTGTTTTGTAAGATGATAACCAGTTTATCAGCTTAGACTTTTTTTGAATTTTCTGCATTGCTAGTACCTTACTTTCTGTGTAGCATAAATTTGGTGCTAAGCGAAAATCAAATATCAAAACATTTTCTTATGATGGTGGTGATATCCACTTTGTCCTTATTGCCCAGCTAGGGACACAGAGATATTTGTTAAGCAACCACGTCGTTCTCACCAGCTGATGTGACAGCAGTGACAAACATTGACGCTTTCCTCTCTCAATTCTTGTCTGTAAATTTCAGAGGCCTGTTGGAGCTTTGATTGATGCCACGGAGACGGAAGCAGAGCCACACACTCTGTTCAACAAGGTACCTGTACTTTCTCACATTGTTTTTTTTTAAACCACACAATGTTTGCAATCCATTGAAAGCCCTTATAACCTATCGGTTTAACGCGTCTTAAAATGCTGATGCATGCATTTGTAGCGTCTTGGCCTCTGAGACGGTGTTGGTGTCCAGCTAAACCATTAGAACATGCCTGTCCATGTTTGGTTTAAAAACAACCTTACTTCCACTGAGCCAGGGTACAGGTAACCGCTAAAGTACGTTGACAACCGTTCTTGTTGTCAGGGCAACCCCGATGACGCCGCAGACCACCACTTCCGCAAGCCAGCCAACGACATCACATCTCAGCTGGAGATCAACTTCGGAGACCTGGGCCGCCCCGGGCGCGGGCGCGGGGGAGCTCGTGGAGGCAGGGGAGGACGTGGCGGGGGAGGCACCAGGCCGGCACGTGGGGGAGGACGATCCGAAAAGGTAACGATGCAAGCTGTTGTCGCTGCCAACTTCAGCTTCATGGCCTTCACAAAAGATTTTAGTGGAAGAAAAACCACTGAAGACTTGAATGCTGCTGCAATTCATTGAGCACAGAAGCAGTGCACGGCCATTAGCCCAAAGCCACTGGCCCAGAAAGCTGCTGTGGGCCACTAAAGCCCCGTCATGACTGACTGTGTCAATGCCTACTGCATGTGGTCACCAAAGTCTCAGACTGAAGATATGGTTGGTTGTGATCTTTGGAGCTTTGACTAGCCAGATGGCTGTCAGCTTGACAAGTGCTCCTCAAATCTGGACCTCAGTGCTGCTGGTTTTCTGTTCTACCAGGTAGTTCTTCTAGCTGTCTGATCAGGGACTGGTCTAGACCTGGACACCAGGTGAATGCAATTCTGGTAGGATACTAAACCAGCAGTCTGGACCACCAGACTAGACCACTGCTCCAAGCTGCTGTCTTTTAGCACCCAGCATCATCAGCTGTCTGATATGTGGTATTCTGTTTACCAAAACACACCTCTCTGTTGTTGTTGTTGTTGTTGTTGTTCCTGTTGTCCTCTGCACCCTTAACATTCTCCTGTTTCCTGTGTGCTTTCCCACCAGCCAAGTGGCGTGTCAGTCCCTAACGTGGATGATCCTGAGGCCTTCCCGGCCCTGGCCTAAGGCTCCTCCTCCTCCTCCTCCACCAGCCCACCCATAAGCCCTTCCGGGCCCCTCCTCTACGAGGCTTGCATGCTTACCACATCTTCGAGTATATAAGAAAACAGAGAAAAAAAAAAGATTTTAATGATGAAAATGACTGTCATCCCATACCACTCACACCACCAGAGGACTGAAATTTTACCTGTTTTAAAAGGACAACAAAAGACAAAAAAAGGGCGGGAAAAGGACCTCTTGTTACACTGAAGCAAATTATTGGTAGAAGTTTTGTATTTAGGGACATGAAAGCAGGGATGTTTTCATACGGTGTTTTTTTTTTTTTTTTTTTCAGAGATTATGCATTCTTCATTAATATTTTTTTGTGCTGCTTGAATATATGCATTTCTGCAGTTAGGTTGAAGTGTGTGCATCCCTTATCCCCTGAAGCTCTTGTGCTCACTCTCATGACTTCAGTTCAGTATTATGGGGTCATCGTAGACAAGACTTTTTACAGGCTCATTTGTTTTCCCCCCCAGTAATACACACTGATGTGATAGAGCTACACTACAGTTAGGAAACTTGTACTATATATCTGAAGTATGGTTTAACATGCATCTCCAGTGTAATTACTCTTGCCTATCCATTCTTTGCAAAGCACAAATTCAGGATGGATAAACAGGCAAAGTGAAAGCCTACTAAAGCTTGGTATTTTTCTGCTTGTTGTGCAGTGAAAGTAAATGGCTCTTTCCTTTTTTTTTGATAGCTTGCCTCTTTCTGGTGGACCAGTGGTTAGTAATGCTTTGTATCCCCTGACCCAGATGTGCTACCTGTGTGTTCAGGGTGTCCCAGGGCCCAATATATATCTTAAGGCTGGTCCTCTTAGGTCATACTAGTACTACTAGTAACTTCAGGACCACTAAGCAAATAATGTATTTTTTGGTGTGTGTGCGTATGTGTGTGAAAGAAAGTGTGCCAGGGCGACTGTGTGAATTTGACAGGTAGTTACTTAGAGTTTAAGTATTCCTCTGCTATGAACTTGCCATTCTCTCAAGCAGTAGACTGCAGGTTCTTGATTTGAAGTAGTTCATATTGTATTTTGATTTGTTTCGATCTAGGTGAGAATGGTAGCTAGACCGTGGACATATCTTGCACTTAAGAGTATCGGTAATGTCTTTTTAGATCTCAAAAGCACTCGCTTTTTATCAACACCCGTACTCTGAAGATTGTTTTTGTTTGTTTTTCCCTGTTGTAATCATATTTGCTGTTATTATTTTGTTCTTTTATTATCAGTACAGCAGCACCACTGCATAATTTGTCTGAAAGAAATGTTGCCGGTCATTGTGGAACAATCAAGAGCTACAGAATGTAACGTACGCTAATGGTGCTTTTAGCCGCCTGTGTGCGTTTCCAGCGAGCGTTTTATTTTAACGAAGCGGGTGTACTTCTCATTGGGCGGGGTGGGGCGGGGCGGGGCGTGAGGGAGGGTCAATGTAGACAGGTGTAGCTGAGTTTGAAAGCTTTATATGCTGTGCTCTGGAAAGACTTGCTGGGGATGCACGGGTGCGGAAGGCTGGAGCAGACTTCTTGTAGGACTGTTTGAGCCACGTGACGGTAAAACTTCTCTGCAAACATCCCTGTTCTAATAAATTGCTTTAGAGGTGTTACATGTATTCTGCCCACGGCTGTTGGGTTGTGTGAATTCAATACTGTGATTTTAAAGGTGTAAACAAATGTGCTGTGGCCTCTTTATTGCTTCCTGTGAAACTTAAGGAACTCGTGGTGTATTCCACCAACACACTATTTGCCATTGGATCCCGTTTATCCCATTGGGATGTTTATGGGAGTCTAGAAGGGGAAAAGGTCCAAAAACATCTTAAATTGAGATCTCTGAATTCAAGGTCTTGAACGGTCTTACATATAGTATTAAGTACAGTTTCAGAGGTTTTAAAATGGTGTTTTATCAGATCACTACTTATGAGATATGAAGTGTTTCAAACCAAAACAGTCAATTCTGAAAATAAATTGGCTGAAATGAACATTTCAGAAACGCAGATGAAAACGACAGAAGGTCTTAACATTACTTTCAGGTATATTCATCAGTCTACTAGTCTTTGTACGTAATGTTAATGTCGCAGCCTGAAGCTGCCTATTAATTTTGCAGGTTGGACTCCCGGGCCACACCAACACAGACACCAGAATGCCAAAGGTAAGTATAAAATATATTTATTTAACAAAAAGGTAATCTACAGCAATGCAATAAAAGGTTAAAATGTTGTCTCCACTCTAAAAAGTCCACTGATCACAGTTAGCCAAAAGATGCTGAGAAGGTAAAAGGAGAAACCTATCCTCCTTCAGTCCAGGAGTCTAGTACTGATCGTTGCTCCTCTCCGCACTAGTCCGTTCGGGGATCCCCTCTACTCCGGCCTGGGGTTTGGGATGACGTCAGTATCCGTGGGCCCCGTCCTGCTGCGTCGATCCCGCACTCGGGGAATCCCGAACACGGAAGTCGCAGCGCTGCTCCGTCTGGCTGGCTGGAGTCCGGCGAACAGGAACGGATGCACCCTGTAACAGAGGGATCCTTACTTCTCGATCAAACCCCACCACAAACACACGTGTACGTACTGTAGGATAGTAGTTGATTACTTCCCTTTACACAAGGGAGAATGCGCCCATCAGAAATCGGACGAGAAGTCCCGATGCTTCCAGGAGCTCAAGGCGGCGACTGCAGCTCAGCTGACGGAGGCGGGGGTGGAGGCGTTCCCGATGACGGCTAACGTAGAGAGGAGGCGGTGTCAAGAATCCAATCCAGCGGAACCCCGGTGTCGTAGTATTTTCCCACTCCCCCACAGAATCTGCCTCCCCTTCGCGTGAACGCGCGCACACTTAACACGTTACGTTCTGTGGTCAATTTACGTGATTTCTATCATCAATTTTCGGGTTTTCGGGTTAAATATGATTCGGTAGCCAACTGTAAACAGTCAGCTTCAGTTTACTGCAGGATATATGAATAATGAAAGAGTAGTAAATCGGCAGGAAGACGATTTTATGCGGGATTTCGTTTCACTTAGTTTTGTTTCGTAAATGTCACTGAACGAAATTCACGTCTCCTCTTAGGCTACAGCCTAATAAACAATTCAAGGTTATTTGCTGACATATCTGGACCTGTTTGTCCCCAGAGGTAACAGGGAAGAGACTGGTTACACAAGACTTTATACATAAGTACTAGAGGTCAATATATGCCTGCTGAGTGAATTTGGTGAGTGTCACATCTTGCTTTGTTAATATAGGAGGGGAGTCAGATTTTGTTGGATGTAAAAACTGACCCATCAAAAGTTGACTCCCCCCCCCCCCCCCTAATTTCTCCCCTGTATTGACTAGTTACACAAGACTTTATACATAAGTACTAGAGGTCAATATATGCCTGCTGAGTGAATTTGATGAGTGTCACATCTTGCATTCCTAATATAATAGGGGAGTCAGATTTTGTTGGATGTAAAAACTGACCCATCAAAATTTGACTCCCCTATTATATTAGGAATGCAAGATGTGACACTCACCAAATTCACTCAGCAGGCATATATTGACCTCTAGTACTTATGTATAAAGTCTTGTGTAACCAGTCTCTTCCCTGTTACCTCTGGGGACAAACAGGTCCAGATATGTCAGCAAATAACCTTGAATTGTTTATTAGGCTGTAGCCTAAGAGGAGACGTGAATTTCGTTCAGTGACATTTGCGAAACAAAACTAAGTGAAACGAAATCCCGCATAAAATCGTCTTCCTGCCGATTTACTACTCTTTCATTATTCATATATCCTGCAGTAAACTGAAGCTGACTGTTTACAGTTGGCTACCGAATCATATTTAACCCGAAAACCCGAAAATTGATGATAGAAATCACGTAAATTGACCACAGAATGTAACGTGTTAAGTGTGCGCGCGTTCACGCGAAGGGGAGTCAGATTCTGCGGGGGAGTGGGAAAATACTACGACACCTGTCAATCGGTATCAGTGTCTATTTATGGGGATTGGAGACAGGCGCCAACGAATGGCCTCGTAGATATAATTAAGATGGTGGGCGTGCTCACAAGGGTAATTATTGTCCATGTGTGATAGGCACTTCAACAACATGCTATGCTGAACAGGAAAACACACGCGAGTAAAATGATAAAAGCACAGCAAAATTAAGTTTTTCACAGCACATCCACATGCAACACAATAAACCATGTTTTACCCTATGACATTAACAATATTAATGGATAATCATTATCAGTTTCCTGTACAATCCTTTGTATCGGAGGGGTCATCATCCTACTACCATCTCCTGAGCTAGTAGCTGCTCCTAACCAACTCATACTCAGCTTTTAGTATAGAATACTTTTTAAACTCAGGCCAGGTAGTTATTTGTTCTCTGAAAGAACAGTTCAATGAGATGTCGATGTTCTATAAATGTCAGATTTTCCTTAGTTGAGTTGAGCCATCACCACTAAAGGAATACAGGAAAAACAAGGACATTATCCCAGAGCCTCCATATCTACATAGATCCTATGGAAACCATGTAACAAGAACCATATCCCAGACTACCATGTCCATACAATAATGCATTCAGAAGGGTGCCAACACTGAACGTTAAGCCAACTCAATATGTGTTTCCAGCCAATGCAGTCTTTAGATAGGACATTTGGGACTATGTGTTTGCAATAGGTAAACTGGATAGATAATAGATAAGAGTTACAGAGCTTTCTGTATCTTGGTATTGGAGAACTGGTCTCCAAAAAATGTAGGAACTCAAACCAACTAGATATTTGGGTTTTTTCTTGACAAATCCAACTCTGTAGAATTGTTAGACATGCACAGTACCATAACAAAGCCATCTTCTTCATCTCAAGATACAAGGTAATATACAGCATTTTGAATCAAAGAGTAATATACTGAAACAGCATGAAGACATTACTAATGTCTGAAATTGTGAATTTATGAGGTTTCCCAAAAACAGGCAGCATCTGCAATAATGAGTGACACCTGCGGGCCAGGTGGGGTTCGAACCGCCGTCGGCTAATTCTTGTTATAGCTATAGACGAGTGGCTCGCGCGGTTCAGGTTGGTATGGCCGTAAGCGATCACTGCTGCCACAGAAAGGCTCTTTATACATGGCTTACTCCGTAAAGCACGGTCATGGAGCTGAGCAGTCTATTTGTGGTTGCCATCATCATGGCATCAACAACTCATAGAAAATGGCATATCAAAGCATGTCGAGAAAAAAAGCGCCGTTGCAATGTGGCTTTTGCTGTTTTAAAATTACATTGTATTTTCTCAACAAGTTTGCTTTTGGACTGGCAAATAGTTTTATTTTGTTTGCGACTTGAGAGCCACCATGACTCCTGTAGGTCCTTACAACAGAAATTGTTGACGGATACTGCAAATTGAAAAATGACAGGTTAGGGTTCTTTTTTGGTGTGTGGTCAAAATAAGCATTTTACCTAGGCAGCTTTATCATTTCCAGTGTATGGTAGGATGAAGACAATGTAATAGAGATGTAAAAATGTTTTTCTTAAGTGAAAAAGTGGCGAGCAGATGAAATGTGACATGAAACCATTCCTCTATCCCAAGACAGAGAAGCCATGTCCCCCATTAATCAGTCAATGTACAATATCTTTGAAACTGAAACAACTTTCGGTCCACGCGTTCATCTGTTTTATTTAACAGCACGTGATCAAACAGCCCGACCTCATAACCATTCGTAGGAAATCTTACGTAAGGTAATGTCACAGCACCCGTACATATCTTTACGTTTTGATACGTACATTATTTACGTATGGAGTCATTGTAACGTAAATATGTTTAAGTATCTACACATTGCAAGACGTACGAATGCTTACTAATCTCCTCTCGGCAGCTAGAGAACCTACGCTATCTCGTGCGCACAGTGTTGCCAACTCCTCAGTAAGGAAAGTAGCTATTGGCTGTCCTAAAAGTCGCTAGAAGTCGCTAAATGACGTCATCACCTAATTTGCATGTAATTGTAATGGACGCTGTAGGAGAGAGGAATAACGTCGTGGGAGAGACAAAAAGTGAGTAAAAAACACCCTAAATATGTTTAGAACTACAAATGAACTTTTACAAAATTTTACATTTACATCCCGCCCTGACTGTAAGCCAGGGCGGCCAGCGGCGGCTTCGCGCATGCGCGATTCATTTGCAGTCTGGACGCGGAGGGGTGAACATCTCCTGCTCTGACTGCAGCTGGGAGGAACTGCTGCGCGAGGACTGGGCCGCCTGTGAGTGCTTTGGGACGGGGGAGGGGCCCACGGCAGCACCCGCTGCTCGTTGAGAAGAGTAAGAACGATACGTGCTTTCACGTCAGAGTCTCCAAAACACCAGAAAAAGTCGCTAGATTTGTCGCTAGTCGCTTTTTTGAAAAAGAGTCGCTAGAGGGGTCTGAATACTCGCTAAATATAGCGACAAAGTCGCTAAATTGGCAACACTGCGTGCGCACGAGAAACTATTTCCGGTTAGAAACATGATTCGTCCTGGTCATATACAGTATATTAACAAGTAAGAAAACAAGTTAACTGATCAGTAATACCATTTAGTATTCTCATGAGGGCCATAGATAAGTTATGAGAGGGCTTGATCCAAAGAGCAGATCCACTTTTTTCATGTTTCGTTCGTGCAGGTGTGAATTACTAATTACACCCGTACGTATCTTTACGTATTGATACGTACATTAGACCCTCGTAAGTATTATGTGCTACCTGCGCTCCCATAGCTATTGTTATTACCCCTTTTTTTTTGCTCATGTCCTCTTAGGAGCTCCGACCAAACACAGAATGACAAGTGAATGCGTTTCGAGCATAGACTCATTGAAATCGGTTGAGAAATGTAAACGTTATAGTGCTTTTCATCCAGAAAAACCGCAGCTCCCCTCTCCTCTATTCTGTTTCCCGCGGGGCACACCTCTCTTTCTTGCGACTTTCTCCTCACGGTGAGTAGATCAGTAGCTATGCCAATGTCATCATTTTTTGTTCACGCTTTTGGTAGCGAATTTGCTATAAGTCTACTACTTTCAGACAGTATGATCGTTTTCCTGGTCAAATGTCAGATTTATCTTTCATTAATCCTAATCTGATATCAAAAATCCTCTATTTTTCAATAGCTCTTTTGATTTACCCACAGAATTGTTGTGCTAGTTAGACCAGGAGAATTTATTGTGGGCTTGACTAAAGTAATCCCAGTGATGTGATAGTCTAACGTAACGGATGAGGTTTGCACTTGTTTAGCTAGAAACGAACTGTTAACTTAATGTTAAATAAATCTAAAATAAACCACCGTGAATTACATAAATGTATATCAGTCATTAATATTATTTACTCCTATGTTAATCTAACCAATTATTTTCAATTGTCTTGCAGCTTCTTTCTCCTAATTCCCCTCTCCTACATCTCAACCCAGTTCTAAATGGACCCAAAGGCTAAAGCATGTGGTGAGCGTGTGGAGGCAGTGGTGAGGTGCAAAGATTGCCTGCCAAAGCAATATACCTGTATGGAGTGTGACCTTGCTGTGCATGGGACACATGTGCTCCACAACAGAAGCTCCATGATTGCGGGGTTCCTCGAGTCTCTGGCCCCCACTACAGTGGTGAAGCAAGGCAAAGATGGACGATACTTCCATCATCATCATGGTATTTGTTGTTGTTGTTGTGTTTGTAAATTATAGCCTGTGTGCTCTTAAACAACAATGTTTACTTATTAGGGGAATCCTTTGATAAACCTTTTCGGATTTCACGTACTGCCAAATGGAATAGTTGGATTACTAAACGATAACATCAAAATTGTTCGTCATACTTGGGCTACACGTTTTCTCAATGGTTTTGACGACAAAGAAAAGTAGTGGTTTAGTTAAGTCTGTCAATATATTATTTTTGTTATGCATACGAATCTTAGTAGTTCTAATTTTTATTTCATGTTTTAATTATAGCTCGTCTCTTACCAATGGCACTACCAGATTCCGTCTGCCAGTGTAGAGAGCTAAAGTACAGTGTTGGCGTAGGACGGTCAATTGCCTTTGTCAACATGAATGGTGAGTGTCTCCTCAAGGAATATGAAGGGGTAAAACAGTGCTCCTCAATATCTCGTGACGTATAATTAATTGTTTCTGACTTCCAACTTTTGATGACTGCTCTCAGTATGTTTTTGTATCTTGTTTTTGCTGTAATGTTGTCAGGGTGTGTGTGTTGAATATATTACATGTACTTGTCATTGATGTCATTTAATCACAGTTACTGATACTGACTGTCTTTTGTAGGTCGCTATGACCTTTCATTACCGCAAATTCACTGTGGGGGCTGCAGTACAACCTGGACACCTGGTGTGGCAGACATTCAGGCCAGTGGCTACTGGCCTGCCACCATCAACTTTAACACCATTTATGATGTTGAAATATTCTTAGCCTTTGAGGAGCTGAAAATGGCAGCCCAGGAATGTCCCGCTTAGCATTCATAAGGATGCTTGACATGAAAACCACACGCTATGGCAGGGTGGGTATACTATGCATGATATTAGTTATGGAGGATAGTTGATGCATACCCTGGTCAGTTTCATGTCAAGATTTAATAATTTTTCAATGTATCTTTAAACAGACTGGCAAGCTATGTGGTGATGCTTTCTATAAGAGCTTCTTGGAGTGGGCTATCTGCCAGTATGAAGTTGACCAGATCTGCGAGGAACAACCCTTCAGCTGTCCAGCTTGCACCCCTCTCATGCTGGCCGTTGCGGTGGATGGCAACCGCAAGCATCATCGCTTCAAAAAGTCCGGAAGGTATGAACATATCTCTTTGTTGTTTTGTCTTATCTCATTTAGATACAGAATCAATTTATCAGCACTAATGTTTTCGAACTGGGGTTAGCCGTTTTTACATTTCATACGTGGGTACTTTGTGAAGACCTTTTTCTTTGGTACATTACTTCAGTAAAATCTGTTTTACTCTCACCACTTTACAACTTATAGACTGCAATTATATAAATGTTTGCATTCAAATGCTTTCAGTGATATTTGCATTTTTTTGTTCTTGCAGTTCGGAGGAATCTGGCTACTTTGAAGGGGTGTTCCTCTGCAGTGATGAACACGTTTCCTCTTTTGTTGATAATATCCGCAAGAACGTCCACCATGTAAGTGTACAAGAGTGCATTGTATTCTCCTTTCATTGCCATTCCTCTGTCCATCCTCTTAAGTGCATCTTTTCTTACATCTTTGGTTTCATTTAGGCTCCTGGCAAGGGGGTCTGTGGATCTGCAGCGTTTGCAGCTGCTAAGGAGTCCTCCAGAAAGGCCAGCAGCAAGCTGGATGAGGAGGGCATCGAGCTTGCCGTCTGCAGGCATGGTGTTCTTTTGCGGGCACTCAATATGTACAGGGGAGAGATATATGCATATCCCCTGTACTTGCAGAAGGAGCTCTCAGCAGAGAATGTGACCTTCCTTTGTGCAGATGTAATTTGTAAATACTGGCCCTACTTGACCAAAGTCTGCCAAGCCTGCCCAGAACTTAGTAACCTGCTGGAAATGAAGCCATTCCTCTCTGTCATGCATGCTAAAGTGCATGGCATGAAATGTGAGGTATTGTACATTATTAATATAATCTCTTCTGACTACAGTTAGGCTATCACACAATACATGCATGCATTCAACGCTGACTTTGTAGTTCACTTTGTCACCCCATAGATCAAGTGGAGTGGAAGCTTCCAAGCTGGTGCAGCCTACACCATGGGAGAATAAGTGGAGCAGGCTAATAGCTTTTTATCAAGGATTGCTATAAGCACCAAGTTCATGTCCAAAGCAGGTTAGACTGAGTTGTGTGCTGACGTCATGGGTCTCACCTGTGCTCTTCCTAGTTACGTATAACCCAATAAAATACAACTGAAGACCTTGGTGTGAGATGTGTCTCATTGCTAACATTCTTTTTGATTCTCAGGCCGCACAGACATGCTTACACTGCAGTGCATGGGGTGGAACAGGATGAAGGTCCAGAACATGTGCCAAACACTGTGCAAAAGATACCGCAAGGTAACATCTTTATTTGTACTGGTGGAGGCAGTGTGTAAATTGAATTGATAATACAACAAAGCACTTTTTTACAACTTCATACCCTCTCCTGTTCTGTGTTTTTCAGACTCAGCATAATCTCAAAAGAGAGAGGGAAGGCCTGCAGAACATGAAGACTGAACTGGCCGTGGATGACGCTGTCATGCAGCAGTGGGTCACATATGTGCAGGAGTGGGCTGACACTGGTAAGCAACTTCATAATAACAATATTTTATGGTTTAAATTCCTGCCTTGTAATTTTCTGCACATCAGTGTAGCTGGAGAAAAGGCAGTCAGTGAATTTGGAGAATTGTTTTATTCCGGATTCATCTACATTGACTTGTATACTGTTCCAGACCAGGAAGGCTTTGATGCTATCCTTTACAGTACATGTTCAAATGTCTTGTTCCCTTGATTCATTACAGCAACTGCGGAGGACACTGATGTTCCTGAGCAGACCTTCCGAAACACAATCGAGGAGATGGCCGCAAGCATCAAACAACATCAAACATCAAACATCGTCTTTACAGACAGACTGGCATGTCTTTTTGCAGTTTGCGTATACATGTACCATAATGCAGTGAATCTTCTGCTGTTAATTGTTTTAATGTTTGATTGTGTTTTTAGGCACAAACAAAGGGCGAAACAAAATTCGACAAAAACTCTGTGAGGAGAAAAAGAAGCTGGCCTCTGCCATTGAGCAACACAATGGCATTGTTGAGCCGTCACTGAAGATTGCGTCAGTGGATGACATCCTTCAAGATGACTATGTTTTCCCGTGGCAGCTGACAGTCCATGGTAAGTTGCACATTAGTGTCATTTGCAATGAACTATGCCATCAGTATGTGGATTTCTATCTGATTTGTTTTTTCTCTGGCAATGCAAATGGTGTTGACCTCTTCACGAAAAAGAAGGCCTTTGACAAGGTGATGCTTGTTCAACGCCTACAGGAAGAAAAGGTCATCCTTGTTCAAGAGGCAAAGCAGCACTGGCTGTCCCTGAAAAGGCAAGAACGGAGATTTCACAGTCTGCTTCACAGCATCTGTGTAGATGGTAAGAATTTTGCAATTATTTTTAGACTTCTTGAAATTCAAATTATTTGATAAATACATAAGCGGTACTTCAAAATCATACAACGTCACCCATAGGCAACCCTTGGAATATCGCCGGAGAGGGGATTCGAGGGCTTGAGTGTGTGTTGCGGAAGAGGCTGGCCCAGCTAAGGGCTCACCAGGACACTGTGAAGGAGAGCTATCAGTGCATCCTCACACCAGTAGAGAACCTGACGCTTGATGACAATCAGGAGGAAGACAAGGATGCCAGCAGCTCAGAGGAAGACCTTTACGCCGCTAGCACTGATGAGAGCTCTGATGAAGAGGATGTGCATGCATAGTTTAGTGTCTTTATGTATCATTATGTACCCACTGACTATAATTCACCGAGCATGTAGTTAGGCAATTAAACATGAAATACTTCCTTATTAAATAAACTGTAGCCTTTTTATGATAGTCGACACACAATGCGTTATTCGTTCCCCCTCACAATGAATGACTCATTGTTTTTTAAGAATGAAATGTCGCACGTTGTACACATCGATACAAAAACTGCAATTTGCGCCATCTTGTTATGCACTGTAATACAATGGCATCATGGGTAAGGTAGTTCTATTATTAAAAAAAAGGTTTCCTAAAAAATAAAGTTTTTTTGCATATTTAATTTGAGTAGGGTAAACATCAGTACATCTAATGATTTTGCAACAATAAATATGTAAAAATAACACATTTTAACTGATTTTATTCAATTTAGATTGTGAATGGTCTTGGAATCCACACATGGCACCCCACTGCAATGGCAGGGTTGGATTTTTTTACTTTGTCATAGAACAAAACCAAACACATTTTTGGAAAGGTCTCACCTTGCAGGTTAACATATGTAAGTTTGAAAGGTTTCAGTGGACCCTAAACTGAGATATTGACCTTTGAACCCTGACCAGAGGTCACCTTTGAAGCCCTATATCTCAGTAATTAAAAGAGCTACCAAAATAAGGTCAACTGTTTTGGACAACTCTGGACATGTACTTTTAGAGGGGTGGTAGTGTCAATAGGGGGCGCCACTTAAAATGGCCTAACATATAATTCAGGGCGTTGCAAATTACATATGTAAATTCTGACAATGCAGGTATATTCCCCAACCAAATTGACCCCTAGTAGCACATGCATGTCGTTTTTCACCCATACCTTCTTTTCCTTTTTAGGTTTATATCAATATAACTACCTTACCCATGAGGCCATTGCATCAAGATGCATAACAAAATGGCGCAGAATTGTAGTTTTTGTAGTTGGCTAGGGTTAGGGTTTGAAAGGTTAATAAATAATTGCGTAAATATTACGCAATGTATACAATAATTCGTTTTTGAGTATGACTGTGAATGGGTTAATATAAATACAAGTAGGCTTCAGCTTGGTTGCAAAACAGGCCTACGTCACACACGAGCATATCTACACACATGAAAGCTTAAGGGTCCGCTTGCGCTGACAGCACTAACAGCGCTGCTCTGTCCAATTGGCTTTCCCTCACGTGCAGTGCCAACCCGCTATGCTCCGCCCCCAACAATCTCAGCCAATCAGTATGTGTTCACCTTTCAACTCAATCCATAACAATGTACAATTTACAGTATATGCAATTTCTTTCCATTGAATGTAGGATTCATAGTAGAGCGGGTGAACAATTAGTAATCTATTCACGGGCGTGACCATAGAACAATATATGGGATGGATTTTAAATCACAAAACGAATGTGGTTTTGCGAAACATTAGCTTGTGATGTTATGTTGCAGATGTTATGCATTTGCAGAACCAATGTCATCATGTAAATATTCGGGAGAGCCCGAAGAATTCTCAAATTAGATGGAGTTAGATGGATTAATCTGAAATAAAAACAAAATATTCCAAAAGACCTCACTGTACTGCCTTGTCTTAAATTCCTCATTAGACAATTGTGCATAATGATGCAACTTTTTATTAACAGCTACAAATGATGTCAGCAGCAGTGAAGCGGAGGGTCTGTAGCATCTTACAGTGGGCCTGGTTCTGGGCATCCAGCAAAGAAAGCTTGGCCTGTATCATCAGACAGGGAAATTATAATACATTATATGAAAGTGATGAAGTGGTTATTAGATTATATCTAATAGAGTACGAAAAACCCAGTATTTAGAGCTGCGCCTTACTATTAGAGTGCTGCACTTTCAGAAATGAATTTGCATTTAGTAGAGGGGGAGTCAAATATTTTGGCTGTCTGTTCACTTAATTTTCTGTAGATAGCAACAAGCTGAGACATCGAATGCAGAGACAGATTGTCAGGGACAAGAGGAGATTGGAAGAGGCTGTGGCTCAGTACAATGATCTGGTCCCAGAAGCACTGCAGCCAGTGGATACCCTCCTGGCAGCTGAGAGCCATATCTGGTCATGGGATGAAGGTAACTGTAATGATGGTTGAATAGAGCTCTATGCATTTAAACTTTTAAATCTTTCTAACATTGAAAATAAGCAACATTTACTGGTCTGCATTAGTTACAGTAGAGCAGTCACATCATTCTGCAATGCTTCTTCATCATATGACAATTATAACTATAATTCAATATAGCAATCATATATATGTAACAATATATTATAACCATAGTGCGGAAATAATTGTAAGCACTCAAGTGTAATAACAACTATGTACTAGAACGCACACTATACACACCAGGTATTTGACAGGTATCTCTACTAACATGAAGTGGCTTCTGTCAATCTGAATTTGTCATTTCATAGACACTGATGTGGACCTGCACACCAAAAAGAAGGTACGATAAGATGATGCTCTTTGCCAGACTGAAGGAGGAGGACGGCATTCTTGTGCAGGAGTTGAAGCAGCATTGGCATCAGCTGATGGGAGATGCTGGGGTTTTGAGGGACCAGATCACAAACATTACAGAGGATCTCAGAACACAGAGTAGGTATAGAGTATATTAGAAAATGTTTCAACAGTTGTATGTCTTCAGCGTCTACAATGGTTCTACTAGGGTTAGTCTTTGACCTGTCCGCAAGCCTTTGCTGCTAATTTCTGAGAAGAACAAAGAAGACTTTCCATTTCTGAATAAAAATGTATTGCACTGAACAATGTGTTTGAATTCATTACATTTTTATAAGGGCTAAAATCTGAATGAAATCAATACGAATGAAACAGCTCATACGGCTCCCAGGTGTCTTTCCACTTGGCCCCACTGAAAGAGAAAAGGAATTTGAATGCTAGTAAAGCAAGGGATTTAATGATATATCACAGAAGCACAATGACTGAGAAAATGTAAACATACACTTTGTAGCCAAAAATATTTTGACACCTAATACTTTTTATGGTTCGGGCTAAGTCCTTTAGTTAAGGGAAATCTTAATGCTGCAGGATACATTCTGGATGACATTCTCGCTTCAAACTTTGTGGCAACGGTTTAGGTCAGGCCCTTTACTGCCTGAACTTGCCTGGCCTGCACAGAGCCATGACCTCAACCCCATTGAACACCTTTGGGATTAATTGTAATGCGTAACATCAATGCCGGACCACACAAATGTTCTGGTGGCTGAATGGAAGCGACCCCCTGCAGCAATGTTCCAACATGTAGCGGAAAGCTTTCTCGGAAGCAAAGGGGGGGACCAACTCTATATTAATGTCGATGATTATGGAACGAGATGTTTACACCTTCTAGTCCATGTCCTGACAAAGTGAAGTTGTTCTGAGGGCAACATGGGGTGCAAAACAGGATCACTGACTACAGTAATTCACGGAAGCATCTTAACCCGTCTGACTGCCTCAAGGTTAAAAAGTTGAGATTTCACAAGTTGTCACATTTATGAGCCAAGATGATTGTCTCAGAAATAAGTACTGTAGGCATAAGGATGTTCATGCAGGGCCGGGGGAGACACACATTACTTAGAAATAGATGATGGAAATTACATACTTCTGGATAAGGATTAGAGATTTCACTAAGTTGTGAAGGTCAAGAAGCCTTTAAAGCCATTCTCACAACCACTTCCTGGCTTCTGATACAATCTATGGTTTTGCCTGTTAAAAATGCATTAGTAAAGCAATACATACCATCCAGTACATGGCAGCCAGCGCACCTTTGTCTCTCTTATGCCCTGGAATTTAATTCAAATACAATGACATAAAACATTTGACAGTTTTATTATCATTATTATCACATTATTGTGTGTCACACAAAAGAAAACTGATAATATATGGATTAGCTGGAGAAAGATATATATTCAATTTTAACATACCTCTTTAGATATTCGATCACCCAATGTTTTTTCATAGGGGTAGTTCCTGGTGAATTGGGCAGTCTAATACAAAAATAAAATAAAAAGGGCATGTAGTGATTTTTTTGTTTATATGGACTTTGGCAGTCCCAGTACATTTTGTAACATATACTGTATTACACAGTGTAGGCCACTGTTGGGTCTTACCCTCCCTCTTGTAGACCCAGAGCCGGGTCTTAGCCACGGCGGAAGGGGCCTTGGCCACAGCGGTAGGGGTCTTGGCCACGGCGGTAGGGGTCTTGGCCACGGCGGTAGGGGTCTGCACGGTGGTAGGGGTCTGCACGGCGGTAGGGGCCTTGGCCACGGCGGTCGGGGTCTGCACGGCGTTAGGTGCCTTGGCCACGGCGGTAGGGGTCTGCACGGCGTTAGGTGCCTTGGCCACGGCGGTAGGGGCCTTGGCCATGGCGGTAGGGGTCTGCACAGCGGTAGGGGTCTTGGTAGACACTGTGGAAAAACAGATGTTTTAAATGAATATAGCAGACCACAATCAAAACTCTGTCACTTTCATATGTTTCTAATACGTGTCCTTTACTAGGTCCTTTTGTCAGCAGTAGCCTAATGGCACAGCTACATAAGTGAACTGCAATGGCCAAAGGTCTATACAGCAGCGGACATTTCACCATTACAGTATGAATCAGTTTGTTTATATCCGCCAAGGTTAAACTGCCACAGTTATCATCTATAAACATGATAATGAATTACTGTACCTGATGTCTTTTGAATTCTACACTTTTTAGAGGGGGGTTGCAGGGTGGCAAGGGGTTCCATTGGGGGATCAATGGGGGTGAGGAATAGGGTAATTGTTTCCTCTCCAGGGTGGGCGCTGAGGTCCTCCTCTCCAGGGTGGGCGTTGAGGTCCTCCTCTCCAGGGTGGGCGCTGAGGTCCTCCTCTTCTGGGGGGTCGGTGGTGTCACGGTGGTGGCCCTTCACACAGTCGGCCACTGTAAAAAATAAATACAAGGTTTGTTGACATTACTATTCGACATTACTACTGTGACTAATTGCAACCACTAATGCTTACAGTACAAACCTTTTAGGAGACTGGAATATATTTGCTTTAAGGTTTCCAGGGTAGCCTTCTCTTTCTCCGTTGAAAATGGAAAATCTGAAATAATGTCCGCAGTAAATGTGCCGGACACACTCTTCTTTCCCAGCAGAAGGAGTGGATACTTCCCCATTGCAGATACTTTGTGCATCTGTTATCACATATGAAAAAAATGTTAGACATGATTATAAGCTTATTAAAAGGACATAACTATACATAAAGAGGTCATGTAAAAAGGTGATTGAGGACCGCAAATGTAGGTGTAACTTTAGTTCAAGTAAAGCAGATTATATTGTATTTTTCTTACAATGCTGTACTTAAGATACGATGTTGTTGTGCTGCACTTGAGATACGATGTTGGTGTCATGCTACACTGTCCTATTATCTGAATTATGTTGTCATCTACTCATGCTATTCTTGCATTGTGTCTGGTTAAAACACAGACTGTTCCTCGGTACTACTGAAATCTTGGTAGGACTGTGCACTTCTAATCCTTGATTACTTGCTGTACTTACTACATGCACTAATTCTATGTCGCTTTGAATAAAAGCGTCTGCTAAATGAATAAAATGTAAATGTATGTAGGGTTCAAGTACACCCGACATATTGTTTAACCAAAAAAGTTATTACTGCTAGTTATATGTAACGTTGAAAATAAATCCCCCATTATTAGGAATATCTAGCTAGTCATGACCTCTGAGCGAATTTAATGCAAAATGCACATTAACTTCATAGCTAAAGTAGCTTTTAGCTAGTTGCGTTGATTAGCCTGAATAAATAATTAATACAATGACAAAACTGGTGATTGGCATGGGCAGCTAATTGAAAACTACAAAACGAACATACTCTAGTCTAAAGTATGTCGAATCACATTAATTAGCTGTACTATATATAGCAAATGTACCATATTGCAAAGAGCCTTACCTTTATTGTGATAGGAAAAGTATGGAGCCGGTGTTACACCGTAATCTGTTACCGCAGAGGTCGCTGTTGCACATTTTCTGCAGGTATGTTGTCGAGAACGGGCATGAAGTCAAAGAAAATGTTCGTTCATAGTTTATTTCATAAACTGCAGTAAACGGTTGTTTCTAAAACTTAATTTGAAAAATTATTGTATTATTTTTTTACCTCATTTGGGCATTATGACAAAACATAACCACAGTTTGAGCAATCACAGAGGGGCTCCTAACCCCTGTTATTAAATGTGCTTTATAAATAAATTTGATTTGATTACCATTTTACAGACACATACTATGGCTGGGGTGTTTAGTATGATCCACCACCGTTGCTTCTTTCTCCATAAGAAGCAATAACAATCAGCGGGAGATCGGGAGAATTATTTTTTTTTATCAGTGGGATATTTTAAATGGGCTATACATACAGGATCAAACACTTTACCATGGAAACGTGAAAACAAAACTATCATTGATCATGCATTAGTGTGATTACTGTATTAGTGCTGATTCACTCATGTTCAGCAGAGGATTTAGTTTGGAAATCGAGCTATTTATTTTCAGAACCTGCTATTTATTTAGTCTATTTTCAAGTATAAACAAATTGCAAAAAATAAGAAGATATAAAATCAATAAATCTTTCAATATCATCATCATGTGATGAGATCTGAAATAAGGAACTAATATGTCTATGGTTTGATGTCAATAATAATGTTCACAATGTGTTGTCAATAATGTCTATGGTTTGATGTCAATAATAATGTTCATAATGTGTTGTCAATAATGTCTATGGTTTGATGTCAGTAATAATGTTCATAATGTGTTGTCAATAATGTCTATGGTTTGATGTCAATAATAATGTTCATAATGTGTTGTCAATAATGTCTATGGTTTGATGTCAATAATAATGTTCACAATGTGTTGTCAATAATGTCTATGGTTTGATGTCAGTAATAATGTTCATAATGTGTTGTCAATAATGTCTATGGTTTGATGTCAGTAATAATGTTCACAATGTGTTGTCAATAATGTCTCTGGTTTGATGTCAATAATAATGTTCATAATGTGTTGTCAATAATGTCTCTGGTTTGATGTCAATAATAATCTGTAGTGGAGGTGTAGGACAGTGTACGGCCTCCTCCTATTCTGGTCCAGTGCATCCTCTCTCTGTCTCTCTCTGGTTTCATTGGTGAGGAGGAGGCTCTCTGTCCTGCACATCACTGACTCTTCAACTTTTTCTCTCTTCAGTTAGATTCTGTAATATCAGTAACCCATGTCTGTAGTTGTCACCCTGTAAATGTAAAGAGGATGGCAGAAGATAAAAAGCAACAGGAAGAAAGAAATAGCAAAAGGTGCAATAAGCGTTTTTTCTTGCCACTAGAGGGGGCTACTGAGTCAAAACAAAGTTGAGGCTTTGAACACCCCACCTCCATCTCCCCTTACCCACGCCTAGTAGGTGCCAGGACGTATATGTTCAGCCTGCAGAGGGACCAAAAACCTTCTATCACTATTAGGAGGGGACCAAAACCTCAGGACATTTTTTCTTTTAAAATTTAATACCTTTTATTTACTCTCTCTTTATTCTCTCTCTCTCTCCCTCTCCCTCTCCCTCTCTCTCTCTCTCTCAATTCAATTCAAAGGGGCTTTATTGGCATGGGAAACATACGTTTACATTGCCAGAGTAAGTGTGAAATAAAAACCAAAAGATGTACGTACAATTAAAGATATAATAGAATAAAGAAATGTGTAAACAGAGCTGTGTAACATTGCAACATTGCAATCAAATATATAAATAAGAGTAGGTAAAATTTACTTAGAAATACAAACAGGTAAGTAAAGATAACTTAAAATAAAAATAGAACAATTGTGGACATTGCAGTTAAAAAATATAAATACAAATAAGTGAGAACTGTGTAAACACTTCACTTAACTCTCTCCATAACTCCCTCCATAACTCACACTCACTCTCTCTCTCTCTCTCTCTGTCTCTCTGTCTCTCTCTCTCTCTCTCTCCTATATATGTTTTGCTCTATGCATTGGTGGGCATGTATATATGTCTATGATGTGGAAGATGAAGGCAGGTTGAATCCAGTCACAGTGGAGACAGGTCAGGGGAAGTGAGGCCGAGGACACGTATGATTCGAAGCTGCTTGAAGCAAAAATCCACCCTAAAACACTTTAACACTGTTAAAAACAGCTATTGGTGATGTACTTTCTATTTCTATTTATCACCAACTGAAGTAGAAGTAGACGAGGCAGGTTAAGGGAATGTGGGTTCAATAAAAATAACTCCTGGAATGAATCCACAGATTGATGGTAACTAACAGTGTAAGAGGATCTGAGGGGGGACAGGACTGTAACCATAGCAACGTCTCTACTAGCATCCACGGGCTACACTGTAGTAGAAACGTAACCATAGAAACGTCAACAGATGTCGGTAATATTTCTCTTCAGCCTGTACCCAGCAATCAGACATGTTGTTCTCTCCAAATAAATTAAATGTAATATTGGAAAAATATACTTCATCCAAATATCATAGAGATCTTGGTGACCTCCAGCTGACCTCCAGTGGAGGATTGTACATGAGGCTTTAGTCATGAACTCTGGTACTGGGGAGGTTTTTCTTTTTGTTTACTTTGGATTAAGTTAATGGAGTAGTTTTAAATTCAATCCTTCGTGCCTGGATATGGACACCGTGATGATCGCTGCAGTGTAAAAGCAGCAAAGACATCGTCATGGATGACAAGCTGGCTTCCACGAAGACTGAGGTTTCTGAACCAGAGGTTGAGTTTCAAGAGGCTGCAAAGGAGGAGCCAAATGAAAGACAAATGGAGGACAGGGGGCTTTGTGCTCCAGGCATGAGATATTATTATGAAACAGTCGTTCAGCAGATTATGATGCTTGTGGCAAAGTGAGATCAATTAAAGAGGCATTGATTGATTTTTATTGCCCTCTATCGGCGACCAAGGAACTGCAACATCGACAGGTTTCATTATATAGTAAGTGTGATTGCGGGATGGATGTGCAGGAGACACAGAACCACTCGGGTTTTGATTTGGGTTTCATGATTTAATTCACTAAGTCTTATATCACAAAGAAAGTCTTTTGAAATGCAGACTAGATTTCTGTATATAAACTGTACACAAAAGCAAGGCACTATACATTCAATTTCATCAAATTGTTTTTTTTTTCTTCCTCACTCACACACACCATGCCTTTTAAATTACAACCCTCGTGTTTGCTCTCCGATACTCATCAAGTCATCTCGACAGCTTGAAGGTATCGAGCAACACGAGGTCCCTACGCGGCGGCGCGGCGCCTCCCCGGACGCCGTAGACGGAAACACAGCTCTCCTAGCAACATGTGACACTTTCAGGTGAATACGTCGACTTCATCGCCCTCCTCCTAGGTTTGTTTTTACATAGATACAAAGTCACAAACGCGCACACACACGTGTACAACACACACACATACAGACGTTATATACACAGTCGCACGTACACACACAACCATAGCACGGCGCCCAGACACCAGGCGTCCCGGTGCGTCGTCTGAGCGGCGAGTTAAGTGCTTGCAGGAGACTCCACGTACACACATACACCATGTAGGAACCAAAGCAGGACTTTGGCTTCCATTAACACCACTTGGACTGGATGTCCTTGTATAAGTAGACAGTCAAAAGGTAAAATGTGACTATAAGCGAGGCTGGAGCGCCTCAGTGCATCAGAGCCCTTCTTCTTCTCCTTCCTTCTCCTTCTTCTTCATATAATCCCTCCAGGCCTTTGTCAGCCTTTTACCACCCTCGGCTATTATCTCAACAGTTACGAGACATTTCACGTATCTCCATCTCAGCCGTCCCAACTCTTCACGTACCATCTTACTTCCTCAAAACAGTCCTTTGGCCTTCTTCAGGTTCACTTGCTTCCACCCCGGCAGACCTTCGTATTCCTCTCTCTTCATGTCCAACGCTTTCTGCAGTGGGAAAGAGAGTCAAATGATCAGTAAGTCGGTAGGGAAGCGATACGGGACATTTAGCGGGGTCTTAGTGGAGCTCCAGAAAGCGTTTCGACAGCAGGTGTGGCTGTTTCTATCATTTGTCATGCTTTTTCTGTGAGTGAGTGAATAGCCGTGAACCAGCCACCACTGGAGCCGGTGAGGAAAGAGACCAAGACACACAAGAGAGCATCCTTGTAATCTGTAATGTAGTAATGTAGTAATACATCTTCAAATCTTGTTAGTAAATATCCTACTGTATACTACAAGGACACTCTGGTTGCTTCATTTTGGTTGTTCCCTTTTTCAGCCTCCAGTTGTGCCCACTGTTTACATCTGGTACAAGTGTGACTGACTGTGAATCACCAGTGCATCAATGTGAAAAGAGATGGAAGAGTCTCAGGTGTGAAGCAGTGTAGTCCAGAGGTATTTATTAGGGGTGTGGTGTAGTGGAGGGTGTGTGCTGGTATGCAGGAGGGGGGGTTTCTATACCAGGGCTGCACAACTGTGGCTTCTACAATCAAAAATAGTAAAATGTTGGCATATCAGAGGGGCTGAAACGTTTCATTTAGAACGTCAAATGTGAGTGAAACAGTAAAGATGTGCAGAAAATGTGCTGGAAATTTCATTTTTTATCATGTCCTGGGAGGGGGGGTCCCATGTTTTCCTTCCTCATGAGGTTTCTGTGAGTTTTCCTTGTTCTCGTTGAGGGTCTAAGGTTGTGGTTTTTCTTTTACTGTGTCAAAATGTGTTTGTGTGAAGCCCTTTGAGACTGTAATCGTGCAGCCATCCCTCCTCTGAACCAAACACCTCCTCAACCAGCACCACACTTGTGAGTAGTAGTGAACAGGAGTGAAAATGTTTTCAGATCAGAGTAAAACGAAGCTGACGTGCTTGAGAGGAGGACAGGTCAGCCAACGGACTACACCCACTTTTTGGGAATTGGCTTGTTGGTCAATTGAACCCTTCCATGTTCTGACAGAAGACCCACCAGAAACATCTCTTGTGTCTGGTAGATTTCTCTGTCCCAAGTAGCATTATCTAAAGTAAGAGCAGTAATCCATTTGGTGCTGTCGTCACATGAAGGGGAAGTTGACTAACAGGCCGACTCCCCAAAAAGCTGGCGTAGTCCTTTAATCACAAGTGGCTCCTCTTACCTGAATCCACCTACAACTTAGTCTGTAAGGAGAGTTAGATGGAGTTAGGATGGAATATACTGTTATAAAGTTAAAGACAATGGTGATGACAAACTGAGACGATGACGCCCGTCAGACAGAGCGCTTCAACGCTGAATCCTACTGTAAAAAAACACCCACATACAGCAGAAGTCAATACATCACATGACACCCGATCATCACTGGAGACATGCGGGGTGTAATGTACCAAACCGTCAAACCACAAACATCTGATCTTCCATGTTTGCTTGTTTGTTAAAGATGGAGGTGAGAGAGATCGACCAGCAGAGTCACTCCCCATCTATCAGAGGACTCTTCCTCTCCCCACCGAGTCACATGACCTTTCCAACATCTTCCTCCTCTTCTTGCTCTTATTCTGAAAATCAACCTCTGTCCTTAGCTGTTATTTTTGTCCTTTCCTAGCACTTCTCTCTTACACGATCATTCTGGGGTCACAAGGATAACGGCAGGGCGCTATGGCTCCTTACTATTTTTGCTTGTAATGTTAGTGATCTTCTTCTTGTACTGTTGCAGTCACACTTCTTCTACTGTTGCACTAGAGAGCCAACGAGGCAGATTTTATAGGTAAAAGTTACTGAGGGAATGATGAGTGTGTCCAATATATATTTAACAGGAGCATCTTCACTTGACTGGTACAGCGTCTCTCTACTCAGCAGTAAGTACGTTCTGTGTGTTTAAAAGGTCAAAGGTCATGACTCAGGTTTAGAGTTGGTAGAGGTCAGTTAGAGGTGGCCTGGGGCGTCCTGTAACCAGAAGGTCACAGGTTTGATCCCCATAATGTGTGTATCCCTGTCAAAGCTCCTGCACTCTGACAGCTCTGGTGAAATGAGCACATGTGTGTGTCTCAGTAGGATACATTAACAGATTAACTCCTAATTGGACTGTGGCTAATTGGATGTGAATGCTGCTGCTGTCCCCCGTGGGCCACCGTAGGTGATTGGTGGGAGCCTGTGACCTGGAGAGTCTTTCTGGTGTCTTCTGGGAGAGAAAAATGGAGCGATGAAGCACCAAGAAAATGCCGAACCCACACAAACCGCTGCAACAACAAATATAAAAGCCTCAACAACGGAGGGGAGGAAGCTGGACGGCTTGGAGACAGAGAGGGGAAAACAATTCGATGGCGCGGCCGTGTCTAGACGCCGTCGTGGTAGCTCCGCGGAGATTGTGCGTTTTTTTAGTTTTTGTGTTTGTTTTTAATATCTTTTTTTGCTCAAACACATCGGCACTAACATCCTACGAACGCAGCACACTTTTGGACATAAACTTTTGCGCAAAACAAAGGTTTTTGTCCACTTTTCCCATCGACCCAGCGTGGCCGGCAGAGATAGTACGAGCGAGCCACAATAACAACAGTGGAGACTCACCTACGGGGAGACGAAGGAGGAAACATCGGGGAAAACGGAGCGGAATTCGGAACAGACTGAGAGTTCAAGCCCACCGTCCACCTCTGCCCAGCATCCTTCTTGCTAACGTCCAGTCTCTGGATAATAAGTTGGATGATGTTAGGGCGAGGATTAGATTCCAACGGGACATGAGGGATTGTAACGTCTTTTGTCTGACGGAAACATGGCTGACCCCGCTGGTGCCGGATCGAGCCATATGCCCAACCGAGTCCTTCTCTGTTTTCCGTGCGGATAGAACGGAAGAGTCTGGCAAATCTAAGGGTGGAGGGGTTTGCTTCATGACCAACAACAAGTGGTGCAACCCCAAGGACATTAAGACTCTTTCTCGTTCCTGCTCGTCGAACCTGGAACATCTGACTATCTCATGCCGTCCATTCTACCTTCCCCGGGAGTTCAGCTCGGTCATCACCACAGCCGTCTACATACCACCACAAGCGGACACCGACGTAGCACTATCGGACCTACATGATGTGTTATGTCGGCATCAGAACAAGCATCCCGACGCGGCTATGGTGGTGGCTGGGGACTTTAATAGGGCAAACCTAAAAAAAGTCATGCCGAACTTTCATCAGCACATTACGTGTGCTACCAGAGGGGAAAGAACGTTGGACCACTGCTGTACGCCGTTCAAGAGAGGCTACAAGGCTGTCTCTCTCCCTCCGTTCGGCAAATCAGACCATGCCGCCATTTTCCTGCTACCGGAGTATAAACAAAGGATAGCACGGGAAGCGGTAGTGACGAGGGACGTAAAGCGGTGGTCTGACCAATCAGAGGCTGAGCTACAGGACGCTCTGCGTGACGTCGACTGGGACATGTTCCAATCCAGTTCCAGGGACGTCAGCGAGTTTACGGAAGTAGTAACGAGCTTCATAGCAATGCTAGTGGACACCATCGTCCCTACGGTGAAAGTTAGGTCCTTTCCTAACCAAAAACCGTGGGTTGATAAATCCATCCGCGACGCTTTGAACGCCCGCACTGCTGCCTATAACTCCGGTCTTGTATCCGGCAACATGGACGAGCACAAGGCAGCGTCCTATGGACTGAGAAGGGCGGTGAAGGAGGCCAAGAGGAGGTATAGGGACAGAGTGGAGTCGCAGATGGAGCAGCGCGACACCAGACGCCTATGGCAGGGGCTACGGACTATAACGGACTACCAGGGCAGACCCCCCGCAATTGTGAGTGCCGACGCATCACTAGCGGAGGACCTGAATTCATTCTATGCACGGTTTGAGGCTAGCAACAACAGCGCTAGCTCGCCGGCTAACAACATCACCGTTAGCGCAACCGGAGTGAGTTCTACCGCTGGGGATGAACACACACTCTCTGTGACCGAGCACAGTGTGAGGAGGGCTCTGACGAGGGTGAACACCAGGAAAGCTGCTGGTCCAGATGGCATATCTGGACGAGTACTGAAGACCTGTGCTAATCAGCTAGCTCCAGTGTTCACCACTATATTCAACATCTCCCTGGCTGAGTCTGTGGTCCCCGCCTGCTTCAAGAGATCCACTATTGTCCCTGTGCCCAAGAATGCTTCTCCAGCATGCTTGAATGACTACCGACCGGTGGCCCTCACCTCGGTGGTCATGAAATGCTTCGAGAGGCTGATTAAGGACTACATCTGCGCCTTCCTCCCTTGCTCCATGGACCCGCTGCAGTTTGCTTATCGTCCCAACAGATCCACGGATGATGCTGTCTCCCAGGTACTGCACACCACACTCTCTCATCTGGACAGCCGGAAGGGGGGCTATGTGAGACTGCTGTTCATTGACTATAGTTCAGCTTTCAATACCATAGTCCCCACCAGACTGGCTGGCAAGTTGATTGAGCTGGGACTGAACACCCCCCTGTGTGCCTGGATCCTGGACTTCCTGACCGCCAGGCCCCAGGTGGTCAGGGTGGGTAGACACACCTCCAACCCCCTCACCCTGAACACAGGATCCCCCCAGGGTTGCGTCCTCAGCCCCCTACTGTACTCCCTGTACACACATGACTGTGTGGCCAGGTTCAGCTCCAACACCATCATTAAGTTTGCGGATGACACAGTGGTGGTGGGCCTGATCTCCAACAACGACGAGAAGGCCTACCTGGAGGAAGTTGCTGATCTGTCACTCTGGTGCCAGGACAACAGCCTCCTCCTGAATGTTACCAAAACTAAGGAGCTGATTGTGGACTTTAGGAGGACACAACAACAGAGGACGTACTCACCACTGGGGATTAATGGGACTACTGTGGAGAGGGTGAGCAGGTATAAATACCTGGGAGTCAACATCACCGAAGATCTGACATGGACAACACACACTGACACTCTGGTGAGAAAGGCGAGGCAGCGCCTTTACCACCTCAGGCAACTGAGGAAATTCAAAGTCTCCCGGAGGATCCTTCAGTCCTTCTACTCTGGAGCTGTGGAGAGTATCCTGACAGGAAGCATCACTGCCTGGTTTGGCAACAGCTCCGCTCAGGACAGGAAGGCTCTGCAGAGAGTAGTGCGTTCGGCCGAGCGCACTATTGGAATTACACTCCCCACCCTGCAGGACTTGTACACCAGGAGGTGCAGAACCAGAGCCTGCAGGATCATGAAGGATCCTCACCACCCCAACAACGGACTGTTTCAGCTGCTGCGGTCAGGCAAGCGCCTCCGTAGTCACGCTGCAAAAACAGAGAGACTGAGACGGAGTTTCTTTCCTCAGGCCATCAGGACTGTGAACTCCGACCTCACCAGGGCCCCCACCAAGACACACACACTGCCCCTCTTATGCACACACACACACTTAGGTAAAGACTACACATAATTTATAATTTATATTACACATACAATTTTCCCTTTTTTTACTATATTTTTTTATAAAGTGCTCTTATTGTAAATATTGTGTTGTTTCTTTGACATTGTAAATATTGTGTTGGTTTATTGTAAATAGTGTGTACCTGTTATTTTGCACATTTCTGCTGAGCATTGCCACTTTGCATTTCACTACACACCTCGTGTGTGTATGTGACAATTAAACTCTTGAATCTTGAATCTTGAATCCTCTTCAGTCGGGCCGTCAGTTAACAAAAGTTAATTTCTTACCCAAAAAAAATCCTAAAAAAACAAAACAAAATAAAAGTCAGGCTTTGTACATCAGTGTCTGTCTGTCTCTCTACCAACCTCAAAGTCCTGGTCGGAGAGGTAGATCTCCAGGCGGAGGGGGTCGACTCCCTCCGGCAGGGGCCGGGCCAGCAGCTAGGCCAGGGGGAAAGCGTTCTGGCACAGCCGGGCCAGCACATCCTCCACCAGGATGATCTGGTTACACACCTCGGCCTCCTGCAGGACGGAGGACACGGGATGAGGAGATTCCCAGTTGTTTGCATTGTTTGCAAGTGTGTGTGTGTGTGTGTGTGTGTGTGTGTGTGTGTTGCTGACCCTCTCGGTGATCTCGGCGATGTCCTCTCTGTGCTCCCAGCTGGGAAACATGTTGGTGAAGGTGAGCGGCTCCAGACCAGCGTGGATCAGATACGACTTCTGAGGCTTCTTCTCGTTTTTCTCTGGAGAGACGATCGACAAGTTAAGAGTTACTGAACAGGAAATGACACATTCCCATACAAATGAAAGGCAGAGAGTAAACAGTGACATCTGGTGGTCAAACAGTGAACATTTTTACAAAATTAAATTGAATGAAATATGTTTCTCATAGCGTATCATAACTATAACTACAATAAATGGCAAATACACTCATCCAGGAAATGTTTTCTAGTGTTATTTTCTGTATTTACGGCCGCTAATAAAACTGAATTAATCCAGATATTTGGATGGAAACATTTTGGATATTTATTTTGCAAAAAGTTAAGCAAACTAAACAAAGCTAATCCATCTACATGCATGGGAGCGTCTAATCTAATATTTCTGCTTTTATTGTATCCAGCAAGGTAAAGATTTCACATTTAATCTTCCGTTTTGAACCGTCTACAACGTCTGTTCTTTAAAAGTCTTCATCAGTCACAGTAGCAACAGTGACAGTGCTACCTGATATTTCCTCCGTTGAAGCATTTGTGCATCGACCCCCCCCCCCCCCCCCCCCCCTACCTTTGCAGTACTGCAGCACCGTCTCCATCGCACACTTCCTGTCTGCGTCCCAGCGGATGCGAGCTGAGCCGGGACTCTCGCTGTCCTGAGGCCACCAGCCCTGCCACAGGTAAACCTCATGGAAGTTATCCACCAGGAACAACGCTGTGGTGCAGAGAGGGACGTCTCACTAAGCACAGCTCTTTCAGAATAAAACATATTTTCACACCCTACATAAAAACTGAAAATTCTTCTGATTCATCTGATTATAGTCATACTTTTTGAAGTGTGTCTGTATATATGTGTGTGTGTGTGTATGCATGTATTTTATGTGTGTGTGTGTGTGTGTATGTATTGTATGTATTATGTGAAGTACTGCAAGTTCACTCACAATTGTGGATGATTTAAGCAGGACAAACTCCAAGACTCTGGCCTAGTTGTAGTCATACTCATACTGTGTGTGTGTGTGTGTGTGTGTGTGTGTGTGTGTGTGTTCTCACCAGGCTGTGCCGCGTTATAGAGGTCTTCCTGTAGGAAGGGCAGTGAGCTGACCAGGTCTGCAGCTCTGGACTGGTGGAAGAACTCGGCAGCCACAAAGTCTCCTGAGGAACTGCTCAGCTGGAAGAGCCGCGGGGTGAAGTTGAATTTTCCTGGATCTGAAAAGAAAAAAATCAAGTAGAACAAGTAAACATGTCGTCACCCCTCGGGCCAATCATTAACGAGATGTATGACCCCTCCAAGTTTCATCAACATCGGGCCAGTGGCGTCTGAAGTATCAATCAATCAACAGTGTTTCCTGTACCTTGCAGCATGCAGTCGTAGGCCTTCCTGTCCTTCCTGCCCAGGGCCTCCCAGAAGCCCGGAGGCTCCGCCCCCTCTTCGCACTCATGGATGGTCACCTTACTGCTGCTGTGGAGACCCGCCTCCAGAGGACACCTGAGAGGAGCATGAATCTCGCAGGTTATCACTTTAACCTTGTGTCCATTCCTTTCCAATATACCCAATAATTTCCAAATATACTCAAAGAATCCTCTCCATTACAAATCCATGAAGTGAAGCTGAACTAGGGCACCTGATAGCACGTCGACTACACTGTGTTAACTACTAGGGACTGGAATCAACGACACATGACCTGAAACCAGATATATCACCAAGCGATCAATTCAGGCTCGGTCAGCACCGTACTAGACAACACACGGCATTAGTGGGCAGCAGGGTGGCCAGGCTGTCCTTCAAGGACCAGGGTTCAAGACCCTGAACCCCTACCAGCTCCAGGAGGGTTGTTCTGCCTCTGACCCTGACCTCTGACCTCCCAGGAGTGGGGCAAGCGAGAAGAGGATCAATACAGGGGATCAATACAGTATTACGTTATTGTTGAGTGGATTGGGTGTTAGACCATCTGTATTCCAAACTGTCTGTCTTCTGTTGTTGGGGTTTTAGACATTTAATTTTTGTTTTTAAAAGATTATTTTTGGCGTTTTTGGTTTTATTTAATAGTTGCCAAAGTGAGGAAAGGTCCTGGGGCATGTTTTAACCCAGGGCATCATGGGTACATGGTATTCTAGCCAACTGAGCCACCAGAATGCCCACCATTAGTCAGTTTTAAATATATTTCCTGTATTGTATTGATGTATTGAATCATTTCCTGAAGAATACCCACACCTGTTTACATGTTTGAATGTGTTAGCAGGGAGGTGATGATATCAGAGAAGCAGTTTTGCAGGTTTCTCAGTTAAATGGACTCTTCCACTAATCAATAAAATCAGTTTCTCTAGCCAACATCAACCCTGAACTCCCTCCACTCACTGTTCCTTGATCTTGAGCGCGGCGGTGTTCCCCACTGTGCGAGTGTGCAGCTGGGTCTTGCAGCCGTGCCACAGGTAGATGATGGCCTTGTTGATGTTGAGCAGGATCATGGAGGCTCTGGAGCGCAGGCTGCTGCAGTGGCACACCACCTCCAGCAGGTGGCCCTCCACCGGCACCTCACCCCGCACACAGTACAGACGCCATTCACCTGGCCACAGACAGGCAGGGGTACAAGTCAGTGGAAGGGACATGATATGAAGAGCTATACATCCAGTTTGGACAAATATAATATAACAAACATGCAATACATAAAACATTTTTTTTATTTGTGAGTAAATTACTACAGATTAACCAAAATTATAACAGCAACCCAGAGTGTCAAAACATGAGAACAGGCATCATTTATCTCTGCAAATGTTAAACTTCAAGACCTTTTCACGCAAATATTTTGATCTCAAGATACAACACTGAAGTGTTCAAAAACACTATGTACCCATGGAGTAGATTTATTACCTGATATTCATCGCTCCGTGTCTCACAAATTCAGAAATATTTCTATTTTGTTAGCAAAGATGGCTAATAAGACAAGTCAGATTGATATTTCCACCGTGTGTTTCCTCCTTACTCTGTGTGTTCTCCTCCTCCTCCTCCCTCTTCCCAGTGTGGACGATCATCCCCCCGTTGAAGCACTGCAGGAAACATGGAGGCTCCTTCCCCTGCTGCACCTGGACCTGGTAAACCACCGACAGAGACACGTGGAAATATTTTGATACTGATACCAGATACCAGATACCAGTACATTGTTTTTTCCATCCCTGGCCCTTGATTCTTGGGTTATGGATGAAGCTTGGTGTGTGAGGCTGCACACAGATCAGTTAAATGAACAGGACTCAAACACTGCCTGTGTTTTACAGGTGTCAAAAGACTAGACAGCCATGCTGCTGGAGGAGCCGAGTCAAGAGTGCAATGATCTGGATGAAGGAAACTATTTCTACTAGAGGAGAGACGCTTTCTTAAAAGGCTTGAACCTGATATAACCTGATGGTACTGATATAAATGTGGGTTGGTCCTCCTGCAATTAACAAGTATAAGATTTAAAAATACCCTTGTTACATTTGTGTTGTTCTCGTTTCCTACCTGCGCCCCTCTCTCCTCGTCCAGCTCCACGGTCATCAGCGCCGACGTCCCTTTCTCGCTGACGGCACTCCCGCCCGGGGGCCTCCTGAGAGCGAGAGGGAAGGTGGGAAGTTTCATCAGTTTAAGACTTTTGTAGACCTTTTTTAATGATTAAAGATTCAAGATTCAAGAATGCCAGTTGGAATGAAATATAAGATCAATTTAAAAATAAAAACATGAAAATGAATCGTCAGAATATGGTCTGCATGACAGAACTAATGTACGGAAGCCGAGAACGGCCATGCTTGCACATTTTTCTTTAATGCCGTTATATCGAGATCACAAGTTAATTATGCCGTGATCTCGAGATAACAAAGCCCGTTTTCTCGTGATAACGGGTTAATTTATCTCGTTATCTCGAGAAAACAAAAGGCCGATTTCCATGACAACACGGGCCTGTACACGTAGCCTACTGTACGGAGCTGCGGAAGAGTAGATTAATATGTAGTCTAACAGGCAAAAATGAGTCGAATTGACTGACTGACAGCAACTAACATTAGTTTGCTAACGTGTTTTCCACACAGTGTAATTCATACATTTGAGTATAAGTTTGGACGCCACCATTCTGTTTAAATTTGCAAGAGTGGACCATGACATACACACACTGCTCTGTGGGGTGGGTTTGGGAGTTGATCAATGGGAGTGATGCGATAATGGGTACTCCTTGATCTGACATTTTCAGCTTAAATCAGTTGCTACATTTGTCAAGACGCCATCTATGCATGCTGGCATGACACTGCTGATCTCTGATAAACAATATAAGTAATCAGAGGAAACGAGTCCGACCTTTTGTTTTCTCGTGATAACGGGTTGATTATCTCGTTATCTCAAGAAAACGGCTTTTTGTTTTCTCGAGATAACGAGATAAATTAACCCGTTATCACGAGAAAACGGGCTTTGTTATCTCGTGATCTCGATATAATGGCATTAAAAAAAAAAGTGCAAGCATGGCCATTCTTGGCTTCCGTACCGTACAATAACCCGGAAAACAACACTAGTAATAATACATGTGTTGCTGCAGGTGAAACAGTTTGAGCTGTACGTAGTATCTGAGCTGTACGTAGTATCTGAGCTGTACGTAATATCTGAGCTGTACGTAGTATCTGAGCTGTACGTAATATCTGAGCTGTACGTAGTATCTGAGCTGGTAGTATCTGAGCTGTACGTAATATCTGAGCTGTACGTAGTATCTGAGCTGTACGTAGTATCTGAGCTGTACGTAATATCTGAGCTGTACGTAGTATCTGAGCTGTACGTAATATCTGAGCTGTACGTACTATCTGAGCTGTACGTAATATCTGAGCTGTACGTAGTATCTGAGCTGTACGTAATATCTGAGCTGTACGTACTATCTGAGCTGTACGTAATATCTGAGCTGTGTTAAACACCGTGTATTTGCGGAATTGCATCTTTGGCCTGACATAAATATATGAAACTCAGAGTACATATCATAGTAGGTTTTATCAGACTTGTGTAAGTTACATTTAAGATAGGGCTTTTTAAAATAAAATGTAATGTAATGAAATCTCTAATACTCATAAAGTTACATTGAAGTTAAATCACAGTTCTGTCACACCAGAGGCCCAGGTCAGTCTGGAAAACAAGATAATTATTAACTTTTTTACTCCAATATTGACCGTCCATAAGGTGACATTACCGTCCATAAAGTGACATTACCATCCATAAAGTGACATTACCCCGCAGCTGTTAGCGGAGTCTGTACATTCAACAAGTGATCATTCATCCACTAGCTGACAAAGCTTTAGGAGAGGATAGTTCTGGTTAACCAGCCCTACCACCACTAATAAGAGCTTAGAGGAACACTGTGGTTCTGTCAAGAGAACAATCAAAGAGTAAATCTGAAAAAAGAAACTATCTGCCACCGGACGTTCCTCATCTGTTCAAAATGCACCTGGGTTTACACTGCAAATTCATGCCATGGGAATTTCATTAATGCAATAAATTAAAAAAAAACATTGTTCACTATTATAAAATGTTTTAATATAAACTATCAGGGATGCACTGTAGCCTCCTAGTCTTCACATAAAAAGATAAACTATTAGACAATATGTTGCTGTTCAGATAGTTGCAGCTACTACCATTGTATATCTGTCACTGTTAACTCACATGGAAGCTGCTTTATGTTAGTGTTGCTTGTGTCATTTCATTAATGTTTGAGTTCGTATTAGTTGTGGTTACACCATGTTTTACTCCCAGATAGTCTTTTTTCCTTGGATACTTTAAAAGAAAGTTAACGAATGACTTTTCTTGCCACTTTGCGCTAACTAAATCAAAACAAAGTTGATGCTTTCCTCACACACCCTCCACCTCCCCTTGCCTACAATCTTACGGTGGCCAGCTAGGACCAAGAGGCACAAAGGCAGTTGTTTTTTTTTCACTTTCTAACTGAAAGAAATCAAGGAAAGTGACAGGGTAGTATTTTAAGCATGATGTGATATTAGAGTAGTTATTTCTTTGTTGGTATGATTAGCTTATGTATTAGTGTAGTCTGATATAAATATTGATTATTGCACCATTTAAATGTGTTTTGGAGGGATGTTTAGTTACTGTTTAATTTTCCATTTCCTCCAGCAGGGGTGCTAGAGTTGTTGCTGTGGTGTGAATACAGAGGAAACTACCACACAGTCTCAACATTGACCTTCATCGCTTCTGGGTCTGTTGACTGTGCTACAGTCTCCTCCCCACTGTCATCACTTGACAACCTGCCCAGTCACAGAACCAAGTATAAAACTGAGGACAAAGATCTCCACCGGCAGAGATGTCGTCCCAGGTCAGATTGAGGCTTCTGCCGAGAGTCGAGTGCCTCTACAACGACCCCGTTCAGGTGAAGGTGACCGGGTTGAGGTCGAGGCAGCTGGTCACCATCAAGGCCAGGTCGACCGACGACAAGGGCGTGCTGTTCCGCTCCACGGCCACCTACAGGTCCGACGGGAATGGGGAGATCGACCTAGAGAGAGACTCCTCGCTCTGGGGGAGCTATGTCGGGGTCGAGCCGATGGGCCTGCTGTGGTCGATGAGGCCGGACAAGTCCCACGCCAAGTTCAACAAGACTGACGCTCGGAAGCCCCATTTCGTCAAGTTCTCGGTGCACGACGAAGAGGCGGAGGGCAGAGCGCTGGTCGAGGAGATCAACGAGAGGCATGTGATGGGAGAAGGGGTCAGCTGGCTCCCCATCAAAGACGGGAATACTCCTTGGATTTTGTTCACTCCCCCTGGTTAGTGGCTATCTGTCTTCTTCATGCTTTATTTAGAACCGTTTTCATCATGTCATCTGTAATCTCTTATGTTTGTGGAATAACTACAAGATATATTTATTTGCAGCACTTTGTGACTTAAAGCTGCACTAGAGAAGCTGCACTTTTTTGGCGCAGAAAAAAAACCAATTGGGGACAAAACATTCCTTGATATTTGGCTTCAACGGAGGGAAAGAAAACACGCTGATAAGTTAGCACATTTCATATTTGGTTATCTACTCGAGTACAATATGACTGGCGTCCACCTTTGCTTGAAAGTATTCACTTGTACTTGTGTAGTTTACTGATGCATGTTACATGAATTCTGGGTAATGAAGTCCGTCAAACTTAAAAAAAAAGTCAAACAATTACCTCCTGCTGCCACTTGAGGCCACATGTACAAAGTGCAGCTTTAATAAGTGCCATACAAATATTGTTGTTGTTCTTGTTCTTTTTCTTCCTCTTCTTCTTCATCGTCGTCGTACCATTAGTGGAGTGGTAACAATATTACTTGTGGTCATAGTATCGCTGATATGAAAATTTAACAAATAATGTGTACATAGGATTTCTGATTTTCTTTGTGTGTTTTTGATGATGTCCTATATTTCTTGCGGTCCAGGAGACGGTCCGTTCCCTGCCGTGTTGGACCTGTACACCTTAGGTGACAGTTTGTCTGAGAGAAGGGCCTCTCTGCTGGCCAACCGAGGGTTTGTGGTTTTGGCTCTGCCGCTGTACGGCCACGTGAAGATCAGCAAAGAGCTCCACCTGGAATATTTTGAGGAGGCAATAGAGTTTTTAAGAAAACAACCCAAGGTGAGTTGTTTTGAGCAAGTGATACTTTTAAAGTACCTTGAAGAAAAAAAACAACCTTTCCTTCATTCATTCAGCGAAGGTTTGCTGAACATGCTGTCTCTTTTCCAGTAATGCCCCGCTTCACATCCATACCTGAGAGCCGTCCAGTGCCCCTATCATGTCAAATGTGATCATAGTTACAGTATGCCGATACCACTGATCCAACCAGTGGATCTTTTATGGGTGCATATATCCTTATGAGGACTTGCAGTTCATGTTTATCTGCAGAAGATTCATTTTGGATAAAAAAATGTCTGCATTTGTCACAATAAATGGCGACAAGGCAACTAATTGTGTGCAGTATTTGACAGTCCTGAGTTACATTCTTGACCCAGGACTTTTTGTTACCTCTAATTTGCTCTTCTGTCCACAGGTGGGCAGTAAAGGTGTTGGTGTAATGTCACTATCAAAGAGCGGGGATCTTGCACTTTCAATTGCCTCTTATCTGCCAAATGTTGCAGCCACTGTGTGGATCAATGGTTGCAATGCCAGTGCGGTTATTCCTACCTACTATAAGAAAGTCCAAATCCACCCTGCCTTAAACGCAGACCCGAACAAGATGATTCACACCGAGTCGGGGGTCTTCAATGTGAAGTTTACTCTCTCCAATCCCATGGCAGAGGAGAACGAGGCCAGCCTGATCCGCATTGAACAAGCCACGGGGCACTTCCTCTTCGTGGCGGCAGAGGATGACCTCAACTGGGACAGCAAGGCGTTTGTGGATGAGATGGAGAAGAGGCTAAGGCATCATGGGAAGGAGAACTTTGAGAGTGTGTGCTACCCTGGCTCGGGGCATTACCTAGATCCGCCCTATGGACCCTTCTGCCCCTCCAGTTTCCACAGGTTGATGGGTAAACCTACCCTGTGGGGGGGCGAGCCCAAGTCCCATGCAGCATCCGAGGTCCACCTCTGGAAGAAGATGCAGGAGTTCTTCAGGACTCATCTGACCGTTGATGCTACTGCGACTAAAGCCAAGTTATAGGTGAAGATGGTGAAGATGTCCGATGCCCGGTTACCATAGCAACGGGTACATTCCAAGCCAATTCACCAGCCACTTACACAACTTGAATAGCCAATTAGATCTTGGTAAAAGAGACTAACCTGTAAATGATGAGTTGTCAAAGTGACTGATAGGACAAACTACCATCAAATGTGGCTTCGAAACACATTGGGCCTCACTCAATAAACTTTTCTTGAATTATTTGCAAATTTGTCGTATGTCTCCGTACTAAAACACAAAAGTGGGATTCATGAAAGGTGCGGGAAACCTCGATTTGTTGGTAGAACAACTGTATATTTGATGAATGCCGATCGTTCTCCCACTAACTGGACATGGGAAAAATTAATGAGCCCAATTATTTTATATAAAATATAAATATTTGCATGATTTAGTGAATCTCTGAGTTACAACATTGTGGTGGTGAAGCAGGTTTATATTTATTGTTGAATAAAATGTTTGTATGTCAGGACGCTACTCAGCTTGACATATAATAAAGACACAGCAACGGGCCACATTACCGGGGTCCGTGACAGACAGAGACATAGGCAGGGGAGAGTTAATTGGCCAGCAGGGCCGTTTATTCACCTTAAATAAACCTGGCCCGGTGTTGACGGCAGTTGGTAGCGCCGTCTCCCTCCGCCGACGCACCTCAGTCCTCCCCGGCGGGTCAGCTGCGAAACCCCAAAGCCGGCCAGCCTGCCAGGCTTGCAGGGGCATCCCGCCCCAACCCCGACTGTCACCAGCTCTTGCAGGCGGCTCCCGACTGCACCCCCGGGGACCTCCGTCGGTTGTCGCCGCGGAGGGAGACGCGCGCTCTCCCACTCCGTCCTCTCCAGCTCGCGCCCTCGCCTCCGTCCCGGCACTCCAGCCGCGGATCCCGCTCAGACGCGACTGTGGCTGGCTCGCTCTCCGCTCCTCCAGTCTGCCGGCCCTCGATCCTCCCGATCGCCGCCGGCTCCTGCATCCACGCCGCCAGCCTCTCACACTGGCGCGTCCCTCCCGCTCACACATTCACACACACGTTAAAAAGGCCCCAGCTGCAATCAGTCCCAACTGGCTGCAGCTGGTACCGGATCCAGGAAAGAAGCAGTCCAGTAACTCACCTCTCTCCTGGATCCAATTAAGCCTCCCCCACCCTCCCTCCCTCCAGTCCGCCACATACCCCCACCGCCAAACTGAGGCTGGGGAGCCGTCCGGCCGAAGCCAACTCCCCCCCTCCCTCACCCCCCCCCTCCCCCCCCCCATTTGAGAGCGAGGAAGAAGGCGATAAAAGGTCCCGCCCGGAACGGCTCGGAGTCGGTGGGGCCAGGTGATGCTGTGAGGTGGTGAGGGAGGCGCCTTGCCATCACCGGCCGTCCCCTGGCAGCTGGTGTCGCCACGACGGCACGGCGATGGCGATGTTCTCCCGTCTCTGCCTGTCGATTCCCGGTCAGGGAATCAAATGTGGCAAGGTGCCACATTACCGGGGTCCGTGACAGACAGAGACAAGGCATGAGGAGGGTTAGTTGGCCAGCAGGGCCGTTTATTCACCAACAATCATAAACCCGGCCCCAGTGTTGACGGCAGTTGGTAGCGCCGTCTCCCTCCGCCGACGCACCTCAGTCCTCCCCGGCCGTCAGCCGCGGAACCCCAAAGCCGGCCAGCCTGCCAGGCTTGCAGGGGCATCCCGCCCCAACCCCGACTGTCACCAGCTCTTGCAGGCGGCTCCCGACTGCACCCCCGGGGACCTCCGTCGGTCGTCGCCGCGGAGGGAGACGCGCGCTCTCCCACTCCGTCATCTCCAGCTCGCGCCCTCGCTCCGTCCCGGCACTCCAGCCGCGAACCCCGCTCAGACGCGGCTGCTGCTGGCTCGTTGTCCTCCTCTCAGTCGACCCCCGATCCTCCCGATCGCCTGTCGACTCCATTCACGCCGCCAGCCTCTCACACTGGCGCGTCCCTCCCGCTCACACATTCACACACAGGTTAAAAAGGCCCGGCTGCAATCCGCTTTAATTGGCCGCAGCCGCTGAGTCCAGCCGAACCTACCACCCTCCCTCCCCCCAGTCCGCCACAGCAGATATTTCATCCTGTCTTGTGTGTGTTGTGTCCACAGGCCTGGCAGCCTCCTCCTCCGTTATCAGTCCTATCCTGTCGCCGGTCTCCACCAAACTCAAGAGCAGCCTGCCTGCTGTCAACAAACCTCAAGAGGGCGAGACAGATTCGTCATCCATCGCTAGCGGGGCAGCAGAAAGTACCAGTGGAGGAACAGTCAGAGGATTTTTATCAACTAATCAGCAATTTAATAGACAAATCCGTAAAATTGCTTTTCCCACATTATTGTCGCCCTGCAAGCAAAAATAGATTCCTAGTTGCATTTATTCTGAAGCCAGATGTGTTCTTTCAGTTTTCAGTACATAACCCCAAGCACCTGTATATAATGTCGTGCTTGCCGGCATTCGTCCTCCACGATTTTCTTTGTGCGAACCATGGAGGGGACAGCAGGTGTGAAACTAAATGGCTTTGCCTACGATCATAGAACTAGAGTTACAGTACATAACTACCGTTCTCGTAGGCTTCGCCGTTTAGGCTTCGTCGTCAGTTACATACAGTCTGCTCTTTCTTCATATGAGCATAGGCGTTCATATTGAAGAAAAAGGTGTTAGCATACCGGCGTTAACCTAACAGCATGACAAGCCACCACGTCAACCCCTCCAGCGCTACCTAGCGCAGAGGGATGGAACCTAGGCAATCAACCCTAATCAATGGTCCAGGTAAAACCGGTGGAAAAGCTACAGCTTGAATAGCCCGACCAGGTGGACAGGACCCTTCCCTCCGGAGTGCGTCAGTCTTATGTACGGGGTAACGAACCAAGGGGAATAAGAATGAGCATCCAGCAGTGATTAGGGCAATGCGAAAGGACGGAGAAGAAGGCAAGTTACGAACTGTAACTACTGTCGCCGAATGACTCACTCCTTGTCCTGCATTGCAAAGGGAGCCGGTGCCTTCGTTCCCAGCTCCAGAACAGAGTGGCCGAGGGAGCCCCCAGTCATGTCAAGCATGTAAAAATGCACTCGAGGAAGACCAAGATGCAGCAGCGCATATGTCCTCCACCGACACACCCTTAACAGGGCTGATGAGGCCGCCACGCGTGGAGTGAGCTCTGACACCCGCCGGCGGGGTCAAGCCCGATCCAGTGTAGGCTAAAGAGACACCCTCACATAGCCAGCGTGACAGCTGCTGTCTTGAGAGAGCACGACCCTTGGTGGACTCTCCAAAAGACATGAACAGCTGTTGTGTCATCCTGAACTCAGCTGTGCACTGAATATGGATGGTAAGTGCCCGTACCGGGCACAGAAGATGTAACTCCGCCTCAGACTCATTAGCATGAGGAGGCGGATGGAAAGCCTTCAGCACAATCTCCCTAGAACGATAGGAAGTCCTTATGTTCTTGGGCAGGAAGGTGGGATTCGGCCTGAGCGAAGCCCGCTATGTGAAGAGCCCTCAGACTTTGGAGGTTCTGGAACGCCCAAAGCCAGAGCTTAACTACCGCACTGTGGAGGGCAGAGGAACGTACTCCACCTTGGCGGTTGATATAGGCTGCCACCGACATGCTGTCTGTTCTCACTAGCACATGGCGACCCCGAACCAGGGTGTGAAAATGCTTCAGCACTTTCAGGACCGTGGTCAGTTCCAGCACATTTATGTGAGCAGAGGGAGGAGTCCGCCACCAGGCGCCGACCGAGTGGGAGAGACAGGCCCAGCAGACCCCAGCAGAGAAACATCTGTGAACACGACAATGTGAGATGTTACAACATTCTTGGCGACCAAACCATCCTTGCAGTTTGCGCATGAAGAGCAGATCCAGTGGAACCACTGGGTGAGCAGCCACCATAAGCCCTAGGAGACGCATAACCGACAGGGCTATCACGACCCTGTGGGTGTGGAACGCCATTAGCGCCGATGAAATGGCTACTCACCTCTGGAGCAAGAGCCTCGCTGTCATAGATGTTGAAATCTAGGGATACGCCCAGATACACCAACTGACGGCTGGGGAATGGTGTGCTTTTCTTGGGAACCAGAAAATAGCGGGAGTAAAAGCTGTGTTGAGCCTCGCTGGGTGGGGCGGCTACAATGGCCTCCTTGCCCAGGAGACGGCTTATCTCGTCTGCAAGGGCTGAGCTTGCCGCCATCACACGGGTCTGTGTGATCCAAGGGGGGACCCTCCTCGAAAGGGCCCCTTAAAAGGGTGGGTCCCTTGAGGGGCTATGTCTGACCCTGGTCGCCTACTTTTTCCTAGACAGCCATTAGGCTGCTGGGAGGAGAAGCACAGGTTTAAAGGAGGGGGTCCGCTGGAGAAGGCCCCCCAGAAGGGTGGGCCCCTCGGGGGGGCTATGTCCTGCCTAGGTCACCTACTTATTCCCAAACAGCCGTCAGATTGCTAGGAAGAAAGGCGTAGGTTTAAAGGGGGTTACCCTGGAGAAGGCCCCCCAGAAGGGTGGACCCCTCGGGGGCCGTAAGACTGCTGGGAAGAGAAGCGTGGGTTTGGCCACTCACAGGCCTGAGGAATAAACCTGCTTTTTGCCAGTATGGCCAGGGCTATGTCCGCCCCTGGCCTCCTATGTCTTCCCAGACAGTCATTTAACTGATCTAGAGAAAAACGTAGGCCTGAGTGTGCCAACAGCTCAGCAGAGTGAGAGGGTAGAACTCTTCTCACTGTTTCAGGGGCCTCTGGTTTTACTGACATAGTATCAGAAAACCGTGGACGAGAGGAATTAGCTGTCATTAGGAATATATAATATATATATTCCCAACTGTCAATGATGACAGGGCAGACGCCAACAGAGTGATGTTGTTGACAGCGGCTGCGCTCTGGGCAGCACAGACACGTGTCTTGTTCGCCAGAGTGGGTAGCTGCTGTCATTGTTAGCTGTTAGCTATATTATATTGTCCATATATATAATATATTATAGCCATATTATATATTCCATATATAATATAGAATATATATTCCCAACTGTCAATGATGACAGGGCAGACTCCAACAGAGTGATGTTGTTGACAGTGGCTGTGCTCTGGGCCGAACAGACACGTGTCTTGTCCACCATTGCGGCCAGCTGCCTATGGAGACGGGAGGGGGCAGCAGTTTCTCGTCTGGGCGCTATCCAGCGCCCGGACAGAGTGCCGCCAGGGGAGACTCTAGGCGAGGTATCCCCTGTTGCGCCTGTTGAGCGATCCAACCCTCTACCCTGGTCAAGTCGGCAAATGCCTTACCTGGGGTTTTAGGGGATGACAGGTCCTCGGCCGCTCCATTAAGGTAGGGCTGGACCGGTTGGAAGAGCGGGCAGATGACGAGAGGACGAGACGAGCTCAGGTGCTAGTCCCCTAGTGTTTTTACATGTTATAGGTAGCTGATGGGCGTAAGCTAATGTTGAGTCTCATAGAGCTAACTTGAATGCGATTGCAAACGTCAACAAGTTAATTTGTTGATCCATAATTTAGCCTTCTGACTAGCAAAAACATTGATAGGCTATAATGTTATTTCTTGCACGTCACTTACCGTTACCAGGGCCGGTCATACTCTCACAGTCTCAACCCACGACTACTAGTAACGTTACTGAAGTGTGTCCTGAAGCTGTCTCTGACTCTGTTTCTTGTAGAAAGGTGCAGGATATTGTTGTTAGAGACTTTATGTAACTGCATCTAAGGCCTGTGTTAATCCATACATGGACTGCATAGATGTCAAGGGGTAGCAGACTAGCGGACCCAAGCACAGAACACACAGGCAGAGACTGATGGCAGTTTAACAGATTTATTGAGGGGTTCACCGGAGATGGGAGGAATAGGGAAGGCTGGAGATGGCAGGAGGAGTGGAGATGGCGAGGCGGCGTGATAGACGGGGGAAGCGAGGATGGGTGAGTAGCAGACAGGTTGGCAGGCAGGTGGCAGGCAGGTAAGCAGACAGGCTGGGTTCCACTGAAGCAGTCTTTTATTGTCATATGTACAGTATCACTTGCAGACATACTGGACAATGAAATGTTTGGGACGAGGCATGTTTCAACTGGGTAGGTATACATAAAATCACACATCTATATATAAAACACAAACAAAATAACAATTAGACAATTTAAGGCGGTAAAACTAAATTAGAAATAGGAATAAATTAAAAAAAATGAATGAATAGGCCTTGCAGACCCTTGGCATTCTAGCTGTCAATTTGTTGTCTGAAGAAATTTCACCCCATGCTTCCAGAAGCACCTCCCACAAGTTGGACTGGCTTGATGGGCACTTCTTACCATACAGTCAAGCTGTTCCCACAACCGCTCAATAGGGTTGAGATCTGGTTACTGAGCTGGCCACTCCATTTTAGACAGAATACCAGCTGACTTCTTCTTCCCTAAATAGTTCTTTGCCCGTCTTAATCCTTTCCTTTTATTGGCCAGTCTCAGATATGGCTTTTTCTTTGCTACTCTGCCTAGAAGGCCAGCATCCTGGAGTCGCCTCTTCACTGTTGACGTTGAGACTGGTGTTTTGCGGGTACCATTTAATGAAGTTGAGGACCTGTGAGGCGTCTGTTTCTCAAACTAGAGACTCTGATGTACTTGTCCTCTAGCTCAGTTGTGCACCAGGACCTCCCTTCTCTTTCTATTCTGGTTAGAGCCAGTTTGCGCTGTTCTGTGAAGGGAGTAGTACACACCGCTGTATGAGATCTCCAGTTTCTTGGAGACTGACAAGTTTCAGAAGAAAGTTCCTTTTTTTTCTGGCCATTTTGAGACCATAACCAAACCCACAAATTCTGATGCTCCAGATACTCAACTAGCCTAAGGAAGGACAATTTTATTGCTTCTTTAATCAGCACAACAGTTTTCAATGATCAATTAGCCTTTTAACACGATAAACTTGGATTAGCTAACACAATGTGCCATTGGAACACAGGAGTGATGGTTGCTGAAAATGGACCGCTGTACGCCTATGTAGATATTCCATTAAAAATCAGCCGTTTCCAGCTATAATAGTCATTTACCACATTAACAATGTCTAGACTGTATTTGTGATCAATTTAATGTTATTTTAATTGAAAAGAATTGTGCTTTTCTTTCAAAAATAAGGACATTTATAAGTGATATATAGAGATGTACAGGTATAAAAGTGCATATGCATTGGACATAAAGTGACGTGGGTATGAGGTTGTGGGTCAACAGTTCAGTAGCCTGAAGGCCTGCAAGTAAAAGCTGTCCTTCAGTCTGGAAGTGCGTGACTGTGTGCTCCTGTACAGTCTACCAGACTGTAGCAGGGTGAAGAGTGTTAGCTGGGTGGCTGGGGTCTTTGATGATTTTATGAGCCTTTCTCAGGCATGGGTGAGGTAGATATTGTCCAGGGTAGGCAGCACACTGCCAGTGATGGTCTGGGCAGTTTTCACCACCCTTTGTAGGGCCTTGCGGTCCTGGGCAGAGCACTCGATTCTTTCGAGCCGTCCGATAGAAGTGAATCGATTCTGGATCAATTCATTATGATTCACCAACAAAAACATACCATACCATGTGAGGTTTGAACCTACAATCCTCAGCATGAGAGTTTGATGTGCTATTAACTGAGCTTAACAAGTTATGCAATCACATGAGCGCCACCCCTGTCAAACCAGACGTGCAAATAACCACATATACCACAACTGTAAAACACCAACTAACCCACAGGTTAATGACAATAATAATATTTATAGTATTTACACAGAGTATTGCTATTCATTTCAATTTATTTAGTGTGCTCTTGACTTTCTTTTTCTAATAGAGACAATTTTGTTGACCAATGTTAAATGTTACAGTTTTTTACAGTCGCTAACACCCGTTTGTCCAATCTGTAGTCACATTTTCAAAACTCTAAACACAATTAGCACAACATCCGTCAGTTGTGGACCATACCATTAACACAATTCATGTTGTTTTCACACAATAAGCAGTCAATTAACACGTTTCTAAAATGCTTAGATTTTCTTTACATACAAGCTTACCCAATACCAAAATGATGGATCTTTATTGTCTTATTTACAAATGCTTGCACACAGCATGCCAGAAATGAAAACCTAATGTTCAAAACCTTAAATATAGTATAAAGCCTCTACTTCTGCAACAACAGCAGCTCAAAAGCTTTATTGAAACAGCTGATAAGCATTTTGGAATGAACAGATCTCTGAAACATTGAGAAATTGCTGATTTAAGTTGTGTAAAATAGACCAAACACAGTTTGAATGAAACAGTTTTGAAAGGAACAGTGAGCAGGTCACCAGCACCGGCACCAATACGTCCAGGTATGGTGTCTATCCAATATATCTTGTTCTATAGTGAGTTTTACACTATGCTACTCTACATGTAAACATGGGTTACAGTACATACAATAGGACATACTGTAAAGTATTTTCACATACTGTGTTTACACATATTGTGCATGCCAAGCGTTTCTATCCAAGGTGCATAGCGAGTGACGACATAGATGTGATGTGGATGAGAACATGTGGCCAAATGCTGAAGATCGTATAGATTACAGTTTACAGATTACAGATTACAGTCCACAACAGACGGATGTTGTGCTAATTGTGTTTTGAAAATGTAACTACAGATTGGACAAAAGGATGTTAGCGACTGTAAAAAACTGTAGAACAGGACTGTGCATTTTGGTGTTTTTTCCCTTCTGTGCCTTTTTTACTGTATTTGTGTATTTTATTTTTACACATTTGGAACCAAAGGCCATGTATGTTGGATTTTTTGTTCATCACTGGCAGCAATTTCATGTTGCTGCTAAAGCTTTTACTGCAGCAATTCTGTCACTTACTATTTTTTTCTACTGTACATTCAATAAAGTAAAGAGGACTCGTTCACTTTTAGATAGTATGTTGGCAAAAATGCACATATTCAACACTCAACCAAAACAGTGGTTTACAGTAAAAGGAAACTGAATCATAAAAAACAATGGATTTCATATTGTCTATTGTATGCAGGTAGAACTAAACATGAAAAGTAATGCAGTTTTTGTAATGCCATCAACTGTTAGTATTTTGAAAGTCGTTATGATTGACTACATGTTCCTCTTGGATAGAAAACATGTGCTAGTGTTTTGAAAGAATGATTTGATTTTGAGTCGGGTTTGCAGTGTTTTGGTAGAGTTAGTGTATGTTGTTGGGAATTGTATATTTGGCCGAGGCAAGATTGTCTTGTCTCGGCAAGACACTAAAATACAATACACTAAGGCCGTCTGGAGGCCTCTTCTACAATACAATACAGGCCTTTTGGTTGCCGTTGATCAATTGGAAATTAGCACAGGAGACATGGTGTTCACAGGTCTAGAGGAAGGTGAGACAGAACTACTTCCACTCTACTCAATTAACATAGGGACGACAGACAGAGGCTGAGGGGGATGAAAGGGTCTATGTAAAATATCACATGGATGTCTGTATAAAGGAACTGTATCTGCTTGGTGTTCTTTAGATTATCCTCGTAGGCAGAGATGCTGCCGGATATTTCTCCCTTTCAGCGCTGAACTGTATTAAATACTCATTGAATCCTGGGACGTAGTTTGTTGCTGCTTTCTTCTTACGTTCATCACCACAACCAAGAAATAATTCCTAACAATGTAGACAACGTTTTTTAGCATTTTGAAATGTAGATTTAGTATTTAATTAACAAAATGTGGTTTTGAGCAGAAAATTAACTATTTGGCTAATTGTGTGATGTAGGTGTATTGCTGTGTTAGGAGTTTAGAAAAAGTATCTTAAGTATAGCTAAATGCTTGTTAGTGATCGTAAAAAACTGTATTTGGTCAGTTCCAGGTTTATTGCACCTGCCAGTAGGTGGCGGAGTGAGCGGTGTGTCTGTGCCGATAGTGGGGGAATGGTGTGTGTCCGGTGCTACCTTATAGCCAACTTGCATGCTTTACAAAATATTGCCGCGAAGTAATAAAATTTACGTTTTCTACACCACTAATGCAGTCGCTGTATAAATGGTGTAACACCATCACGTCATTAGTTGACCCGTCACCAGTGGCGGCTGGCCAATAGAGGGCGCTAGGGCGCCGCCCCACCACTCCCCACATCCTAGACTTCATTGAATAAGACTTTAAAAATTACTTTTTTAATTACTTTTTTTAAATGAGCGACGTAAATATTATATAGTTAGTGAGTAGAATGTATAATCTGCAATAAAATGTAGATTAAAAGTGTCTAAAGTTACTGCTAGGTCACGTATTTCCGGCCTGGGGCGCAAAAATCTTTGCCCATTGACTCGTTATAAATTGTACATGCACAGTTCGCTCCTCTCAATACAAGAGATAGGAGCTTGGTGGGGCGCAGCTTTCCTGCGCCCCACCAACGAACTGCGCATGTACAAACAGCATTTATCTGAATGCTGCTGATTTACACACCACCAACCACTGGTTGGCAGCAGAGAGCGAGTGGCTCGTGGTACATCTGACATAAAATGCGCCAGAATGAGACAATATACTCGGTCGTTTTCAAGGAGCTGGTTTAGTAGGAAGGCTTGGCTAACTGTATGTAGTGACACCAATGCTTTATTTTGCTTTCCCTGCACCCTTTTTCAAACGACAGGTCTCAGACCCAGCATGGATTCAGACAGGTTTGAATGATTTAAACCACATATCAGAAAAATCAAAAGCAAATGTTTGGGAAAGTAAACATAGCTGCTCAGCTTGATGAAGGCTACAGGACAGGGATCCGTGAGCATAATGAAGAGGTTGACAAAAACAGGCACATCCTGTCTAAAATAATAAACTGTGTCAAGTTCTGTGGTGTCATAGAGTCATTGAGAAATGTGCATCTCTCAAGGAGAGAAGGGCAAAATTTATGTACACAAAGTTTAAGCCACAAGGTGGCAAAGTCATATAGCTTTGAGCAAGTTCACTCAGCGTTTTGATGGCACTGGGTATTTCAAATGTAATACCATATTAATTTAATTCATTAATTTTTTCTTAAATGTTATTTTCTATTAGGTCTTACTGTGTTCATAATTTTCTGCCATTGTCTCAGGCTTCTGTGTTGTCAGATTTCTGTTTTATCTCACTTATCGAGGCACTTTTCGGTTACTTTAGTCTTTCACCATTACATATTGTAGTATAAAAGATAATTATTATAACGAATTTGCACTAATTGAAGTACCTTAACTTACCTTAAGCACGTTTCATTACAACAAATGTTCATTCAGCTCAGCAAATACAAATAAAGGCCTTTTCATTTATTTAAATGCACTGATGATACCTTAGTACATGTTTATTTGATTTTTGGTATATCCCCCCCTGGAGAAAAATGCACCAGCCGCCACTGCCCGTCACGTTCCCGTCTCGCTCTAATCTGTCAGGTCTGTCAGTGCTGCCAGTTTGACACAGAAAAGGAGAGAGAGGTCCAGAGCGGAGAACGCACATCTAACTAGTCACCGGCCTGTTAGCAGCAAATCAACTTGAACAGTTTATAAAATGATTAGGCTACACCGCGGCGCTGCCCGTCCAACCGGCCCAAAGACCTACCAGGATTCGTCCCGGTTGTCCGGATTGGCTACTCCAGCATTGTCCTCGTGTGTAACCATATCAAAGGCTCAGGATAACAAGAAAGCAAATGGTGCAAATTCCATATTTAAATAAAAAAACAACCTCCCGAACATGTAGGAGTGTGCATGTAACATGTAGGAGTGTTAATGTGGAAGCATTGTGCCAATTTGACCGTTTTATGCGGGAATATTGCGGGGTTTTGGCAAAATTGCAAGCTCTTGCAAGTATTGCGGCAGTTAGTTGAACTTGCGTTAATTCTTGTGATCGCAAGATCGCAACATCCTGGAGGGACTGCATATTGGATAGATACCATACCTGGATGTATTGGTGCCGGTGCTGGTGACCCGCTCACTGTTCCTTTTAAAAGGAACTGTGTACAACTGTTTCATTCGAACTCTGGTTAAGAAGCGCCCGTTATGACGTATAAAGGGGCTACTTTCTGAAACGGCCTGTTTTTGGCCCGATTTGGCACCGTTTTTGGAAAAAGGAAAATACAGAAAAAGAGGTTGACTTCCAGATTTCATATTTTCTCGGCTACTTAGGTCAACGATAACCTGTGGAACATGTATAAGGGCCAGGAATAAGCCGTTTTCCATAAAATGACCCCTTTAATATAGGCCATAATGAAAAAGGGAACAGAGACAATCTCCATTGTGGGTTGAATGAAGTTAAATCAAGTCATACATTTTGCATATAACCAGTTATAATGATTTTCTTTATTATAGTATACAAATATATATATATTTTCAATTAATTAAGACTATGCTTACTTCTGTTTTTATAATGCACTCTGAAAAAGCAGTTACGCATCTGTGTTCTTGCGCGTCTGGTAGGTTCAGTTCCGCGCAAATGTGCGCGCGCAATTACACGTCTGTGCGCTTGTGCGTCTGGCGGGTACTAGGCGTACGTAACCCGACAGGAGAATGCGCTCACCTTCTCTAACTTCCTCTGGCACACTACACACACAAACAAATATACATTATACTCTGTAGGAGTGACCGAATTGGCAGACCTGAGGCCTGTACTACGAAGCAAGTTCAACATACCCAGGATATCTTTTTATTAGCTGGCTTCACTAAGCCTAACAACCGCAATCACGGATAAGCGGTGTCACGACGGTGGTTATCAACTTGTTAAGTCAACCCATGTTTTCCCAATCTGGCTATGAGCGCGTTCATGTAAAAGGGGCTGTGTTTGCACCATATGACCAATCACAACCAAAGACAAGTCTACCAGAGCTGCATATTTTACACAGGAAGAGCAAATAATCATATTAAATAAATATGAAGAATTAAAAATATTATCCAGGCTAAAAGCAACACAGTTGCTGCTGCCAAAACCAGGAAGGAAAGCTGGCAACTGCCGACTGTGTGAATGCGTAAGTTAATAGGCTTATCATCAGTATCACTGCCCCATCATTAAGGTACGAGTAGATCTGACTATAATTACAATTGCGTATTCCATTAAATGAATGTGTTGCTTAGATGTATTCTTATGGCATAAGCATTCTTATGACAAATAAAACAATTTTAGCCTTATTCTTTCAGCTGCAACCCCGGCAGCGTTAAACGCTCTTGGGAGCAAATAAAGAACAAATATAAAAACATAATTCAAACCGCTAAGTAGACTTACTTGCAAATCTTATAGGGTCAACAAGTACAAGGCTTTAGTGCTTTAATCAAGAAGCCATCCCCTCCACTGAGAATCTATATCTTTCATTCGTCAGGGAAAGCCAAAGGATTTTGTCGGTCTCTAAAAACTGTTGCCTTCCTACCCGCTCACTATTCGCGCACCTAGGTCCACGGGATCTTCTAGGAATGGTGACGCTATTTTCCAAGATAATTGATTTATTATTTTCACATGTTGGGCACTGTGAAGCCCTTAGAGACTGTAACGGTGATTAAGGGCTATACAAATAAATGTGATTTGATTTGATTTGATTTGATTGGTCAGTAGGCGGTGCTTTTATACGTGTTGATCTGTTATCTCGAACATAGGTGTGCAGCATAAGTTACCATGGCGATATGCCCCGGTAAAAAGTGAACCACCGTCGTGACACTGAAAACCCAGGGTTAAACCTGAAGTTACCTTGCTAACCCCAAGTCCTGCTTCGTAGTACAGGCCTCTGGGAAGCCGAAATGGAGAGATGAACTGGGTGAGTAAAAGGCAGTATCGCTATTCATGTAAATGGTGCACTCATACACATAAATGCGGGAATATAGGTGCTTTGTAAGAAACTGGCAAGGGTAAATATGTTGCATAGGCCTCCAGAATATAATGCACCAACATGTCAAACACATTTATCCTGTGATGAATGCAGACACCACTGCTTCATCACAACAATCCATGTTAGTAAGTGTTTACCCTTTTACCTAAACCTGCCTTGTCTACTACTACTTTATCTGGGGATTTCCTACATTTCCCAGAATGCCTGTCGACAACCCCCCAGAGAACATGCCTGAACATGCCTGAGCATTTCAGCTGCGGGTTTTATGTACTGGAGAGAGCAACAGTGATAGCGGCGCGAGAGGCTTTCCAGTCGAGAAAACATTACGCAAGATGTCTTATGACTGCATTGCATCCAGGTCCATTGAGGCTACTGTCGGTGGAGAAATTGGTGTCTCTTCCTCTTCTACGATGAATTTCTACCTGTAGGGTTGTTGAACGTCAGTGCAGTGTTTGGTGAGTGACTGTGGAAGAAATTATGCCTTAACCATTATGCCTTAACCTTTATGTGCCATTGTGATCTTAATATGGTATAATAAAATGACCTATGAATCAACTGTGTGGAACAGTACTGAAGGCCAGAGTGGAAAACTACTGAATCTGGTAAACAAGATGACACATCCTGTTTAAACCTGTTGCCACTGGGTTTATAGTAAACTTGAGGTTGGGCGTAGTTCCAACCCAGCCGTGTAAATAAACTGTTTTGCTGAACAAAGAGACAAGACATCAGAGTTGTTTTAACAGTGACTGACAGCAAAACCTGACATTTACTGTTGACATTTTAGATCGTTGAAACTTTTTCTCCTGTTAAACTCCATTGTAGCTGTTCTGGAAGTATGTCAGTGTGACGCCACAACTTCCTAACCTTAACCCTATCACCAGAATGCGACAAATACACCATTAACCAACAAAATGGACCCAGAAATGCAAGATACATTATAATAGTGTGTAAGTATTTGGATTTCATATAAGTAGGCGTATTCAAATGTAATGTAATGTCTTAGTTTTGATGTTTAAAATGCAATAGAATATTTTCTTGCAATCCTATATTAATATAATCCTATATTTTCATAAGCCATGCCTGTACAGCTGCATGAACCCCAAACTTGGAGCAGTTACTCCAACAGACATAATGGACACACAATGGGCCTCATTCACAAAAAGTATGTAAAATCAGATTTGAACGTAATTTTATCAGCCTAAAACACAAGTGGGGCTACAGTTTAACAGTTAAATACAAACTGAGCAGCAGTGAGCGCTCTGTTCAGAGAAAGCTGGACTTGCCAGTGTTAGATCTTTTGACTCTCTCATCTCTTTGGTATCCTTTGGTATAAAGCATCACAGACTGGTTGGGTTGGCAACCAGTCAACCAGGGTTGAAAAAGTGATTTAAAAGCTGATACTCTGTAAGGCAGAGACAGACCAAGTAATGTTTTGTAAAAGTGTGAATCAGTTCAATTTGTTAAGGAATGCAAAGAGGCCCAGTTCAGCCCATTTCCATTCAATCTGAGTTTGGCAGAGGGAATGAGTCACACATACTGGACAGGTTTTTCAACAGCCAAATGTGTACAGTGCACACAGATTGCATTACCACGCCACAATCTAAAAGTACTGTAATAGACACCCAGCAGATACCGCCTGGGTGGCACTGAAGGAAGTTATTTCCAAGAAATACAATGTGTTTCCAAGTGGCAGAGAGGCAGGTGTGGTAGAGGCCTTGGCTGGATGAGAGAATGACTGCTTGTAGATCATCCAAAGTCTCTCCAGTTCAGGCTGCTTAAACATTTGTGCCAAACGTCCCAGAACTTCTCCCATTCATCATCTTCAATTATGGTCTTTGTTTCCAATTCACATTTTCCTTTTATGTCTAAAGTGTTATCTGTTGTATCCCTTGGATGTATGACTGTCGCCAAGCATCACAACAACCATATAGCGAAATTTGCAGATGATACTACCGTGATTGGTCTGATAAATGATCAGTCTGATCTGACTGAACAGGATCATAAACAACTGAAAAGGACTGTACTATGGCCTTAAGCACCATCAAGGACAACAGCCATCCAGCACATGAATTGGTTTCACCACTTCCATCAGGAAAACGTTATCAGAGCATCAGTGTACGTACCAGCCGCCTCAGGGACAGTTTCTTCCCACAGGCGGTCAGACTGCTGAACAGCAGCGCACACACTGTGTTCCTTGAATTCATTTACTCTTCAACTATTTCAATCCAATATTGTTCAAAGTTAGTTGGCAACGTCTTTATACTGTCCCATTCTCTATGTGTCGTTAACTAGTGTCTTGGGAAATATGAAAACATTTCTTTAGGTGAAAGATCAAATTTAGTCTGGAGCTTTGAGAATGATTTGAGAATACTGCCTTGAAAAAGTTGACTAATAGTAATCAAGCCTTTCATTTGATGTTTGACATTTGACATTTGAACACCAGGCGTCTGTCACATCAAACCATGAACTTAACAGTATTCAGTTACTGCACCACACCTGCTTTGCAACACAGGAACTGCTCTTTACCCTTCAATTCAATGAGAAGGTGACGGAGACGAAGTGAGAAATATGAGCCGCTAATAATAAACCTAGATAACATTGACTTATATAGACCAATGGATCTGTGATGAGACGAACACTGAGCCATGGTGTGAGCTCAGGTGTGTCTTTAGGTTTTGCTCAGTTGTTTAGGAAATTAATGGGTGTTGTAGATTAAAATGTAATTTACTGATCTCATAATCTAATATGATCTAATCTAATCTAATAATCTAAATTTGGATTTGTTTTTGCAAATGCAATTCAGTTATGTCCACATTATTGTGCAGTTGTGGATATCAATATTTCTATTTGCTGAATGTTTCTCAGCAATTCACAAATGTTCATTCACAAATACATTACCCATTTGGGAATCTGACATGACACAGTCTAAGTACAAATTTGCAAACACGATGCCACACAGTTGCATAATAATTTTATTTTTATGTAATTTACAGTTACATAGTGACATTTTCAGTACTTTAAAGATGTTCTTTTTACCAGTTCTGAATTCAGTGATATTCTCTATAGCATGCACTTCAGTAACTAACTGTATTTACTTAATTGCATATTTGCAAAGTTGACCATTGACCTACTCTGCCCATTTTCCGAGTGCATTGGCCTTCAGGTCAAAATCTTCTCTTTGAGCAATCAGTGGATCCACCTTTTCTATTTCATCGTGAATGACAGGGTTGTTGATGACATCCAGCCAAACTAGACTGGCAATGTAGTGCAGCCACGTCTTCTTTATAACCCCTTTGAATGGCTGACAGCTTTTAAATGCTTCTTGGGTTTGATTGTCTGATCTCTGCACTGTAGCCAGAAATTCCTTGCTGGCTGCCTCTGCGTCACAGTTGAGATTGAAGTCAGTGAACATTTCAGGGTCAGGGATGGGTCTCTTTCTGGTTTTGGCAACAGAAGCTGGAGTTGGCTCTCCGTTGGTTTGTTGGGGTGTTTCGACAGACTCAGCTATCTCATCTACTACTGTAGAGTTGGCAATGCGGAGGAGGTGAATGCTTAATCTGCGTTTGAAAAACTGCCCCAGCATGATGTTGACCTCGGTAATTTCTTCATTGGTCTTGTACCTGTTGTCTTCTCCCGCTTTGTCAATGCTCTGCTTGTCAATCAAGAGCTGCCTGAAGTACCTTAGTGAGATAAACACAAAAAAATCACTGACGCTGACAAACTGATTTTGGAGGGCACGCACCTACTGCAGGAACATACATGCAAACACAAAGTGCAGTACCTACCTCTCTGCCTCCTCTTTCATTCTGGTGGGGTTGTTGGCGATGTAGGGCACCAGTCTCAGGTACTCGCTGACTGTGTAGACGTATGGTGGGTAGGTCCCCCTCGGGTCCTTGACAAACAGACCCGGGATGGGCCCTGATTCCGACACCCACTCTCCCCTGGCCTGCCTGGCTAGGTTGTCTAACAGCACGGCCAGGGACAGGGCCACCACCCCCACCCCACCCAGGGTGACCTTCCCCTGCCTTCCCATGGTGGTCCTTAGGCCCTGGGTGAAGTCCTCCAGCTGGTCGGAGGTCAGGGAGGCCTGCACAGCCGCGTAGTGGTTCCCCAGGTGATGTGACGAGTTGATGGACAGCATGTTGAAGAAGTGGGGGCTGGGGTTGTAGTTTGGGAAAGGGCAGATGTCTCGGGCGACAGAAGCTAGGTGGGCAGCGTCCTCGGCCAGACACTGCAAGTTCCCCATCCTGAGAGAAGTTAAAAAATGAGTTGTGGTCACGGTCTCCTGTGAAAAGTAGACAGCAGTGTCTGCTCTGGATGTGTCAGTCCGTCTGGCAGACTGTCCCCAGACTCATCATTAATAAGGTCACAGTGGGATCATGACGAGAAATCTGTCATCAATAATTAGCCAGCAGCTTCCATCAATATATGTGGGTGTCTCTGTGTGTAGCTGGCATTAGTGTGTGTAGCTGGCATTAATGTTTGATCGAGATCTGCATGCCATCTTGCCAAAGCAATGTTTGCACATTGATTTCTTTCTTTATAAGAGTGAGTGAGAGAGAGCTGGAGAGAAAGAAGTTTCCAGTGGTGAAAAATGAACCGATAAATGGATCCCCCTTTGTCTTTGTTGTCTGACTGTGGGTCTCTGTCTCTCCATGCACTGTACAGTATGTGGCGATCTGCCTCCCAGCTCATCAACAACAGGGTGACAATGGCAAAAGTGACATAACTTGTCAATAAAGATTAACTAACAAACAGACAGACAAGGGAAAGTACAGCACCCTGAAAAAGTATCCGGCCCCCATCCCTTTTTTCAAATGTAAGAGTCTCACAGCCTGGGATTTTGATGTATTAGATTGGGAATTTTTATTTGTGAGTCCCAAATTCTTCTTCTTCACAGACCACCCCCCCAAAAGAAAGAAAATAGTAAAATAATAAAATAATAAAAACTTATATCATAATATCATCATCCCCCTGGGTCAATACCTGGCTGAACCACCTCTGGCAGCAATTACAGCCAGTAGTCTTTTTGGATAGGTCATTCATCTTCCCATCTAATTTTGTTTGTTGTCCACAAAACTTTATTCACATTTGTGACTCAGTAAAAACATGTGTAAATTGTATTGGCATCATATTCACTCCATACCCGTGAAGTAAAAATCATTGTGAAATCAAGTAAAACAACACACACACACACACACACAGTGTCCTCTCTCTGTCCAGCTCTCTTTCGCCCCCTGCTGACAGAGGTTTTGTATGCAGAGAAAACAGCTGCTTTCCCTCCCTGCTTCTTCCTCTCTTTGAGGAAGTAACTTTGTGTAATCTTTGAGGGAAAAGGTTTGGATGTAAGATTGTGTAGTGCAGTTACAGAACTACATTTACATGGCCTCTCTACACCGCAAGGAGCGACCCAAAATAATAGTTTTTCTTGACAGTGTACACCAAAGACTAAGTGACACTTAGTAATGAAAGTGATGTGTTGTTTTGTTCCAGACTGACATCTCTTCTGCAACAAGTCAACATGTTAGCTTTGCATGGAAAGTTCCCTGCTACGCATTTGAAACATCCCAAACTAGGAAGTTGCGACTTGTTAATTTTGAACGGATGTTGTTGTTTTTGTATTAATTCATTAAATGCAAAATTTCAACTTAAATATTGTGTCCTGAAAATCTAGAGATCTATTTACAATCTAATATCTTAGATTGATTGATGATTAAAAATAAAATGTATCAGATATTTCACAAAGCATTTTTTGTGTTAAAAAAAAAATCAAAATAGCATCAAAGGCAAAATTGCAGAAATACAACAGTCAGATATGTGAAGATGAACATTCAGGAATTCAGGTTTTTTTTTGTTTTTTTGTTTTTCTTTGAGAAATTGCCCATCACCACTACAACCTCCTGGTGACCCAAACAATGTGCACCATGATCCTTGAAAAACAATTAGATCCAGTAACAATTAGATGGAAGATTGATGATTTTACTGCAAAAATAGTGTGCATGAAAACTGAATTGGTACAAGCAGAATGTAGAAGGTAGAAAACCCCCACAAAAAAACTCAAAACAATAATACATTTATCATAACATGTTCATATATTTTAAATGCTTGCTCCAGACATCCTGACACTTTCGGGATGATTGGGTGTCAAGGTTATCGCCAAACACTCCGAACAATAAATAAAGATCTTCAGTAATTTCAAGGGTTTTTTGTTTTACCCATCACTTGTGATCATATTGACCTGATATTGTGCAGAATAAAGCATTTATTCAAAAGAGCAGCTAGGATAGAAATCTATTAATTGTACAAAGAATGTAAAGACAAATCCTACTACAGCAATACAGAATGCAGTGACAAAATCCCACAGCTCAAAACTTCATGATTTTTGTGTTGTGCTATATGTTTTAACTGTACCACTGAATATGATATCAGCATTGATGCCATGATATCACACTGAGGTGTTCAAACCCAGGGCCTTCATCAGTACGTTCTGTGCATCCTCAGCACACATGTTCAGGAATACATTTAGAATTTGGTAGGTTGAGACAAAGGAAAGTGCCATTGCTACTGGGATACCAAACAATGGAATGAATCTTGACCCTTCCTCTGCTGCCAATAATGCAGTTTGGGTTGCAGACATGGTTAACATTTTAATAATAAGGTCTTTGCTTATATGTTTACCAGCAAGGGGTGATGTCATGACAGCTTTAAGATCACTCAAAGGCATGTCTTTGGTATGAGCAAGATTCTGCAGTGATTTTCTATCAAGACCAAACCCAATCACATACTGTACGACAACATCAACCAGAATGGTTATATCAGCAACCAAGGAAAGCCCATGAAGTGGTGCAGCTGCTACAATTGCAGATTTGAAAGCATGATACTTAATTTTGGCCTTGAAAGCCTCTTTTTTCCTTTGGATGATTTCATGGCTGACAGCGGGAATGGCGAACAGCAGAGCATCCCTCTTGTGTGCAGGAAGGTCTGTCTCCATGGTCTCCTCTAAGAGTTGGAAATCATACTGCTCGAGGTCAAAACTGCAGATCAGGAAGACCTTAGGAGACTCCACACCTTGTTGTTGAAGACCTACGTCACAAAAGGAGTATGATATTATAAGTTCAACTTCAAATGGTCAAATTAAAATAAAAGATTTGTTCAGATTTGATTTGACTTCACCCAGATTTGAAGTTTAGGTTTTCTTTTTATTCCAAATTTAACTTTGAAGAACTGTTGTGATCATACATAACCATGTGTATAACAAATATTATAAATCTATATTATAAATTTCCGGTCCACAGTTCTTATTGGCTGCGTTTGAATCCATTGCAAAATACCTGATAAACGCATACATTTTGTAAAGCCGTCTTCCACATTTTCAAACAAGCCTTGTGAGTAAATCAGAGATTTACAAGACAAAGTAGGAGTGACAGCTGATTTCTACCAATCAAAAAAAGACACAGCTCATTCTGGCAGACTTGAGCCTCGTTTAGACTGGGACCCCTATCAAAATTTGAAAGGGGTGATACTGGAGGAGGACTTTAAGTGATGTTCTAAGATTAAGATTACTTTATTCGGTGTGCTCACACGCACCAACACACGCAGGGGGGAAGTGGCCGCCAAACACAACACACACACGCAGGGTAGAGTGTCCGAATTGAATGCTTTCTCTGCATTTCCCCATCCCCGCCGACCTTCCTCCAGGGACAGGCAGGGAGCAGTGGGCAGCCGCCAATACCAGCGCCCGGGGACCAATTCCAGATGTACGTCCTCATCTTCATCAGGGACAGGACAGGATATTGCATGTTTTTAGATGGGGTTCTTTTTACAGGAGGAGACCCATGTGAGCACGGGGAGAACATGCAAACTCCACACAGAAAGGCCCGGGAGATAACCCACCTGGGCACCCCAGATTCAACAGCGCCCCAGGCAGGAATCGAACCCAAGACCTTCTTGCTGTGAGGCAGCAGTGCAAGCACTGCGCCACCGTGCCAGATATTCTACCAGGTATGTGCCTTTGCAAGGGAACATTGAACTGATGAGTTTTGAATGGAGTTCGTGTCACTTTCTCTCCATGTAAGAGAAAATGGAACGTATTGGGGCTCAATAGACTAAAGCTTCTAATCCTGAAGTGAATGCAGAAGACACATTTTCATGTTCTTTAGTACTGAACGGAGATTGGGCTGTTTTCAACAGTTACAGTAGTTACATCAGATTAGAAATTATTACAAAAGATAGTAACCTTGAATGGAGTTTTGCCTGATACGTTCAAGAGTCTTCTCTTTGTTGAAGTCCCTCTGACTTCTTTCCGCATCACTTAAATTGTGATCAATCTTTGAGCGAACAAAGTAGAACTTCTTCCCCATCTTCTGGATCTCTTGAGCTAGCTTCACATCATTTTCTCTGAAACGATCAGCTGAGATGATGATGAAAAAATCAAACTTTTGAAATCCAACACGCTCCAGGTACTTGTTAGCTGGAAATTTGGTGGTGCCAATACCAGGGAGATCCAATAGAGTAACATTTGGGAAGTTTGGATGGGGGTATGGTGTAACCTCAATGGTGGCTTCTACACAATCAGTAGGAGCAGCGCTCTCATCCTTGTTGTCTACACCTCTGAAGGCATTGACAAAGGTGGATTTACCAGAGCCTGACTCTCCTGTAATGGCAATATTCAATGGAGTATTTTCCAAATATTCTTGGATCTTTTTAGCGGCTGAGGCTGCATCATTGTTCTTCAGTGCTTGTGCAAATGTTTCAACTGCTTCTTGATCAAGTGGATTATCCATGATGATCCTTGAAAAATGAAAAGACAATTGTCAAAACCATTGCACTATTTTTGTACTGCCCTTGCAGCGTGTTACTTATGCAAAGCTTGACAGGTAAGGTTAGCTAACAATATAAGAATCTCCAGTAAATCACAAGGCTTGACTTTTCTTGTTTCTTTACTGAAGAATTCAGAATACTGTGACTGCAAAACAGGGATAGAAAGACAAATATATGTTACAAGCAAATACAAATAAACCATGTTTTCTCATCCTAATGCATCTCAATTGGAAATTGTACAACAGCTAGGCTACCAAGCTAGCTAGTCACAAAATGTACATGCAACAGCACATGGAGAAACAATTTAACTAAAGTTTACAAATAAACATATGATTGCCTTTCTAATTGCCATATGTACTTACAGATAAATAGTATCCAAGGCAGAAGCATGAGAATGAACACAGTGTAAACAAACTTGAAGAGAAGCGCACAGCGGCATGGCTCTAGCCAACTGTGGACAATTCCTTGCTGCAGCGGCTAAATCCTAGGTACCTCAACTGTCCAGTAGGGGGCAACCTGCTACTACATTAAACACTAAAATTGAGGGCAGCACAATTTTCTTCTGGCGAGTGTAGACAACATTATAATGTGATAGAATGCAATATTAGATGATTAAATGGCATACAATTAGATAATCAATTATAGATTAACTGATAAGTAACTATGTCAATACAAGATTTTTATAATGTTTAAAACACTTTGATGGCAATTTGTGAAGACACACAAGCAGCATTGGTTTGCCTACAGTCACTGGTGTAAGACACTGAATGCAGATGCTTTGGACATATAGAGATAATCAGTTTATAGTTTTAAATAAAGAGATGAGTAAACTACAGTACGTCCTCCAGTCATCATAAACCAGCAAAACTACCAATATAAACAAAAATCAATTATATTTTCAGAAAAGCATTCATTAATGCCCTCTCTTCTTCTCTTCCTAACTTCATATAACTTACAGTACACCAGTTTGATACCACTTACTATAATGTCTACTATGAATTCAAGACTTCTATCAGTCTAAAAAGGTGAGTAAAGTCTATAAAAAGGTTTACCTCCACTACATCACTGGAGATAACATTAACAGTCTATCTGAACCTCTATACCTTATTAGGGCAGAAAATCAAGAGTGTTACATTGAACAGAACTACAGTGATACAGTGATTTACAGACTTGTTTCAAGGATCCTTTATATACCGTCCACACAGCACCTGAAATAGTCCTGGGGAAAGGATCTAGATACAGAGATCTCAGAGGACACTTTACAATTCATCCATCTGTATCACCCCTCTGTGCCAAGTGTAAGTCTTCCGAGGGATCTCTAGGCCATCCATTGTGGTTCTGCCCAAAAGCTTTGGTCCGGTGTGTTTAAGTGATACTCAGACGTAGTTTCTGGAAGGTCAGGCTGGGATCCCCTCAAGAGACCCAAGTCTTTAACCTGAATATACAGTGTTTTGATCAAAGCATTTGGAACACCTTGTTCCAATAGTGTTGAGTGAGGATTGAAGTGGTGATTACATGGACATTTGTACAACATATTCTATTCTATTCTTCTGGACTCTTATTAGTCACAGCTGAGTGTGCCAGCGAGCTGCGGCCACTAATTGACTAATTGACTAGACTATACTCTTGCTCACATGTTAATAGAACATTTGACACAAAGGATAATTTATAACCTGGGCATAAAAGTGCTGCTGGATATCTTTTATATATATTTTGTATATATATGTATGTTTTATATTTCCTTTCAATTTTGTTAGGGAGGTGGGAAAGCTCATTGTTAATGTTACTTGTTATCTTGGATGAAGGATTTAGAAGCAAATTCATTGACCTGTCCATGTTTTGTCCATGTCCATGTCCATTAGCCTATTTCCTGATTTTGTATTTATGATCAAGATTTTATTTGATGCCTTGTAATTTGTTTTATGTTGTCGAAAACTTTTATGTCCAGTCCTTCACTGCTGCCTATCTTGTCCAGGTCACTCTCGCAAAAGAGATTTTTAATCTCATTGGGCCTCATTCACAAAGCTTTTCTTAAAATATTCGTAAATTTATCGTATTTATGTGCGAAAGGAAATACCAATGTGGGATTCATGAAACATGCAGGAAACCTCGATTTGTTCATAGAACAGGTGTATATTTGATGAATGCCAATCGTTCGTAAATTGGATGCGCATGCCTGTTGAAGCTGATTTGCATAGGTAAACGCTGTTCAACACCGTAAAAGGCTGCAGACTGAAGGGTCGTGTGCAAGTAAACCAGGGGAAAAGAAGGAAAAGAGGAACTTTCCCGAGTCCGAAATTGAAGTGTTGTGTTTTCGAAGCATAAGCAGCGGAGTCACAAGAACTGATAAAAGTAAAGCATGGCAAGAAATGAATGCCAATTAGATTGTAAAAAAGTATAAGGAGAAGTAGACGCGTATTATCAGCCACAGGAGGACAGCAGGGCACTGTGACGCTCTCCAACATGGATCAGAGGATCAATTCCATAACAGGAGAGACCTCACTGTTTCAAAATAGTTTTACACACGTGGTTCAACATTGTTATGAAACATATCCTGCGAGTTTTGTAATGATTGGACAAACAATTTCTGATTCATAGTCTGATTTGTGTTATGCCACGCACATTTTTTTCATTTGTAGCGCCCCCTAGTGGTCGATATGAATGAAACTTTCAGGGTATGTTTCAAGTACTTACGTGGACATATCCTGCAAGTTGTGATGATTGGCCCAACGGTTGTTGACTTTGGTCTATATATCTGCTGAGCCACGCCCTTTTGAAGTTCATTGGTCAATATCTTGAAAACTAAATAAGATATCAACAAGCTTTATGCAACTTTTGATTAGCTTGGTCCAATAATGATCCGCAGAAAATTTGGTAGCAATTGGACCTACGGGTTAGGAGATGTCAAAAATGTGTTTTTCAAAAAATTCAAAATGGTGGAAAATCTAGTCAGGCAGACTTTAGTGGTTCTTGAGGCTTTTCTGTAGAGCACATTGAGCTGGACTTGTGTGTCAAATTTCAAGTCAATCGGAGTCACGGTGTGAGGGGCGTGGCCTTTCCAAAATGGGCCTTAATTACAGCGCCACCATCTGGCCCATTGGGCTCATGTTTCTTGGGAAGCACATAATTTGCACATCTTTTCCAGTTATTGGGCCAAGTTTCATGGTTTTAGTTCATTCCAGCTCACTGCAATTTGAGCCGCGGCATAAGAATAATAAACTGGCACAAAAACCCTTCAAACCCCGAAGGGGTTTTAACCCTAATACAACTTCTTTCAAATGAAATGATTGAAAAATTAAAATTAAAAATGAATATAAAGATAAATACATTGATAAGTACAGGAAAGAGATAGTAACTCTCTTATCATGTGCCAGAGGGCATTCAGTGAGATGAACAACTTACCTGTGATGTCTTCTGATGTAGAAACGGATGAAACTGGAACAAAGATTTTGTCTTGTAAGGGACAACACTCTCCCATAGATCTATGACTTACACCGTATGAACTACAATAAACATTGGGTTGCTCAGCTGCAGGAAAAGCTTCAATTCTGCGTCTAGCTTGCCAACTCATATTTATACTGGAATCAGAGCTCAGCCTTCTGGGCGTTGTGACAGTGTGTTATTTAATTATATGGGCCATTGTATGTAAGGGCTTGTTTGTCATCCCTACCCAGTCAAACAAGATAAAGATTTCAGCATGGATATTAATGATATTGTTGGTTCTTTCTTTGCCTTGTGGTTTCTTGTAACTGGATTTTACATGTCCTTGACCGTGACTGGCTATTGCTTCTCCCCATCAGTTTCAATGAGGGAGAGTTTAGGCAACATTTGGGGCAACTCTGTATATCTACAATAGTTTTAAAGCAAAATTCCAACCTCAGACAGTCTTACAATGTTATATATCACCAATTTGCGATGTACAATCCAATCCAGGAGTGTTATTTTTTTTACCTAAACCTGTTTTGTCTACTACTACTTTATTTGGGGATTTCCTACATTTACCAGAATGCCTGTCGACAACCCCCCAGAGAACATGCCTGAACATGCCTGAGTATTTCAGCTGCGGGTTTTACGTACAACTGGAGAGAGCAACAGTGATAGTGGCGTGAGAGGCTTTCCAGTCGAGAAAACATTACGCAAAACGTCTTATGACTGCATTGCATTCTGGTCCATTGAGGCTACTGTCGGTGGAGAAATTGGTGTCTCTTCCTCTTCTACGATGAATTTCTACCTGTAGGGTTGTTGAACGTCAGTGCATTTTAAATAGTGGGGCTAGAAAGAAACCCTTGCTGAGTGACTGTGGAAGAAATTATGCCTTAACCATTATGCCTTAAACTTTATGTGCCATTGTGATCTTAATATGGTATAATAAAATGACCTATAAATTAATATAACTGTGTGGAACAGTACTGAAGGCCAGAGTGGAAAACTACTGAATCTGGTAAACAAGATAAGAAACACATCACACATCCTGCTTAAACCTGTTGCCACTGGGTTTAGAGCGATGTTTCTCAACCCTGGTCCTCGGGGGCCACTGCCCTGCATGTTTTAGATGTTTCCCTCTCCCAACACACCTGATTCAAAGGAATGGGAGCTTGATAACAACCCATTCATCAACTCCATTGTAGCTGTTCTGGAAGTATGTCAGTGTGACGCTACTTCTTCCTAACCTTAACCCTATCACTAGAATAAGACAAATACACCATTAAGCAACAAAATGGAACCAGAAAAGCAAGGTACATTACAATAGTGTGTAAGTGTTTGGATTTCATATAAGTAGGCGTATTCAAATGTAATGTTTTAGTTTTGATGTTTAAAATACAATACAATATTTTCTTGCAATCCTATATTAATATAATCCTATACTTGCATTAGCGATGCCTGTACAGCTGCATGAGCCCCAAACTTGGAGTAGTTACTCCAACAGACATAATGGACACACAATGGGCCTCATTCACGAAACGTATGTAAAATCAGGTTTGAACGTAATTTTATCAGCCTAAAACACAAGTGGGGCTGCAGTTTAACAGTGAAATACAAACTGTGAGCAGCAGTGAGCGCTAGACTAGAAAGCTAGACTTGCCAGCGTTAGATCTTTTGACTATCTCATCTCTTTGGTATCCTTTGGTATAAAGCATCACAGACTGGTTGGATTGGCAAGAGTGTGTGAAAAAGTGATTTAAAAGCTGATACTCTGTAAGGCAGAGACAGACAAAGTAATGTTTTGTAAAAGAGTGTGAATCAGTTCAATTTGTTAAGGAATGCAAAGAGGCCCAGTTCAGCCCATTTCCATTCAATCTGAGTTTGGCAGAATGAATGAGTCACACATACTGGACAGGTTTTTCAACAGCCAAATGTGTACAGTGCACACAGATTGCATTACCACGCCACAATCTAAAAGTACTGTAATAGACACCCAGCAGATACCGCCTGGGTGGCACTGAAGGAAGTTATTTCCAAGAAATACAATGTGTTTCCAAATGGCAGAGAGGCAGGTGTGGTAGAGGCCTTGGCTGGATGAGAGAATGACTGATTGTAGATCATCCAAAGTCTCTCCAGTTCAGGCTGCTTAAACATTTGTGCCAAACGTCCCAGGACTTCTCCCATTCATCATCTTAAATTATGGTCTTCGTTTCCAATTCCCATTTTCCTTTTATGTCTAGAGTGTTATCTGATGTATCCATTGGACGTATGACCGTCGCCAAGCATCACAACAACCATATAGCGAAATTTGCAGATGATACTCCTGTGATTGGTCTGATAAATGATCAGTCTGATCTGACTGAACAGGATCATAAACAACTGAAAAGGACTGTACTATGGTCTTAAGCATCATCAAGGACAACAGCCATCCAGCACATGAATTGGTTTCACCACTTCCATCAGGAAAACGTTATCAGAGCATCAGTGTATGTACCAGCTGCCTCAGGGACAGTTTCTTCCCACAGGCGGTCAGACTGCTGAACAGCAGCACACACACTGTGTTCCTTGAATTAATTTGCTCTTCAACTATTTCAATCCAATATTGTTCAAAGTTAGTTGGCAACGTCTTTATACTGTCCCATTCTCTATGTGTCGTTAACTAGTGTCTTGGGAAATATGAAAACATTTCTTTAGGTGAAAGCTCAAATTTAGTCTGGAGCTTTGAGAATGATTTGAGAATACTGCCTTGAAAAAGTTAACTAATAGTAATCAAGCCTTTCATTTGATGTTTGACATTTGACATTTGAACACCAGGGGCCAAATATATAAAATTCTGTGTATATTTAGGTGTAGAAATCTGTGTATGCACAAAACAGGAAACATGCATAAGCAGTCTTTTCGTCAGATGTATAAAACCCCACATACATCTGTTCCCATGTGTTTTTTCCTCATACATCTCAATCATCCTGAAATTGTGCGCACCCATGCCCACAATTTACTATAAATTGCTTCCAACCCCCAATTGCTTGGTTTGCATATAAAGGGCCAGCATTTATTTTAGTTTTGAGGAGAAACGGCGGAAGAAGCAAGCAATAAGAAGCAATAGAAGAAGAAGAAATGCAATTTTACCGACTGTGAACTTGAAATAATGGTTGATCAAAAAGACAGAAGAAAACGCGTATTATTTGGAAGCCTAGCTCTGGAATTACCAACAAAATGAAACAAGTTGAATGGCAGAAAGTAACCGAAACCATCTCCCTTTTAAAAGCCCAATGCATCGCTCTACCACAGAGCGCACGGCTGTGCACCACATTACAGCGCGTCTGTTGTGGCTCTTGGGGTTTGTAAATGGCATAAGTAGCCATGGCTTCAATGCATACCCATTGTCAGCTGATGGTATAAAATATTATATACATATTATACAAAAAAATATTATATACATATATTACATTTGGGAAACCGGACATCGCTGCAAATTGCATTTTGATGTTGGCCTGTTCAGCTGCTGTGTAAGGGAACCTGATGTATCTATTACTCAAAGACCACGCTACTCAACACGCGGGCCGCATGCGGCCCAAGGTTAATATTATTGCGGCCCTTGGTTGAATTTTTATTGTCATAGCAACTGCCAATAAAAATATAATATTCTCATTTCAATGAACACAAACCATTTCTAAACTAAATTCTTAATGACCACAAGATGGCGATCGTGCATACTGTGCTTATTTAGCAATCGTGGGATCAACAAAGAAGATAAACCAACACATGATCAGCGACACTGCGCTCAAAGTTCAACTATATTCAACTTTGACATTCGCGACGCTGATCTCTGCGACGCGAAACCAATCACAGCACAGTTTGATATCATAGCCGTGAAATAAAAAAAAAACAATGGAGGAGAAACTTGTTTTCTGTGTGTCGGAGCATCCCGAGTTATACAACATGACGCTTAAATCATACCACGATCTGACTAAAAAGTCTGGCATGGAATGATGTCGGTTTACAGATGAGACTACCAGGTTGGTTGACAGCTTAGTACAGGACTTTATGCAGCCAGTCTATATTCACTTCTATGACTGTGCTAGTATGATCATTGGCGCTGTGGTTAGCTACGGCTGATGCGGGCTGTAGTCCGAAATTGAACTCCACTCTATTCTTTCCTGAATGCTGTCATTTTAAAAACTCGACAGTGTTTAAGTAATGAATGTAATGTAATTCTCCTGGCGCTGACGCTGACCACGTGAAGGGGTCGCGCTCAACCTGGTGTTGACGCCGACGCTTTGCATGGATCATGTGAAAGCCCCAACTGTGCAGGAAGTCTAGCCTAGCCTACTCTCAAGTCATGGCAAAACCGGCAAAACGTAACATTTCTGATGAACACCGGATATTTCAAAAAGCATGGGAGGAAGAATTCGCTTTTGTTGAGGTAAATAACAAACCAATGTGCCTTCTTTGCCAGAGAACAATAGCAGGACCAAAATGGGCAAACGTTCACATCACCATGATAGCTATCACGGTGACTTGGAATTACATATCCATCTGGGAATAATTTGATATACTCAGACCTGATTTCAATTTAATATGCCTATATTTATTTTATTAAACATTCTTGTGATTTATTGCAACAGCAATCTAACACTTTTACATTTAGTGAATAAAGCCTACTTATTGTCATTTTGTTAAGCATATCTGATGGTATGTGTGGCAAAGCCATGTTGAGTGGCCTACACAATGTTATGTTGTAGCGTGTGTGCCTGCGTGCACTAATTATGCTGTTGTGAGCATGCGCAAATAAACGGTCAGTGAGTTCTCAGACCAAAGAGACAATGGCGGTCTGTAATTATTCTCCCGTGAATATTAATCACAAGAAGGTGTGAGCTAACCACTTTATTGACTGCTATAACGATAGACTGCTGCGGAGATGTCTAACGCTACACATTTAATCATTTGATATCCATGTGGCTTGGAATAACACTACAAAATAGTTTTATATGACCAAAAAATTTGCTTTGCCACCCTTTGACACAGCTGTATCTTGCTGTGTGGCCCTTGAGCTATATGTAAAGTTGAGTAGCCCTGCTCAAAGAAATGATGCCCACACCGTGGGCATGACCCGGCTCAGGGCAGACTGGGATATCCCTGATCTGTCCCCAAGCTGAAATGTCCCCGGTCGCTAAAAACACGATTGTTGTCAATACCTGTTGATGGACGGGGATGGGAGGTGCCGTTACAACACAGGGCCCAGTTCAGCACACAATTCCGACAGAACAGCTCTTGGAAATCGAAAGCGGCGCATTAGCCAGTCATCATCATGGGCCAGAAAATCAGTACGATCTCTGAAGACTCGTTCTCGCCTAAATTGCGCAATAGCAATATCTTCCAGCAACGCCAAAGCAGCCATTGTATCATTTGGCACAGCCATTACGCACGGCTACAGCCTTTATATAGTGTAGGTTATTCTTACTCCCCAATAATACAGAATAATAATCTTTATTTATATGAAGATAATGTATTTATTTGTTTATTTATATAAAGATCATCATTATAATTATTATAATGCATAGTGACAAACATATTTACTCAAGAGAGAACAAAATGAAGGCTTGTCAAAAAAGGTTGTTAAGCGCTCACGCATCACTATGTAATCATAGTGAAGGTTTGAGAGTTTGGCAGAGGGAATGAGTCACACATACTGGACAGGTTTTTCAACAGCCAAATGTGTACAGTGCACACAGATTGCATTACCACGCCACAATCTAAAAGTACTGTAGTAAACACCCAGCAGATATCGCCTGGGTGGCACTGAAGGAAGTTATTTCCAAGAAATACAATGTGTTTCCAAATGGCAGAGAGGCAGGTGTGGTAGAGGCCTTGGCTGGATGAGAGAATGACTGATTGTAGATCATCCAAAGTCTCTCCAGTTCAGGCTGCTTAAACATTTGTGCCAAACGTCCCAGGACTTCTCACATTCATCATCTTCAATTATGGTCTTTATTTCCAATTCCCATTTTCCTTTTATGTCTAAAGTGTTATCTGTTGTATCATTGGACGTATGACTGTCGCCAAGCATCACAACAACCATATAGCGAAATTTGCAGATGATACTACCGTGATTGGTCTGATAAATGATCGGTCCGATCTGACTGAACAGGATCATAAATGTCACAGGGTGACGTGTGTGTGCCTGCCTGCTGAGCTGATTGACTGACACACCTCCCTCCGTAATTTCAGCGTGTGGGTAATTAGGCCACAGGTGTTGGTGGTTTGGGTCTTCCCTGCCCTTTCATTTAAGCAGCAGCAGGGGGGCAGGCTGGGAGGAACGGTGAGCAAACAACGATCGGGAAACGCTGTTGGAGGAGCACTGGTCGGACGGCTGTCACAGTAGAGAGGGCATCTTGTCCAAAGTTCCCGGGAGCAGCGCGAGAGAAGTGTTCCTGATCGGGGACGTGCACAGCCACTGTCAGAGCCACTGCCGGGACCGAAGGAGCTGCTGCTGCGCAGAGGACCGGGTCGTCATCACGCCAGAGGAGGCTACAGATACGCACGGTGCGTGAGGGGGAAGATTTTGATGAAAGTGGAGGGGTGGGGACGCGTTCCACCCTTCCTCCAGATAAGTACCCCTCCTGATCTATAGCCGATTCTCATAAAAAATACACTGGAGAAGGCGTCACCTAGTTGGCGTTGTTAATGCTGCTGTTGAATGATTTTTATACAATTATCCTGTTAAATAATTACAACTTTGGCATCCCGCCAGCAGTCATTCTATATGGACAAACTTCAGTAATGTTGGACTGGGCTTTATTATTTCATTTGAGTTAAGTGGATTCATTTGAATTGATTTGTTTATTTAGTTTGGTGTTCCCTGTGTTGGACTTTTAGTTTGCTGTGTTTATATTTTGATTATATTATATTTTTGATTTCTTTTCCATCCAAAACTTATTGTTGTTTTTGTTCTAAACTAAGTTATTACGACTAAAGACTGCTAGGTAGGTCACCCTGACGGATATCTTGTTGTTGTGTCTTCTCAAGCGACTGGCAGCCAGCTGAACTGGGACCTGCTGTCCAAGGACTTACCTGTTCTCACCATTTGGAAACCAGACTGTTGGACTCTTTTAGATTGATCATCCGGAGTATCCCGTTATCCATTGTTTTTAGAACTATTGTAATAAAGAAGTATTTTATATATTTAATTCTTGTCTGGTCGTGTTGTTTAGTGTAGCTGCTCCCCAACAGAAAGGGGAAAAAAGGAAAAAGTGTGGTTTTACACACAGTCACTCCACTCGGTGACATTTTGGCGTAGTCGGCAGGATTTTCTGTTGGGTTTGAGCGACTTCACCTTACAACATGCCAGGGGAGGAAGAGTCAGCCACCGAACGGGCTGCAGGTCAGCAAGCTACAATGATGCCTTTTGTTATGGGAATGCCATGGGTGCAGAGGTTTTGTGGGTTGGGGTCAGAGGTCAAATTGAAAGAATGGCAGGCGCAAATGGAGACCATGTTAAGCTTTCAGCCAATCAGTGATGCTCAAAAAGCAGACCTGGTAATGGGTTTTTTGGACGGTGATGCAAAAAGAGAAATTGACATTAGAGAAAGCTGGTAGAAATACTCCACACAAAATATTTGCTGTATTGTCTGAGCTGTATGGTGACACCACTCATGTATCTGTTCTGAGAGCCAAATTCTTTAATTGCAGACAGGAACCTAACCAGTCCCTTAGATCCTTCTCCCTTCGTCTCCGAGAGTTATTTTGTAGGTTGAAGTGCAAAGATGGTACAGGTTTGGAATACAGTGACATCCTCCTGCGTGACCAGTTCATTATGGGACTACGGGAGGGGCCCATCAGGCAAGAGCTGAAACGTCAAGCCCTGTCATTTGACGAGGTAAAATTAGAAGCCCTTGCATTAGAAGAAGAGCAGGAAGATAAATGGTCAGCAGAACCTTTATGTCTAGCTGTAAATAGGCCTAACCCCTCTCTACAAAGTAATGTTAATGACTGGAAGCAAGAATTTCGTAGGGAGATACTCAAAGAGGTTAAGGAACAATTAACAGAAACAGCAAAGGCACTTGTAAATGAGTTGCGAGCAGAGATTAATAGTCCTCCTTTATCTACACCCCGGCCTGGGGCTTATTCGGAGGATTCTGGTAGGGCAAGGCAGAGGTTTAGAGCCCCAGCAAATAGCCAAGAGTTTCAGTGGGATCCACGTGGCCACCCCATTTGTAATCAGTGTGGGGAACCAGGACATATTAGGCGCCACTGTCCCCACAGAGAAGCTCCACAGGGTTTTTAGTTGCGCCGGCCACTGTGGGTCAAGTGGCCGGACCCCCCAAATGCGACCCTATCCACCAACTGGCAGAAGCCACCATTGCTAGAGCTTGCCCTGTAGCAGAGGTTAAAGTAGATAACGTAGACGTTAAATGTTTGGTAGACACTGGTTCCCAGGTCACGTTATTTAGCGAAAATCTATGTAAAGAGCTCTTTGAAGGTAAACAGAAAGATAACCGAGACCTCCCGTGGTTGACCTTACGGGCTGCCAATGGACTCCAAATCCCTTATGTTGGATATATGGTTGCAGATTTCAATGTTGGGGGGGTAACTGTGCCATCACGCGGAATTGTGATTGTGAAGGATCACTGTTTGGGGGAGCATTGAGCCCTTCTGGGGATGAATGTGATCCTGGACTGTTGGGACCAACTGTTCAAGAACCGTGATAGACTCTGCCCTAACCCCCAGGTACAAAACTTTGGGAAGGAGTGGGATAATGTGTTCACAGATTGTAGGAGGATCCAAGCTGCTGCGGCTAAGGAGCAGTGGGAAGGCACCGCCCGGGTGCCCTGCCGCTATGCAGTAACTGTTCCAGCCCAGAGTGAGGCCCTGCTGTGGGCCAGAGTATCAACCCCGCCGGACCTTAAGAACTCCTGTGCCCTAGTGGAACCCTTTGGAGGAGACATAGGATTCGAGGTATCGAGGGCCCTAGTAACTGTGAAAGGGGGGAGGGTTCCTGTGAGGGTGCGTAATGTTAACCCTTATCCAGTCTCCCTGTATAGACTCCAAAAGCTGGCAACAGTCTCCGTTGTTGATCCTCTGAGTGTGAGGGAGGGCACGGACGTCTCCCTCATGGAAGTGAGCCCTGGGGTGGTAGAGGTGGGGGTCGTCCAGGCTGGTCAGGGGCAGGACCCGGTGGAGGTGGACAAGCGGACCATCCCTCTACCCCAGAGTGACCATCTGAGTCAGGAACACTAACACCAGTTCCATCAACTTTTGGCTAAGTGGCAACATGTATTCTCTGCTCATGAGGAAGATTATGGCCGGACTGACATTGCTAAACATCACATCCCCACAGGTGATGCTGCCCCTATCAGAGAGAGGTTTAGACCACTGCCCCCTACCCTCTATAAGGAGATGCGCACCCTGTTACAGGGTATGTTAGACAAAGGTGTTATCAAGGAGAGCTGCAGCCCCTGGGCCGCACCGATTGTTCTTGTCCAAAAGAAAAGTGGTGCTTGGCGGTTTTGTGTAGATTACCGTAAGCTTAATAGTGTGACACACAAGGATGCTTTTCCCCTCCCACGCATCGAAGACTCCCTCACCAGCCTGAATAAAGCGGAGTGGTACACCACTTTAGATCTTGCCAGTGGCTACTGGCAGGTGGAGCTGGAGGAAAGCGACAAAGAGAAGACAGCCTTTACTACTCCACTTGGCCTTTTCCAGTTTGAACGAATGCCGTTCGGACTATGTAACGCACCAGCGACATTCCAGAGACTGATGCAAAGGTGTCTGGGTAACCAATTAACTGAATCTGCCTTGGTTTATATTGATGATGTAGTAATTTTCTCCCCTGATTTTACAACACATCTGCACCATCTAGAGACAATATTCCAGTCCCTGGCGCGCTATGGACTGAAGCTCAGAACAGAAAAGTGTCAATTTTTTCAGAAAGAAGTGAAGTTCCTGGGGCACCTGGTGAGTGGACAAGGGGTTTCACCTGACCCTGAGAAAGTGTCCGCAGTCCAAGAATGGCGCCCCCCAACAACGGTAAAGCAGGTGCACTCCTTTTTAGAGTTTGTGGGGTATTATCGGCGCTTTATTAAAGACTTTTCAAAGATTGCTAAGCCTCTTCATGGACTGTTGGTGGGTAAGGGGCGCAGACAAAGGGGTGGGTCGCTGCCCATTAACTGGACTAATGAGTGTGAGACAGCCTTCCAGTTGCTAAAACAGGAACTGCTTAGAGCCCCAATATTAGCCTATGCTGACTTCACACTCCCTTTTGCCCTGTACACCGATGCCAGCAATCTAGGTTTGGGGGCGGTCTTGGCACTAGAACAGGATGGTCAAGAGAAAGTCATAGCCTATGCAAGCCGCAGCCTTCGTCTTGCAGAACGTAATGACTCTAATTATAGTTCATTTAAGCTTGAATTTCTTGCAATGAAATGGGCTATTGTGGAGAAGTTTAAGGACTATCTGTGGGGTGCAAAAGTGACTGTGATAACTGACAATAACCCACTTGTACATTTGCAGACTGCAAAACTGGGGGCTGTTGAACAGAGGTGGGCTGCCCAATTGGCAAATTTTGATTACACCATAAAATACAGACCAGGGAGGGAGCACACTAATGCAGACGTACTGTCTAGCTGCCTGTTTCACATCCAGAACAGGCTTCGGCAGAACCAGTGCTAGAGGAAGACTTGCTGGTCGGTGTAGTGGTGGCTCCCGGGGCCCAGGCAGAGGTTGCACCCACAGGCTGGGGGTGGGACCCGAGTCGTTGGAAGGAGCTGCAAGGGGAGGACGCCACACTTCGAACAGTGAGGGAGTACCTGCACAGAGGTTGGTTACCTAGAGGCTCTGAACGTGCCAAACTCCCTGAAACGGTAAAGAAACTATCGAATCATTGGAGACGGCTGAGCCTGAGAGATGGTGTGGTATGCCGTAATGTAAAAGACTCTAACTCATGAGCTCCTCCAACAGGTGGTTGTGCCTATAGACCAGACAAAGGCCCTGTGGGAGGCCTACCACTCTGAAACGGGACACCAAGGTGTGGAAAGGACGATGTCGCTCTTACGAAGGGGTTTTTTTGGTCAGGTATGGAAGAGACCATTAATTCCTGGACTCAAACTGTTCCCCGGTGTGTTTTGCGAAAGGCTAAGTTAGAGAATAGGGCCCCATTAGTCCCTATTGTGCCCAAAGCTCCCTTAAATATTGTGTCCATAGATTTCCTGACCCTGAGCCGTCCTACAGATCGTTACCAGAACATTCTAGTCATAACAGACTTATTCACCAAATTTGCCTGGGCTATTCCCACTGTTGACCAAACAGCCACCACCACTGCCTGTGCCCTATGGAACCGTGTGATACAACCTTTCGGCTGCCCAGAGACTACACTCAGATCAAGGCCCCAATTTTGAGTAGAAATTGATTTTGGAATTGTGTAACCTTTATGGCTGTCAGAAAAGTCATACCATCCCCAGGGGAACGGGGGGTGTGAAAGATTTAACCAGACCCTGTTAAATTTACTTGGCACCCTGGAGACAGAGAAGCAGAACAGATGGCCTGAATACTTACCTGGATTAGTCCATGCGTATAACAACAGTATTCATAGTTCCACTGGGTATGCACCAACGTACCTAATGTTCGGCCGCCATACCAGGCTGCCCATTGAGATGGTGACTGGCACAACAGGGGCACAAGCAGCAGTTAATACTGCTGAGTGGGTTGTGAGGCATGCAGAGCAGCTATCTTACGCGTATAGCAAGACAGCAGAGAACCTCCGACAGGCAGCAGAGAAAAATAAGAGAATGTATGATAAAACTGCTCGAGATTCCCCACTGCTGCCAGGTGAACGGGTCCTCGTGGTGGACCACAGGAGACGAGGCAAAGGGAAGCTGAGTGACAGGTGGGAGAACCAAGCTTATGTGGTAGTTGGACGCCATCATGCAAACCTCCCAGTCTACAAGATTAGACCAGAGGGGAAGGATGGCCCAGAGCGCATCCTCCACCGCAACCATCTCCGCCCCTGCCTACTGTATTCCACGCCGGAGCCGTCCCGACCTGCGGTTCAAGGAAACGGGACACCAAGGTGTGGAAAGGACGATGTCGCTCTTACGAAGGGGTTTTTTTGGTCAGGTATGGAAGAGACCATTAATTCCTGGACTCAAACTGTTCCCCGGTGTGTATTGCGAAAGGCTAAGTTAGAGAATAGGGCCCCATTAGTCCCTATTGTGCCCAAAGCTCCCTTAAATATTGTGTCCATAGATTTCCTGACCCTGAGCCGTCCTACAGATCGTTACCAGAACATTCTAGTCATAACAGACTTATTCACCAAATTTGCCTGGGCTATTCCCACTGTTGACCAAACAGCCACCACCACTGCCTGTGCCCTATGGAACCGTGTGATACAACCTTTCGGCTGCCCAGAGACTCTACACTCAGATCAAGGCCCCAATTTTGAGTAGAAATTGATTTTGGAATTGTGTAACCTTTATGGCTGTCAGAAAAGTCATACCATCCCCAGGGGAACGGGGGGTGTGAAAGATTTAACCAGACCCTGTTAAATTTACTTGGCACCCTGGAGACAGAGAAGCAGAACAGATGGCCTGAATACTTACCTGGATTAGTCCATGCGTATAACAACAGTATTCATAGTTCCACTGGGTATGCACCAACGTACCTAATGTTCGGCCGCCATACCAGGCTGCCCATTGAGATGGTGACTGGCACAACAGGGGCACAAGCAGCAGTTAATACTGCTGAGTGGGTTGTGAGGCATGCAGAGCAGCTATCTTACGCGTATAGCAAGACAGCAGAGAACCTCCGACAGGCAGCAGAGAAAAATAAGAGAATGTATGATAAAACTGCTCGAGATTCCCCACTGCTGCCAGGTGAACGGGTCCTCGTGGTGGACCACAGGAGACGAGGCAAAGGGAAGCTGAGTGACAGGTGGGAGAACCAAGCTTATGTGGTAGTTGGACGCCATCATGCAAACCTCCCAGTCTACAAGATTAGACCAGAGGGGAAGGATGGCCCAGAGCGCATCCTCCACCGCAACCATCTCCGCCCCTGCCTACTGTATTCCACGCCGGAGCCGTCCCGACCTGCGGTTCAAGGAGCCCATCGGGCCCCCTTGCCAACTTGGGGACTGATGTTTCAGACGGGTCAAGGTGGGCCAGTGGTGGAGGCAGAACCTGGCCCAGTACCAAGACGATCCCAGCGGTCCAACCTGGGTAACCCCCCTCTTAGATATAGGTGATGGGTGAATGGTTCTCGGGACTAGAACCTTTTGGTTTGGGGGGGTGTCACAGGGGTGTGTGTGTGTGTGTGTGTGTGTGTGTGTGTGTGTGTGTGTGTGTGTGTGTGTGTGTGGAGCTGATTGACACACCTCCCTCTGTAATTTCAGCGTGTGGGTAATTAGGCCACAGGTGTTGGTGGTTTGGGTCTTCCCTGCCCTTTCATTTAAGCAGCAGCAGGGGGGCAGGCTGGGAGGAACGGTGAGCAAACAACGATCGGGAAACGCTGTTGGAGGAGCACTGGTCGGACGGCTGTCACAGTAGAGAGGGCATCTTGTCCAAAGTTCCCGGGAGCAGCGCGAGAAGTGTTCCTGATCGGGGACGTGCACAGCCACTGTCAGAGCCACTGCCGGGACCGAAGGAGCTGCTGCTGCGCAGAGGACCGGGTCGTCATCACGCCAGAGGAGGCTACAGATACGCACGGTGCGCGAGGGGGAAGCTTTTGATGAAAGTGGAGGGGTGGGGACACGTTCCACCCTTCCTCCAGATAAGTACCCCTCCTGATCTATAGCCGATTCTCATAAAAAATACACTGGAGAAGGCGTCACCTAGTTGGCGTTGTTAATGCTGCTGTTGAATGATTTTTATACAATTATCCTGTTAAATAATTACAACTTTGGCATCCCGCCAGCAGTCATTCTATATGGACAAACTTCAGTAATGTTGGACTGGGCTTTATTATTTCATTTGAGTTGAAGTGGATTCATTTGAATTGATTTGTTTATTTAGTTTGGTGTTCCCTGTGTTGGACTTTTAGTTTGCTGTGTTTATATTTTGATTATATTATATTTTTGATTTCTTTTCCATCCAAAACTTATTGTTGTTTTTGTTCTAAACTAAGTTATTACGACTAAAGACTGCTAGTTAGGTCACCCTGATGGATATCTTGTTGTTGTGTCTTCTCAAGCGACTGGCAGCCAGCTGAACTGGGACCTGCTGTCCAAGGACTTACCTGTTCTCACCATTTGGAAACCAGACTGTTGGACTCTTTTAGATTGATCCTCCGGAGTATCCCTTTATCCATTGTTTTTAGAACTATTGTAATAAAGAAGTATTTTATATATTTAATTCTTGTCTGGTCGTGTTGTTTAGTGTAGCTGCTCCCCAACAGAAAGGAAAAAGTGTGGTTTTACACACAGTCACTCCACTCGGTGACATAAACAACTGAAAAGGACTGTACTATGGCCTTAAGCATCATCAAGGACAACAGCCATCCAGCACATGAATTGGTTTCACCACTTCCATCAGGAAAACGTTATCGGAGCATCTGTCAGGGATAGCAGTTTGTAAAGGACCCAGAAATGCAGACCAGGACGACGGAGTAGAAAATAAGCGGTTTTTAATGATGAAGCTGGTGAAGGGAATGTGGGGGGTGCAGAGGCTGGGCTGGATGGAGCTGGGGCAGGCAGGTGAGGCAGGAGCAAGGGAAACAGGCAGGCTGGTGGGTTTCGGCGAGGAGACACGAGGAACGAGGCATACGGGGGATCTTGGGAGACAAGAACAGACAGTTAGGACAGCCCGGAGGCACACAAGGGAATATACTCTGATTGTAAGTCTAGAGCGGCCGAGCGAGTGACTACCACAGTAGTTGGCAGAACAATCTGTCGAAGAGTGGTTGAAGAGCCGGGGTATAAGTACTGCTGGGCTGATGAGATGATAGGCGGCAGGTGTGGAGGAAAGGCAGGGCCAGGAGAGGGAGCCACAGCCACGCCACACACACAGACAGACAACGAGAGACAGACAGGGGAGGTGGAGACACAAGGGAGGTAGGAACACAGGGAAAACCTGGGGTCGGGGCTGGAGCCGTGACAGCATCAGTGTACGTACCAGCCGCCTCAGGGACAGTTTCTTCCCACAGGTGGTCAGACTGCTGAACAGCAGCACACACACTGTTCCTTGAATTCATTTGCTCTTCAACTATTTCAATCCAATATTGTTCAAGTTAGTTGGCACTAAGCGCATTTCTCGAAAACAATTGGTACAAACAGCACCACACAATGGATTACCTGCAAAAGCCCGTAACTTGCTCAAAATCCTTAGTTCATCTCTCAAAAGTAAATCTTTACGTCAATGAACATGTCAGTGCCATCAGAATGACAAGTCCTTGTGTCATTGAGTACAAACAAGATAGTCAAAATGCTTAGCCATGTTGTCAATATAACAGTGTACTCTGATGGAAACTATGGCGAAGGGTTTGATGACAATGACTGAAAATGCACAAGGCTACACTTTTTCTGTGTGGCATATATCAATTTCAAAAGACATTTACAACCAATAATTGTTCAAATTGTCAGTCGTAATTGTTAGGCATTTGCCTAAATGTGTTAAACATTTGCAAATGGTAACAAAGAAATGCTCTTTCTGTTGTGCACAAGTAACAAAATGTGAAGAATTTCACATTGTTTTGACGACTTCAACTGTCATTGGAGAATTGAGCCAAAGCAACTGAGAAAAACTAGTGAAAGTCAAGATTCATCAACTCAGGACACATTTACAAAAAAAGTCTAATAGAAGTGTCTAGAAAATATGCTTGACAGATTATGACAACTGGTTCAACCATTTTACATGTAATGACTTATGCAATGAACTAATGCCTAGATGTTCTGACATGACATAACATGTAATAACATGACATGATCAACATGACATAAGATATTGATAATGTAGGAAACAGCAGACAGTTGTACATAATCATTTGCATGAATGTGCCAAAGCATTTGCAATTTGTTCAAAACAATGAAAATTTGCTTTCATGATGTGCACAAGTGACTAGATGATGTGGAGGTTGAACAAGTAGTTTTGAGAATTTCACTTCTGATCTGAGAAATGTACCAAAGCGACTGAGAAAAACTGTAATAAACCTAGATAACATTGACTTATATAGACCAATGGATCTGTGATGAGATGAACACTGAGCCATGGTGTGAGCTCAGGTGTGTCTTTAGGTTTTGCTCAGTTGTTTAAGAAATTAATGGATGTTGTAGATTAAAATGTAATTTACTGATCTCATAATCTAATATGATCTAATCTAATAATCTAAATTTGGATTTGTTTTTGCAAATGCCATTCAGTTATTTCCACATTATTGTGCAGTTGTGGATATCAATATTTGTATTTGCTGAATGTTTGGTTTTTAACAACACTTCAAATATTCTCAGCAATTCACAAATGTTCATTCACAATTACAAGCAAAACAAGTCTACATGAATGGGTATGAATACCCATTTGGGAATCTGACATGACACAGTCTAAGTACAAATTTTCAAACACGATGCCACACAGTTGCATAATAATTTTATTTTTATCAACATTTTTTATGCTCATGCAAGATTTATGTGTCTGATGTGGAATTTTTCAGCAATCAATAATTTGAGTCAAGCTCCACAAGTCTACACAGTTTGGCCAGCCATCACAATCACAGTGTTATGTTGTTTTCTTGATAGTGAACAGTTTAGGGTTAGACAGAGAAAGAGAAAGAGAGGGTCTATATCAAATGTGTGTATTCTAGATTGGTTTAAAGAGTCAATCTTAAAATTTACAGTTACATAGTAACATTTTCAGTACTTTCATTAAGATATTTTTCGACTAAATACTTCTTTTTTTTACCAGTTCTGAATTCAGTGATATTCTCTATAGCATGCACTTCAGTAACTAACTGTATTTACTTAATTGCATATTTGCAAAGTCGACCATTGATCTACTCTGCCCATTTTCCGAGTGCATTGGCCTTCAGGTCAAAATCTTCTCTTTGAGCAATAAGTGGATCCGCCTTTCTTCATCGCCAATGACAGGGTTGTTGATGACATCCATCCAAACTAGACTGGCAATGTAGTGCAGCCACGTCTTCTTTATAACCCCATTGAATGGCTGACAGCTTTTAAATGCTTCTTGGGTTTGATTGTCTGATCTCTGCACTGTAGCCAGAAATTCCTTGCTGGCTGCCTCTGCGTCACAGTTGAGATTGAAGTCAGTGAACATTTCAGGGGCAGGGATACGGTCTCTTTCTGGTTTTGGCAACAGAAGCTGGAGTTGGCTCTCCGTTGGTTTTTTGGGGTGTTTCGACAGACTCAGCTATCTCATCTACTACTGTAGAGTTGGCAATGCGGAGGAGGTGAATGCTTAACCTTGCAGTTCGAAAAACTGCCCCAGCATGATGTTGACCCCGGTAATGTCTTCATTGGTCTTGTACCTGTTGTCTTCTCCCGCTTTGTCAATGCTCTGCTTGTCAATCAGGAGCTGCCTGAAGTACCTTAGTGAGATAAACACAAAAAAATCACTGACGCTGACAAACTGATTTTGGAGGGCACGCACCTACTGCAGGAACATACATGCAAACACACAGTGCAGTACCTACCTCTCTGCCTCCTCTCTCATTCTGGTGGGGTTGTTGGCGATGTAGGGCACCAGTCTCAGGTACTCGCTGACTGTGTAGACGTACGGTGGGTAGGTCCCCCTCAGGGTCCTTGACAAACAGACCCGGGATGGGCCCTGATTCCGACACCCACTCTCCCCTGGCCTGCCTGGCTAGGTTGTCAAACAGCACAGCCAGGGACAGGGCCACCACCCCCACCCCGCCCAGGGTGACCTTCCCCTGCCTTCCCATGGTGGTCCTCAGGCCCTGGGTGAAGTCCTCCAGCTGGTCGGAGGTCAGGGAGGCCTGCACAGCCGCGTAGTGGTTCCCCAGGTGATGTGACGAGTTGATGGACAGCATGTTGAAGAAGTGGGGGCTGGGGTTGTAGTTTGGGAAAGGGCAGATGTCTCGGGCGACAGAAGCTAGGTGGGCAGCGTCCTCGGCCGGACACTGCAAGTTCCCCATCCTGAGAGTTAAGTTAAGAGTTAAGAGTTGTGGTCACGGTCTCCTGTGAAAACTAGACGGCAGTGTCTGCTCTGGATGTGTCAGTCCGTCTGGCAGACTGTCCCCAGACTCCTTGACTCATCATTAATAAGGTCACAGTGGGATCATGACGAGAAATCTGTCATCAATAATTAGCCAGCAGCTTCCATCAATATGTGTGGGTGTCTCTGTGTGTAGCTGGCATTAGTGTGTGTAGCTGCATGCCATCTTGCCAAAGCAATGTTTGCACATTGATTTCTTTCTTTATAAGAGTGAGTGAGAGAGAGCTGGAGAGAAAGAAGTTTCCAGTGGTGAAAAATGAACCGATAAATGGATCCCCCTTTGTCTTTGTAGTCTGACTGTGGATCTCTGTCTCTCCATGCACTGTACAGTATGTGGCGATCTGCCTCCCAGTTCATCAACAACAGGGTGACAATGGAAAAAGTGACATAACTTGTCAATAAAGATTAACTAACAAACAGACAGACAAGGGAAAGTACAGCGCTCTGAAAAAGTATCCGGCCCCCATCCCTTTTTTCAAATGTAAGAGTCTCACAGCCTGGGATTTTGATGCATTATTTTTGAGTCCCAAATTCTTCTTCACAGAGCACTGCCCAAAAAGAAAGAAAATAGTAAAATAATAAAAGATTATATCATAATATCATCATCCCCCTGGGTCAATACCTGGCTGAACCACCTCTGGCAGCAATTACAGCCAGTAGTCTTTTTGGATAGGTCATTCATCTTCCCATCTAATTTTGTTTGTTGTCCACAAAACTTTATTCACATTTGTGACTCAGTAATAACATGTGTAAATTGTATTGGCATCATATTCACTCCATACACGTGAAGTAAAAATCATAGTGAAATCAAATAAAACAACAAACACACACACACACACACACACACACACACACACACACAGTGTCCTCTCTCTGTCCAGCTCTCTTTCGCCCCCTGCTGACAGAGGTTTTGTATGCAGAGAAAACAGCTGCTTTCCCTCCCTGCTTCTTCCTCTCTTTGAGGAAGTAACTTTGTGTAACCTTTGAGGGAAAAGGTTTGGATGTAAGATTGTGTAGTGCAGTTACAGAACTACATTTACATGGCAAGGAGCAACCCAAAATAATTGTTTTTCTTGACAGTGTACACCAAAGACTAAGTGACACTTAGTAATCAAAGTGATGTGTTGTTTTGTTCCAGACTGACATCTCTTCTGCAACAAGTCAACATGTTAGCTTTGCATGGAAAGTTCCCTGCTATGCATTTGAAACATCCCAAACTAGGAAGTTGCGACTTGTTCATTTTGAACGGATGTTGTTGTTTTTGTATTAATTCATTAAATGCAAAATTTCAACTTAAATATTGTGCCCTGAAATTCAACCTCCCTGTTTAGAGATAGATATATTGAATAGCATAACATCTGAATTTTTTCAAATTTTGGAATGAACCTCTTCTTGTGAGAAAAGGCTGCACAACGTCTTATGCTTTAATGTGAGAATCAAAAAAGGACTCCTGTTCACAGTTTTCAAAATAAAACCCCTTACTGACAAATGCGTGGCAATTTGTTTGAGTAATACCAAATACAAAATACTAAAGTGAAAATAAAAATATGCAACTTCACCCGACTCACTGCCCTTAACATTATATCAGGTGGTGTGCTGCCATTCTCTGTCTTTCTTTTATAATTTCTGACCATCTTCCTTCTTTCTCAGCTTCCTTGTTTCCTTCCTTTCTCTCTGTTTCTTCCTACAAAAAGCATTTAGAAAACTCATTTTAAATACTTATTTATTAAAATATTATTACAGGAATTAGTCAAGCTAACAAAGTCCTTCTATTTCCACTCACAGTTGTTTTGTCTACTAAGTGGTATCTGCAGGGTTGCACCTGGGTGCTATTGGTTTATACTGGGGCATGTTGTCACATGTGACGACTTGGCTTATGTCTTATGTACAGATTAGTAGATGTGGGAACAAGATGAGATTCAGGTAGGAACAAAATAATGCTCTGCTTTCTGTTTTATTTTAATACACAATTTATTTAAATCAACTAAAAGCCATCTTTCAACCAGTCATTCAGGAAGATCATATTGACCTGATATTGACCTGATAGTGCAGACCAAAATAAGTTACAACTCTATCAATTGTATGTAGAATGTAAAGAGAAATCCTGTTACAGCAATCAATGCAATGATGATTAAAAATAAAATGTATCAGATATTTGTTTGTGCAAAAAAAAAAAAATCAAAATAACATCAAAGGCAAAATTGCAGAAATACAACAGTCAGATATGTGAAGATGAACATTCAGAAATTCAGGTGCTTTTTTTTTTTTTTTTTTCTTTGAGAAATTGCCCATCACCACTACAACCTCCTGGTGGCCCAAACAATGTGCAGCATGATCCTTGAAAAACAACACTTTTATAATCCAGTAACAATTAGATGGAAGATTGATGATTTTACTGCAAAAATAGTGTGCATGAAAACTGAATTGATACAAGCAGAATGAAGAAGGTAGAAAACCCCCACAAAAAAACTCAAAACAATAATACATACATCATAACATTTTCATACATTTGAAATGCTTGCTCGAGTCATCCTGACACTTTCGGGATGATTGGGTGTCAATGTTAGCGCCAAACACTCGAACAATAAGTAAAGATTTTCAGTAATGAAATTACTTTTTGTTTTACCCATTACATGTGATCATATTGACCTGATATTGTGTAGACAAAGTGTTCATTCAAAAGAAGAGCAGCTAGGATAGAAATCTGTCAATTGTACACAATGTAAAAACAAATCCTACTACAGCAATACAGAATGTAATGACAAAAATCTCACAGCTCAAATATCTCATGATTTTTGTGTTGTGCTATATGTTTTAACTGTACCACTGAATATGATATCAGCATTGATGCCATCATATCACACTGGGGTGTTCAAACCCAGGGCCTTCATCAGTACGTTCTGTGCATCCTCAGCACACATGTTCAGGAATACAGTCAGAATTCTATAGGTTGAAGCAAAGGAAAGTGTCATTGCTAATGAGATACCAAACATTGGAATGAATTTTGACCCTTCCTCTGCTGCGGCTAATGCAACTGCACTTGTAGACGTATTTAATATTTTAATAATAAGGTCTTTGTTTATATGTTTACCAGCAAGGGGTGATGTCATGGCAGCTTGCAGATCACTCAAAGGCATCTTTGTGCTACAAGCAAGTTTCTGCAGTGATTTTCTACCAAGACCAAACCCAATCACATACTGTAAGACGACAACAACCAGAATGCTTAGATCAACAGCAAAAGAAAGCCCAGGAATTGGTACACCTGCTACAATTGCAGATGTGAGAGCATGAAACTTAATGTAGGTCTTGTAAGCCTTTTTTTTCTTTTTGATGATTTCCAGGCTGACCGCAGGAATGGCGAACAGCAAAGCATCCCTCTTGTGTGCAGGAAGGTCTGTCTCCAAGGTCTCCTCTAAGAGTTGGAAATCATACACATCATCATGGAGGTCAAAACTGGAGATCAGGAAGACCTTAGGAGACGCCACACCTTTTTGTTGAAGACCTAAATCACAAAACTTAAAATGGTCAAAGTGAAATGAAATAATTCTGTTTATTAAAGCTTACTTAATATTTATTTTTTTATTATTCTTTTTCAAATTTAACTTTGAAGAAGTGTTCACACAACTGATCACATTTTGCTAATCATGTCTATAACAAATATTATAAATCAATTCACGTTTGAATCCATTGCAAAACACCTGATAAACACATACCTGTGATCACATAACAGACTGTAGGAAATAACAGACAAAGTGACTGTGACTGGCCTGTTTGAGGCCCAGGAGTTTTCTGGTTGCTCCCTGTTGTATTTTCAGAACCAGAGTTTATGCAATAGAGTACCAGTCACTAAGGACGATACATTTAGGTCCAAGGAGTGCACAGTTTACTGACATCATGATTGATTTCTGGGTATTGAAGACAGCAGTTACTTCTCACTCCCATTTGGGGCCACCAATGTGTGAAGTTACCTTGTGCAGCTTTAAAGCCCTCCTCCACTTCATTTTCAAACAAGCCTTGTGAGTAAATCAGTGGTTTACAAGACAAGGTAGGAGTGACAGCTGATTTCTACCAATCAGAAAAAGACACAGCTGACTGCCCTCACTCTGGCACACCTGAGCCTCGTTTAGACTGGGACTCTGATTGGTGGAAATCAGACATCACTTTCTGAAATGGTTTCTAGAGGTTTAGAAATTTGAAAGGGGTGATACTGAAGGCAGGACATTAAAGGATAATTCCGGTATTTTTAAACCCGGGCCCTATTTTTTACATATTTTGGGGTCTTAATGACTAATAGGTAGGCTCCGGTAGATCGCCTCAGCCGGCAGCCCTGTAACAGGCTGCAATGGCTGCAACGTAATCTGCAGGGGCAACTGCACGTGATCAAAGTACGTCCACTAAAAGTGCTTGTTTTTGCCACTGACAGACTCAGATTGTTATTTGAAGTGTCTGACAACATTATGGAAAGGATCGCTACAGTGATAGACCTTTGTTTAACCAGAAACCTTTTGTTTAACCTCTTCATGCAACAACTCACCTCATCTTTCAGATTTCTGTAGTCTGTCCAGACCAAAACCTCCCTAGCACTTGAACAGCTTCTTTCCCATGGCAGTGGGGCTCACAAACAAAGCCCCCTCTCTCCAGACACACACACACACACTTACTTATTTCTTTCATTGTATATATGTATATATTGATTGTTTGAGTGACTTTATTTGATTGATGTGTCTGTCTGACTTGAGTTTTTTAATGCACCAACGTCACCGAGTCAAATTCCTTGTATGTGCGAATGTACTTGGCCAATATATTTGATTCTGATTCTGAACTGTCTGAGTTTTGAATGGAGTTTGGTGTCACATTCTCTACATGTAAGAGAAAATGGAATGTATTGGGGCTCAATAGATATCATATGACTACAGCTTCTAATCCTGAAGTGAATGCAGGAGACACATTTTCATGTTCTTCGACATTTTCAACAGTGAAAATGTAGTCATTATAGTCGTTACATTCTCTTCAGGTTAGAAATTATTACAAAGATACTAACCTTGAATGCAGTCTTGCCTGATACGTTTAAGAGTCTCATCTGCGTTGAACTCCCTCTGACTTCTTTCCTCATCACGTAAATTGTGATCAATCTTTGAGCGAACAAAGTAGAACTTCTTCCCCATCTTCTTGATCTCTTGAGCTAGCTTCACATCATTTTCTCTGAAACGATCAGCTGAGATGATGATGAAAAAATCTTGGACTGGGAGATGATGATGAGAAACTTTTCAAATCCAACATGATTCAGGTACTCATTCGCTGGAAATTTCATGGTGCCGATACCAGGGAGATCCCATAGAGTAACATTTGGGTAGTTTGGATGGGGGTATGATGTAACCTCCATGGTGGTTTCTACACAACCAGTAGGAGCAGCGCTCTCATCCTTGTTGTCTACGCCTCTGAATCCATTAACAAAGGTGGATTTACCAGAGCCTGACTCTCCTGTAATGGCAATATTCAATGGAGTATTATTCTGCTTATTCAAATATTCTCAGATCTTTTCAGCGGCTGAGGCTACACCATTGTTCTTCAGTGCTTCTGCAAATTCTTTAACCATTTCTCGATCAAGTGGATTATCCATGATGATCCTTGAAAAATGAAAAAAAAAATTGTGAAAACCATTTCACTATTGTCTTCTGGGGAATAGCAGAATGTAGAAGCCTATCATCTAACATTATGTGCATACAAAATTGGATAGAATGCATTATTAGATTATATATGGAAGAAAATTAGTTTAGTTGTTATTAGATAGTTGTCATCATTTATAGATTAATGTTTACTTCTCACTTTGTTTTGATGCCAATTTGTGAAGACACACAAGCAGCATTGGTTTGCCTACAGTCACTGGTGTAAGACCCTCAATGCAGATGCTTTGGACATAAAGAGATAATCAGTTTATAGTTTTAAATAAAGAGAGTAATCTACAGTACGACCTCCAGTCAGGGACCATCATAAACCAGCAAAACTACCAATATAAACAAAAATCAATTATATTTTCATAAAAGCATTCATTACTGCCCTCTCTTCCCTTAAAAGCTAACTTCATATAACTTACAGTACACCAGTTTGATACCACTTAATATAATGTCTACTATGAATTCAGGTCATAAAGATTCTATCAGTTTACCCTCCACTACATCACTGGAGATATTAATCAGAATCAGAATTATCAGAATCTCTACCGAAAATCAAGGTTGTTACATTGAACAGAACTATGGTGACAAGCTCAGGAAAAAGAAAGTTATGTGCCAGAGAGGTCATTCAGAGAGATAAACTACTAATCTATTGTTGACTATCAGCAGCTACTGTTTCAGCAGCTCTGTCTAACTAAGTCTGAAGCCTGCAGGATAATTCACCCTGACAGCATTCTAAACCATACAGACTGATTGGTGAGCAGTTATTTTCTGTGAAACACTGTTGCTGTGGTTTCTAGTGCTGTGGGTTAGTATGTTTTAAACTATTAAGGTACGTTTAGTGGACTCTTACTGGTTTTAGAGTAACCTTTATGAACCTGATGTCGGCAATACTTAGAGTTTTACTACATATCAGAAGAGGGTGGCTAAACCACTGTTCCAATATCCCAAACAGGAGAGTAAGTCAAGGGAGAATTTTACTTAAGTTTTTTATTTAGATTAGCAGGAGTACATTTTCTCAAATCAAATCAAATAACCCTAAATTAAGTAAAAAATAAGTAAAATATGAAAACCGTTTAGAGGGAGAATAATACCCTATACCCTATCAACCCTGACCTGTCTGAAGTCTTCTGCCGATCCGTGGAAGAATTCCAGGCTGGGATAGTCTCTCGACAATGACAGATGAAAAATCTTTTCTACATCTGATGCCAAGAAGCTTCACTGGCAAGCCAACAGGTGGATTGGGAGGATGTTGTCCTGGCGATCGATGACAGTCTCTTCTGGTGGAGTGATAGCACAAAGTATTTTCTGCATCCGATGTATCAAAGTCTTTTTGATTTCTTCAGCTTGACGCAGCTGTGTTCTTGAAGTCTTCTGTGTTCTTCTCAATGAAGTAGTTGTCATGAAATCCCCAACACTTTCTGGTGTTGTCTCTAATTATCTCTTCTAAAGCTTCACTCCTCCCCTCCTGCCATACAATTGTTCTAACACTCAATCAACCTATGAAGCATGTCCTTTTTTGCATACCATTATTCTGCCAAAGATTTCCAGTAAGCCTGTACGTGTTTCCTGTCATCATCGATTATAGCAGAAGAGCTCGAAACTAAGTGCTTACACAGGAAAGAAATGAATTAGACCTATTACCCTGTATAGCCAGGGTTACAGATATGTCAGCATGTAGTTCATACAGTAAATAATTGCACAGTAAATCATCACACATAAATCAAACAATAAATCAACACATTCATACAGTAAATCATCACACATTTCCTGTATTTATATGATTGTATTTACATTTTCATTTTGACCCAAATAATGCATGCAAAAGTGGAAAATGAAAAAGCCATTGTGGGATTGCATTTTCATTTTTCGTACTTTTCATGAACATTTGAACAAAGTTAAGTGTACGCCTCCTTATGCCAAGTGTGGAAATTTCTGTTTCAAATATTTTTATTGAGGCAACAAATTTGCATACATATAGTTACCCTAACCCTTATTTTGCTAATTATCAAAGAAATTAAATGGAAAAAAATATCATCTGTATGTATTATAAGCTATATAAAAAAATATAAATATAAAAATAAGATAATTGTAAAGATACGTAAGCAGATAAAATAACTGCAAAAATATTGAATACAATTAATTGAAAAAAAAAAAAAAGACAGGGGTAGGGGCAGCTTCCCTTTGACTTACCTTGCTTTAGTCCCTTTTAGTCAACCCTCTTTTCCGTCTAATCCCTTTTATCTTTCTTTTTCCATCCTCTCCGAATACTTTCTCCTAAACTCCCCCTATCGTATGTAGTTATCCCAGCCCTTCATACGAAGCAATGTGAATGTGAATCTTTGGTCATAGAGCAAAATTATTAACCAGATTTCCAGAGTGATGTCTGTCGCATATAGGGGACACTTCTGGGTATATGCTTCACTTTGGATTAGTGTAGTCTGTGTACTATTTTGTATTGAATGAGACAATGTCTGGTATTGTTCGAGCATGTGTGTATGTGTTGAGACTTTCTCCGCAGATTTAATAGCTTTGGCGGATGGAGAGCTTATCTACCCATGTGTCATGTATGTAGGATATTAACTTGTTTTTGTTTGGTGATGTTCTAAGACATTTATCTCATGTTTGTTTCTGTCTCAAAACCTGCAAGCTATCAGCTTATCTTCTGCCAAATGTGGAAAGCCACCCCTATTTCAAGTTGAGCTCTGGTCATGTCGTTATACAAGGTACAGTAAGAACCTCTTAAAAAAAAACCTACACCATCTTGTTAATAAACTACTTGACTGTTTTTGTTGCTCAAGCTTTCCTAAAGCTCCACTGATTGTGAATCTTAGGCTCTATTTTACTAAAACATCCCAGAACTCAGAGGTTGAAAATAAAGTATTCTTCAGTTCATGGAAAAACCACATCACATCATATGAGAGAGCCGAGGAGGCTTCCTCTCATCTACACCACCACTTCCTCTCAGCAGATGTAAGCACACGCAGGAGAAATGTGACTTTAAGTATTATTATTAGTTCTTTGACTGCTTCAAGGTTAATACAAAAATGTGTTTTTTTTGTATTATTCTACCTACCTAATACAATCAATGAACTATGCTAAAACTGTAAAACAAGAATTGATGCAAAAGTCTTCCCAGTGAAAAAATCTTTTGCTCAGAAGTCTTCTTCATCTCCTGAGAAATAGGGGAAATCTCAATTGCGTCAGTGGCAACATCACTGCATAACTTTAATGACATCCACTATGCACTCCATCACCTGACGTTTCTTCTTCACTTGCTCGCTATGTAATGACATTTGGTTGCCAGTCAACAGGCTTTTCACATCTGCCTTTTTTACATTTAGAAAGTAAGCATCTGCACTAGCTCTATGGATCTTACTTTTTTCATGTTCCACTATCCTTTGGTGAATATGTTTCCGGGCTTTCATGCCTCCCTTTATGAAAGGGCTATCAATAACCAAAGGTGCAAATGGTGCACTTGCGGTTGGTTCCATCTTTTCTGTTGAAAACTTTTGGTATAGGAAGTTTTGGTGTTTGTTGAGGATGATAACAAAAAAACATATCTATATCCTGTGAGGGTGAGCAAAGTAATCAAAACAATCTACAGCCTCATCTTCATCTGTCTTTTTCTTAGCTTGTGGTTCAAGGGTCTGCTGCTGAGCTGTTGTTGCCTCTGTGATCAGTCCCTGAGTAGACTCTGCTCTCTCTTTTACACTTCCTTCAGTAGGCCTATGAGACTCATCTGTACCTGCATTAAATCACAATAAAAAGCAATCTGTAAGGCTTTAGCAAATTTAACATGGAAACATGTTTTGACCGAAACAACATAGATTTTTTTTCCATGACAAAACATGCAGTCTTATTTCATATTTTTTTCATTCATTTCATTTCATCCTATTCCCTTTGTGGTCTTTGTATGTTTACTATTCTACTATTAATGATAAAAAGCATGATAGGTCACTAGTAATATATGGGTATAAATAGTGGTGATATTGGAACTAATATATCTGTTCATGTTAGATTGTTCACACACTGTGGTACAACAGCTCACATGTGCCTTCTACAGCAGGGATCCTTCTGGGCACATTACTGGGTCCTGTCACTGCCTCTGACACTAAATCAAATTAAAAAAAAACAATTGTTATAATTTTCAGCACAAGTCCCTCCTCCCTACAAAACAAAAGTGTTCTGATCGTCTTTAACATTGAGCAATCCTACCTGCCCACTCTGGAGTTATGGGCTCATCATGGCTGGCGCTTCCCGGAGGATCCTTCAGTCCTTCTACTCTGGAGCTGTGGAGAGCATCCTGACAGGAAGCATCACTGCCTGGTTTGGCAACAGCTCCGCTCAGGACAGGAAGGCTCTGCAGAGAGTAGTGCGTTCGGCTGAACGCACTATTGGAACTACACTCCCCACCCTGCAGGACTTATACACCAGGAGGTGCAGAACCAGAGCCTGCAGGATCATGAAGGATCCTCACCACCCCAACAACGGACTGTTTCAGCTGCTGAGGTCAGGCAAGCGCCTCCGTAGTCACGCTGCCAAAACAGAGAGACTGAGACGGAGTTTCTTTCCTCAGGCCATCAGGACTGTGAACTCTGACCTCACCAGGGCCCCCACCAAGACACACACACTGCCCCTCTTATGCACACACACACACACTTAGGTAAAGACTACACATAATTTATAATTTATATTATATTATACATACAATTTCCCCTTTTTTACTATATTTTTTTATTGTAAATATTGTGTTGTTTTTATATAGAGCTCTTAAAAACTGTGACATTGTAAATATTGTGTTGGTTATTGTAAATAGTGTGAACCTGTTATTTTGCACATTTCTGCTGTGCATTGCCACTTTGCATTTCACTGCACACCTCGTGTGTGTATGTGACAATTAAACTTCTTGAATCTTGAATCTTGAATCTTGAATCTTGGTAGGCTACTGCCTCTTCACCGCCAGCAGGCTGCTGCTGCTGCTTAGAGACTACAATAGACAACAAAGTGTCTCACACTTAGGTGGAGTCGCAAGACACCATTTTGCATTCATCATTATTCTGGCCTTTTCAGCTCCCCCTTTTCTCTTTCGATTCTCTATCTTGTCTTTTGAATCTACTACTACTTATATTTCTCTTTCTTTCTCATCTTCTACCTCCTGGGCTTCTGCGAGTGTAGCCTGCCGTGTTCAGGGGTCACACTTTTCCCTCTTTTCCCCTGGTTTACTTGCACACGACCCAGTCTGCAGCCTTTTACGGTGTTGAACAGGGCGTTTACCTATGCAAACCCGGCTTCAACAGGCACGCACATCCAATTTACGAACGATTGGCATTCATCAAATATACACCTGTTCTACGAACAAATTGAGGTTTCCTGCACGTTTCAGAATCCCACGTTCGTTTTTTAGTACGCACATATGACAAATTTACAAATAATTTCCGAAAACATTCCTGAATGAGGCCCATTGTCTCCTGTGCCATTTCCATGAGGCCCAATATGTTCATAGAAATGTTCGTATGAACACTTTACGATCAAATCTGATCTTACGCACGTTTCGTGAATGAGGCTCAATGAGTCTTTCCTGGTTATATAAAGGTTTAATAGTAATAATAATAAAACTTCTTTGAAAAAATGATTGAAAAACCTTAAATAAATATAAAGAGAACTATACATTGATAAGTACAGGAAAGAGAAAGTGACTCTCTTATCATGTGCCAGAGGGCATTCAGTGAGATGAACAATTTACCTGTTGTTGAGTATCAGCAGCTACTCACTCCGAGATGTCTTCTGATGTAGAAACAGATGAAACTGGAACAAAGATCTTGTCTTGTCAGAGACAACACTCTCCCATAGATTTATGACTTACACCGTATGAACTACAATAAACATTGAGTTGCTCAGCTGCAGGAAAAGCTTCAATTCTGCTTCTACACTTCAGGCAGTTGTCTAAGGCACTGAGGCAGGAAGAAGTGGGTACAGAAGTTTACCAACTCATATCTATACAGGAATCAGAGCTCAGCCTTCTGGGCGTGTTATTTAATTATATGGGCCATTGTATGTAAGGGCTTGTTTGTCATCCCTACCCAGTCAAACAAGATAAAGATTTCAGCATGGATATTTATGATATTGTTGGTTCTTTCTTTGCCTTGTGGTTTCTTGTAACTGGATTTTACATGTCCTTGACTGTGACTGGCTATTGCTTCTCCCCATCCCCATCCCCCAAAATTCCAACCTCAGACACTCTTACAATGTTATATATCACCAATTTGCGATGTACAATCCATTCCAGGAGCTATTTTGTTAGTGTTTTTTTTAGCTAAACCTGCAACAGTGATAGCGGCGCGAGTGAAACAAGCACTATGACATGGAAGGAAGACAAACAACTAGATGCAATGATAAAGAAAAAACACATGAAGTGTTGAGAATTGTCCTAAAAAGTGATATAAAGTCTGGGTACTGTGACTGAGATTTTGTAACAGAACAGTAACAGAAATGTCCCAGCCATAGAGATAAAACAAAAGGAAAGGCAACAAGGACAAAATGAATAAAAGGCAAAAATTTGTAGAGGGCAAAGAGGGCCAGTTCAGCCCGATTCAGTTCAATCTGAGTCTGGCAGAGGGAGTCACACATACTGGACATACAATCTCAAAGTATTGTAATAGATATCAGCTGGGAGGCACTGAAGGAAGTCAGGCCATTTACAAGAAATGTAATGTGTTTGAATCTGGCTAATTTCTTATACAGAGTGGTAGATGTGGGAACAAGATGAGATTAGTGACAAAACAATTCTCTGCTTTCTGTTTCATTTTAATACACAATATATTGAAATCTACCCAAAGCCATCTTTTAACTAGATGAAGGAATTTGGAAACATTTTACTATCATATTGACCTGATATTGTGCAGACCAATGTTTTTTATTAAAAAGAAGAGTAACTAGGATATCAATTGCTCACATAATGTAAAGAAAAATCCTAGTCCTGTGGAGCTATCTGAAAAGCAGTTCCATAGTGTTGAAAAGACAGCTGAGCTAGAGTCAGTGTTTAAAAACTGGTAGTATCAAACCCCTAAGAATGAAAGTATAATACATTTTATGCATTAATTCTTTATTTTCATGTCATGCTGCTAATCCAAAAATCTGATGTTTAAATAACCAACTTAGAATTTGTTATAGATAGATAACTCTAGTTTTTGATCACACAAATGCACAGCTAGCTGCAATAGATTTCTCTACTATTATTTCTTGAGTTCTCACCAACCCTTTAAATACAAACAAGCCACTAAATGGGAATAGCACTCTGTTAATAATAATGATAATAAATAATAGAAGAGTCCAACTAACATTTGTCAACTGTAATTCTACTGTAATTTTTTAAAGCTAACAAATGGACCCAAACATTTCTGAATGTTTACGTTGTGCATCTGCCCCATCAAGTGCCCACCCTACCAGATCAGGTCAGTTAAATCTCTCATTCATGTATACACCAAGCTAAGGCTTTCAGGCCCCTCAGTGGTCCCGGGGGCCCCAGGTTAATGCAGCACAGTCAGCTGAGATGGTGGAAACCCCAACACAGCACCTTACAGATGCTTGCAGATAAGGATGGAATAGTTGCTGTTGTTTAGCTAGGATTTTTTTAAGCATACAGATTCTCAAATGCTGATGCATGGAGGACTTGTTCAATTAGAAGATTATATTTCACAAAACAGCTCTTTATTTTTTTTTCTCCAGGAGGTGGCAGCAGATACCTGTGCAGCAGCTCCAGCAATACTCTGCCACATACAGTATCTGCACCATAAAGACTAACTAAAGAAATGTTATGATGAAATGAAATGTATCACCATTAAAATTAAATAATAAATAAATAAATAAAAATGTATTTTATGAATGGAAATGGCAAAATGGAATTGCACCTTTCATTGTAACATCACATGGTCTTTTGTAATGTGTACGATGTAAGCTATGTTATGTATTATTATTATTATTATTATTATTATTATTATTTATTACCACCACAGTGTAAAAAGGACACTGCCTTTTTCTTCTAGGGGAATCTACGTGCCATCATCATTTAATAATTGTACTTTACCACAATAACTCAAGTTGTAATTTTTTGATCTGCTTTTCATCTCATTTCTAATCAAATACATTTCTTATCTACCTGGAATAACTTCATTTCAGAAATTAACTGAATTGGGAGGGAAAGTGACACTAGTTAATTCCTGAGAAAATCCCACATTAATTTTCCCATTGACAAATTACTCATGAAGGATTTGCCGATCATTTTTGAATAGATGATGTTAAAACTATAACCTTCATGGAAGTTTATTGCAATAAAAGAAAAACTCAATTTCTATAGTCAAAACTGCAGAAAAACACCTAAAAGCCTACAAGTAATTACAGTTAATAAGGAAGATTGATTTGATATGGAAATCAAATCTCTCAAATTTAAATCAATCTTTGCTTTGTTGTAATTTCATTATACATTTTAAATTTCCATTCGATTCCATTTAAATAATATACTGATTGGCCCAAGGGGGGGACGCTACAGGTCAAATTAAAAAAGAATGACCACACCAAACCACACTTGACACTGCACAATTTTGCTCTACTAATTTCCTCTAGGATTCCTCTGCATTTTGAATTTCCTTTTTTTCTTTAAATGGCTTTCTCATGTTTGACCTATTAACACCAAGCTTGGTCCACGAGGAGACTGAGAAAGACACACACACACAAACACAAACACACACACACACACACACACACAGATTGTCCCAAGAGGTGTGTAACAACACATTATGTAATAACACCGCATTATGTAATAACTCGACAAAATGTAATACATTTTCACTTCATTATGTAATAACACCCGCATTTTGTAATAATCTGCCACATTTTGTAATAAACAGCCTGAACGCAATATGTAATAAATTTCCCCGCATTTTATAATAAATTATTACATATTGTGGTGGTTATTATAAAATGTGGGAGTTGCACTTTTTTATGACGAAAATGTAATAAGGTGCATTATGTAATAACCAACCAAAATGGATGTCTTCATCTGTACAATTACAATTTTTATAATTAAGCTAAATATTAAATTAGACCCCTATGACCTGTGGTGCCCCCCTTGGCATTATAGTTCACTCTGATCTTAGTCTAAATAGCCACATAAAAGCAGGGCTCCCCAAAAGACCATCAAAGACCATCAAAGACCATTCAAAATGCAGCAGCTAGAGTTCTTACAGGGACCAAAAGGTCAGACCACATCACCCCGATTCTTAAGTCACTACACTGGCTTTCCGTCAGCCACAGAATTGAATATAAGGAAATGCTGCTTGTTTATAAATCAATACATGGAGTGGGATCAAAATACATTACAGACATGTTTAAGGAGTACACTCCTGCCAGGTCTCTCAGGTCAAGTGGGAGTGGGCTGCTAGTAGTGCCCAGTGCCAGGGCTAAAGTTGGTGAAGCAACCTTTAGTCACTCACTATGCTGCGCATCTCTGGACCAGACTCCCTGTCGATCTTAAAAGTAGCCTAACCCTCGAAACTTTTGAATCAGGACTCAAAACCACACTGTTCATGCATTCTTTTAGTTAAGTTATTTGAGTTCTTTAAAAAATGTTAAACATATTTTAAATCTACTTTTTATCTAGGTCCTACACCACTATTTATTTATTCATTGTTCTTATAAATCAATTGTCTTTTCTTATAAATTGTCTATGTATCAATTGCCTCTGTCTTTTAATCTTTGTAAAGCACCTTGAATTGCCACCGTGCTAAAAAAAAAAAGTGCTATAAATAAAGTTATTGAATTGCCTTGGAAGAGGGAGAATAAATTGTAGTGTCTATCACTGGCCACTAGTTGAAAGGCAACATGTTGAAAGGTAGGCTATGATATTAAGTGTGAATAAAATGTTATTTCTCTGCAAAGCATTGGATTTAGAGTTTCTCTCATTTAGAGTTTACTGTAGAGTAGCTTCTCAACTAATATGAAAAGTGTAAAGATAAAAGCTCAAACCTTTATGCTAATAACAATGTGCTGGTTAGCAATGACAACACTTGCCTAGCAGATAATATTGGTCTTAGAAAGTTTCTGACAGGAAAACGTTTTTTTCCTTCACTCTGTTTAACATCATAGGAATGTATTCATAGGAATAGTTTATTGACTCATTTATGAACAAACTAAGTTGCTGACATGTTTTTTTGGCAAGTTTGAGCATTTTAGAGAAAATTAACAATAGCTACCAGGCCTGTTAGAAAGTATTACATACATTTACAATGTGATGATGAGGGAAATTAATAATAATAATAATAACATTAATACAATCAACATTCTTGATGCATATGCTGTCTGGTCATTTAACCAGCCAAGTGGAAGGGTATAACAATGTATGCACAAAACAGAAAACATTAAGTGAATAGAACACATTTTCACAATGTTAATGTGTTAAATTACCACATATTAGGACTAGATGCATGAGCATCATCATGCAGTATATTTAAAGGAATGTTTGATATATATTCAATTAATTTAGCTATTTATTTTTTGACAGATCTGAAATTAACTATTATTGTGACCTGTACCCTTTGGGTCTTATGTATGGGATATGGACAACAGCAATCAATGCGTAAAATTAATTTTGAGTCACTATGATTCATGCTAGAATGCATAAAATAAACACTGTTATGTTATAACGATTTTCATGAATGAAGACATCCATTTTGGTTGGTTATTACATAATGCACCTTATTATTAAATATTCATCAAAAGAAAAGTGCAACTCCCGCATTTTGTAATAACAGCCGCATTTTGTAATAAATTATTACATATTGCGGGTGTTATTACATAATGATGTGAAAATGTATTACATTTTGTCAAGTTATTACATAATGCGGTGTTATTACATAATGTGTTGTTACAAGGTGACTGCACCATGTTTACTGTCGTCTTCCAGAAAACCTTTTAGAAACACAGTCAATACATGGACTGTTTGCATGTCACTTTTAATGTAATATATGAGAATATTCACACGCTGCTATACACTATATAGTCTGATTCAATAACACAAACTGAAATGATCAAATCAAATCAAACACTTTATTTGGTGTGTGAGTGTGTCAGTAGTCGCGGAGGTATAGCAGTGAGGCAGCACTGGCGAGCAGGGTGACAGCAGTAGCCATGGCAACACCTAACAACACAGAGAGGTGAATCAGAAACACACATAACAAACACACAACATTCCTATATATTTCTCATGGTTCTAATTTGTAGTAATTCAATTGTAATAAAACTACAGTGAATTACAATTGTAGATAAAGATAAAAGATGACATTACATACTACGAATGGCATAAGATGTCAGCAGATGTTTGCTGATAGAAACAGGAGGCCTGAAAATAGCTGTTCTCCCTGCCATGGGTATTTACTTCCTGAAGGTGACTTCCTGTTACCAACTTTGTGTATTTCTTAAAGGAACTACTACCTGTCACAGAAAACATTGAATTTAGTTAGAAAAATGTTATTGACTAAACAACAGTAACAGAACACTCCCCGTCTGGCGTGATTAAACCGCCACAACCCAACAGTCTATAACACAGTTATTATGGCTTCTTCTCAGGAGCGAGGAGCAAGACTGTCTCAGTAACAGGCTGCAGGAACTCTTTAGTCCCGTCTTTCCTGGAGACCTTGATCTCTACCTTGCATACCCTGCTGTCTTTGCTGGGGAAGACTTGAGTAATCAGTCCCGAAGGCCATTCATTCCTCTTAAATTGGTCGTCCTTGAGAAGCACAATGCTTCCAGGCTGAAGGTTGGGCTGGGAAGACTGCCACTTCCTTCGTGGCTGAAGTGAAGAAAGGCATTGCTTCTTCCATCTATCCCAAAAGGTTTGAGCCAGATGCTGGACTTGGCGCCACTGGCACTTGTGGAGGTCTTTGACCCAGTCACCAACTGGGGCAGAAGGAAGACTCACTTTCTGAGTGAGGAGGGTTGCAAGGGTTGTAAGTATGAGAGGATCATCCGGATCGGTGGACACCGGAATGAGAGGTCTGGCATTGATAATAGCAGCCACCTCTGCTATTAGTGCGGTGAGTGCCTCGTGGGTCAGCTTCGAAGTCCCAAGCTGGAGGAACATAGAGTCCAAGATTTTTATTGCTACACCAATCATCCTCTCCCATGAACCACCCATGTGAGAGGCGTGGGGAGGATTAAAGCCCTGCTCCAACAGGAACTTCTCGACAGAAGTGTTGTCAATATTGGAAGGAATCTTAAGCTCCTTACAAGCACTAACAAAGTTGGTTCCTCGATCGGAACGGATGAGTTTCACTGGGCCCCTGATGGTGAGAAAACGCCTGAGGGCGTTGATGAAGCTTGACGTATCTAGAGATTTGATGACCTCTATGTGAACAGCTCTTACACTCATACAGGTAAATAACACTGCCCAACGCTTACTCTGAGTGAGGCCACCCCTTGTCCGGCGTGAAAATACTTGGAGAAGTGCTCAGACCCCAGTCGTTTGCTCAACATAGTTGTTTTCATTGTAGAGAACTGAGGGCGGATCTCTGCATCTACAGAAGGATTCACAAGCTCAAAGGTGACTTCCTCAGGATGGCTTTGCAGGGGGTGATTCAGGAATGTCGGTCCACAAAGCCAGCTGGTACCTGAGAGGTGTGCAGCAGTGACAGAGCTTGTGGTAATATCTGCAAGACTTACATCTGTGGATACATGCTGTCACTGCTCAGGACGAGAGTAGCTCATTATCCTCGTCTCTTACAAGGAAGCAGTGGAACATTTGTTGAATGTCCGCTGTTAACGCCACGGCTTCCTTGCGGAATCTAATGAGTCCCCCGAGGAGGGTATTGTTGAGGTCAGGCCCGGTTAACAGTCGTTAAGTGACACTCCGCTATGCTGGGTGCTGGAGTGGACCACTATATTATATGGATATTTCCATGTTTCCTAGGATGATACACGCCGAAGATCGGCAAGTACCATCGCTCTTCGTCTTTCTTAAGTGGGGGTGCTACTTCAGCATGATTGTTCTGGAACACCTGTGCTGTTTCATCACTGGCTTCCTCTCAAGATTGTGTCTCAGTGATGAGAGTCAATTCAAGGCCTGGGCCTTGTTGTCGGGGAGACAACGCCTTGGAGTCCTGAATGGCAGCGGAGCTACCCAGCTGTTGCCCTCATCCTTCTTTAAGCCTTGTTCCATTGTTTGCAGGAATGAGATGTCGTCGATGGATGGAGCCACTTTGTTATCATCCTTTGTCTGCTGAAACACTGTGGCGCCTAACTGCTCAACTTTTTCATTGCAGGTAAGTTTCTCTGTAGAGCGCACCCTAGAATGATCAGGACACTGGAAATGGCTGTATCTCTCCTTCACATGGAAGACGTTTGGGCGAGGCTCAAAGATGGAGGGGCGTTCTTGTTCTGTTGTGCTGCTATAGAATGCATTCACTGTGGCGGGCTTATGAACACCTCCCAAGCAGACGTTACCAACTATCACCCATCCCAGGTTGAGTTTCTGGGCGTAGGGGGCATCATGAGGGCTGTTCACCTGCTTGCACACTTTATGGACTGTAATGATGTCTCGCCCTAGGAGAAGCATGATGGGAGCATTCGGTTCGAGCTCTGGGATGAGGTGAGTCGCTGACTTCAGGTGAGGGTGGGTAGATGCAGCATTGGGTGTCGGAATCTCCGATCTGTTGTCAGGGATGTCATTGCATTCCAAGAGACTTGGTAGGGGAAGACTGACTTTTCCATCCACAGATTCAATTTGGTAGCCTAAAGCTTTTCTCCCCATGGTCTCTATTACTCCAGAGCAGGTCCGGAGAGAATATGGAGAGGTGGGGCCTTGGACATTGAAGGCATTGAAGAACTCATAACGAGCTAAAGATCTATTGCTATGCTCGTCGATGATTGCGTAGACCTTCAATGCTATATCACGATGGCTGACAGGGTAGATCTTAACAAGGCAGATCTTAGAGCACGAGCTACCACTCTGATCGCCACCACAGACTTCGGTGCAGCGAGTTATGACCTCTGAAGATGGTGTAGGGTCTTGCTCCCCAGCATGCTCCGTAAAAAGGCATGGCTAACGGGTCCACGAGAAGGGGATTATTCTGCCCCGTGATGTTCTGCATTCCAGCTAAACTAATAAGTGAATCTGATAACAGGTTTCACAAATAACAGGTACACAAAAGCAAACTGAAGAAAAAAGACAGGATCACCTCAGTGGGCCATAACAAACAGCAAAACACATGATGGCCTCGGCGGGCCAGAACATACAATAGACACATGTTGGCCTCGGTGGGCCAGAACATTCAATATAAATATTATGAACAAAACACATGGTGGCCTCGGCGGACCACATCATTCAATAAAAACATGGTGGCCTCGGCGGACCACAACATTCAATATATACATGGTGGCCTCGGCGGACCACAACATTCAATACAGATATTATGAACTAAACGCATGGTGGCCTCGGCGGGCCAGAAGATTCAATATAGATATTTTGAACCAAACACATGGTGGCATCGATGGGCCAGGACCTACAATCAAACACATGATGGTTTTTTGAAGAATGTATCTCCTAGTCCGTTTCTGCACATCAGGCTAGGTCAGTGCTCTATCTACAGGGTAGTGGGTAGACTACCACACCCTGACGGAATGAGAAGGGGATTATTCTGCCCCATGATGTTCTGCATTCCAGCTAAACTAATAAGTGAGTCTGATAACAGCTTTCATCATACATCCTGATAGGGTGGCAAACGCAGTTGGAGCTGTCAAAGAATCATCCCTCTCTGCTTCGAATGTAGCGGTTGCCGGTTCTGGACCTACTGCATTGGATGTGGTGATGGTGCTCCTCGGCGGTGGCGAGGTTCCATCGACGTCCTCTGTCAAATTCGTTGATCTCCAGCATGATGAGCAGAAGGTATTGGCGATTACTCCTCAGGTTGTCTCCTTGTAGTGTCTCTATGATGATGCACCGTGGTGTGGAGGTAGTGGTCTTGATAACACCTTTGTCCTTCCCATTTTTTTTTCCATTTTCTTGTACCACCTGGGGCCAGTGGGGTATGGCCCGTAAATTTTCCCTCCATTCCTCCACTTGAGGCTGTGTTGGGGAATGACTCGGTTTTTTTCCAAACATAAACCCAAACAGTTTCTATTATTTGGGAAGACTCTCCCCTGACAAAGGGAGAATTTTTTCCCCATAGGTTTGTAGCTACTAAAATGAACGAATAAAGGTTTACTGCATAATTAGCATTCATTAAAAAAAAGAACCCAAAAAGGGCCACAACGCAACACATAGCAAACCATTAAAAAGAACAAAACCCATGGGGCACCGGCAAACAGCAAACAAAAAACTTGGCGGGTTTAAAGAATTAACCACGTTCTGCCCAGTTTCAAAAAACACTAGGGTGGTGTTTAGAATTACCCACCCTTGAATAAAAGGTAGTCCTATTCGTTGTAAACTAAAATGAATTGATAAAGGTTAAAATCAGGTTCCAAGCAAACTAAAAAACGGATAACCTAACCAAATAACCAAAAAAAAAACAAACTGGGAAAAAACAACTAAATTGGGGCCAAAACACAAAAAATTCCCGGGGGCCGAACAAAAACAAATTTTGGGGGGCAAACACAAAAAAAAAAAACAATGGGTGGCGACACATTAAAAAGAAAACCACAACCCTGGGCATGAAGATTATGATTTTTAAACCCACACAGGTGGCCCTTGGCCCGGGCAAGTAAAACATATATTTAAAGAAGATTTTTCCTGCACAGTGGTGGCTCATCAATATGGAGCTAAACACTCAAAAAAGGGTATAGCCAATTTGGGTTCAGAATAATTTTGAAAAAACGTTAAAAACTAGGGACCTTGGGAATTCAAAAAGGGTCACCTGGTGGGAAAACCAAACACAAACAACTAGGCTGGGACATTTTCAGTTTCTTTCCCAAAAATTTGTTTTTCCTGTGAGTTAATCACTGGGGGTTGGAAAATTTCCCCTTATCTTAAAAAGGGCTAGGTCCTCTATCCAGGAGGGGGTTGCACACCCGGCAAAAGTTATTGCCCGTGATTATCCAAAACAAATGATGTCTGAACAGGTTTACCAAATAACAGATCCGAATTTAAAAAAAATCCCTCAGTTTCCAACAGGCAAAACTATGTTTGGTAGGGGAACTCCAAATAAATTTAAAAGGGAAACCCGGTGTCGCATCCAGCAACATAAGTTAATCTGTAACATTTTTACCAAACAATGGGGCCGGCCCACCTACAAAGACAATTGATTATTGAAAGACACATCCTTTTGCTCGGGAATTCTTAGCGGGGTACTAACCCCGAATGAGAGGGATTTTTTCCCCATTTCTGTTCGCTAAAAAAAGTGCTGAACGTTTCATCATCACCGGGGGTTTCAAACCAGTGGATGTCCAAAACACCCTGGAATGAGCGGTTTGGGCCGGGTTCTCACCTCAGATGTCATGTCGGTCCCGTACTTTTCAACTTTGTCAAATCGTTATTTTGCATAACAGCATTGTCTTCCCATTTCCTTGCATTAATATGGCCGGTTCCTGGTCCCCAAAACGCTTGCCTTCCAAATCAGTCATTTCCCTGACCCGTCCCCCGGGGCCTAATCCAGAATTATTGGGGTTACCTCCAACTCCCCAACACAGGTGGTATATTTTAAATTTATGTGTTGTTTCAACCCCCTAGGAAATGAGAGGGATTTTCTCGGAGGGTTTTTTCACCACACACAATAAGATGAAGTTTACTCCCATAATTTTCGCATTAAGCAAACTCATTAAAAGTAAGACGGGTTTTCCCAAGGTACGGGACGATAAAAAGCAGGAACCAGTGGCCGGGCAAACAAAACCAGACCTCTGCGAACAAAGATTCAAATAACAAAAACCATGATGGCCTCGGGGCAGGACCTACAATCAAAACATGTGGCTGTGGTGTTTTGAAAAATGTTCTCCATTTTCTCCATTTTTACACGTTGGGGGATTCCCCTATAATGAAAAGGGGTGTTCCCCTATTTCCCTTTCCGTAAATAAAGGTTTTCCCGGTTTCCAAACAGTAAACAAAAAACTGAAGGAAGATACACCCTTAACCAAAAAAGAAACACAGGTGCCCCCACAAACTAAATAGGACAAAGCCAGGTAAACTATTCAATAAAAAAAAAAAACACAGGGGGCCCCTCGGGGAAACATTCATAAAATTATGAACAAAACACCGGGGCCTTGGCGGACAAGAAGATTCAATAAGATATTTTGAAACCAAACACATGTGGCCTCGGCGGCCAGGACCTACAACAAACTGAGGGTTTTTTGAAGAATTATCTCCATCGTTTCTGACATCAGCTAGGTCAGTACTCTACTACGGGTAGTGGGTAGACTCCACACCCTGACGAATGAGGGGATTATTCTGCCCATGATTTCTGCATTCGCTAACTAATAAGTGAGTCTGATAACAGCTTTACATAATCTGATAGCAAAGCATTTGGAGCTGTCAAAGAATCATCCCTTCTGCTTCGAATGTAGCGGTTGCCGGTTCTGGACCTACTGCATTGGATGTGGTGATGGTGCTCCTCGGCGGTGGCGAGGTTCCATCGACGTCCTCTGTCAAATTCGTTGATCTCCAGCATGATGAGCAGAAGGTATTGGCGATTACTCCTCAGGTTGTCTCCTTGTAGTGTCTCTATGATGATGCACCGTGGTGTGGAGGTAGTGGTCTTGATAACACCTTTGTCCTTCCAATTGTTCTTTCCATTTTCTTTGTACGCACGCTGTTGCCACTGTGGGGCTAATCCAGACACGTGAAGACGTCAGCGGTCCAAAACATACAATCCAAAACATGATGGCTGTGATTATTTGGAGAATGTATCTCCTCGTCTGTTTCTGCACATCAGGCTAGATCAGTACTCTATCTACAGGGTAGTGGGTAGACTACCACACCCTGATGGAATGAGAAGGGGATTATTCTGCCCCATGATGTTCTGCATTCCAGCTAAACTAATAAGTGAATCTGATAACAGGTTTCACAACTGACAGGTACACATAAGCAAACTCATTAAAAAAGACAGGATCACCTCAGTGGGCCAGGACCTACAATCAAACACATGATGGCTGTGGTGTTTTGAAAAATGTGTCTCCTAGTCCGTTTCTGCACATCAGGCTAGGTCAGTACTCTATCTACAGGGTAGTGGGTAGACTACCACACCCTGACGGAATGAGAAGGGGATTATTCTGCCCCATGATGTTCTGCATTCCAGCTAAACTAATAAGTGAGTCTGATAACAGCTTTCATCATACATCCTGATAGGGTGGCAAACGCAGTTGGAGCTGTCAAAGAATCATCCCTCTCTGCTTCGAATGTAGCGGTTGCCGGTTCTGGAGCACCTGCATTGGATGTAGCGATGGTGCTCCTCGGCGGTGGCGAGGTTCCATCAACGTCCTCTGTCAAATTCGTTGATCTCCAGCATGATGAGCAGCAGTTGTTGGCGATTCCTCCTCAGGCTTTCTCCTTGCAGTGTCTGTAGGATGATGGGCCGTGGTGTCCAGGTAGTGGTCTTGAAAACAGCTTTGTCCTTCCAATTGTTCTGTCAATCTTCTTCGTACGCACGCTGTTGCTACCGTGGGGCTAATCCAGACACGTGAAGACGTCAGTGGTACAGAACATACAACCCAACACATGATGGCTGTGATTATTTGGAGAATTTATCTCCTTGTCTGTTTCTGAACATCAGGCTAGGTCAGTACTCTATCTACAGGGTAGTGGGTAGACTACCACACCCTGACGGAATGAGAAGGGGATTATTCTGCCCCGTGATGTTCTGCATTCCAGCTAAACTAATGAGTGAATCTGATAACAGGTTTCACAAATAACAGGTACACAAAAGCAAACTGAGGAAAAAAGACAGGATCACCTCAGTGGGCCATAACAAACAGCAAAACACATGATGGCTTCGGTGGGCCAGAACATTCAATATAAATATTATGAACAAAACACACGGTGGCCTCGGCGGACCAGAAGATTCAATGTCGACATTTTTGAACCAAACACATGGTGGCCTCGGCAGGCCAGGACCTACGATCAAACACATGATGATTTTTTGAAGAATGTATCTCCTAGTCCGTTTCTGCACATCAGGCTAGGTCAGTACTCTATCTACAGGGTAGTGGGTAGACTACCACACCCTGACGGAATGAGAAGGGGATTATTCTGCCCCATGATGTTCTGCATTCCAGCTAAACTAATAAGTGAGTCTGATAACAGCTTTCATCATACATCCTGATAGGGTGGCAAACGCAGTTGGAGCTGTCTAAGAATCATCCCTCTCTGCTTCGAATGTAGCGGTTGCCGGTTCTGGAGCACCTGCATTGGATGTAGCGATGGTGCTCCTCGGCGGTGGCGAGGTTCCATCGACGTCCTCTGTCAAATTCGTTGATTTCCAGCATGATGAGCAGCAGTTGTTGGCGATTCCTCCTCAGGCTTTCTCCTTGCAGTGTCTGTAGGATTATGGGCCGTGGTGTCCAGGTAGTGGTCTTGAAAACAGCTTTGTCCTTCCAATTGTTCTGTCAATCTTCTTCGTACGCACGCTGTTGCTACCGTGGGGCTAATCCAGACACGTGATGAGGTCAGCGGTACAGAACATACAACCCAACACATGATGGCTGTGATTATTTGGAGAATTTATCTCCTAGTCCGTTTCTGCACATCAGGCTAGATCAGTACTCTATCTACAGGGTAGTGGGTAGACTACCACACCCTGACGGAATGAGAAGGGGATTATTCTGCCCCATGATGTTCTGCATTCCAGCTAAACTAATAAGTGAATCTGATAACAGGTTTCACAAATAACAGGTACACAAAAGCAAACTGAGGAAAAAAGACAGGATCACCTCAGTGGGCCATAACAAACAGAAAAACACATGATGGCCTCGGCGGGCCAGAACATACAATAGACACATGATGGCCTCTTGAACTGATCTTTGGTCAGGCACATTAACATCAATATTTTATGGCACCAAAATGTTGTTTGTTTTGTGTTTTGGTTTTTGTTTGGTGTTTTTGAACCAAACCAAATGCTTGGTGGCCATGGCGGGCTATAACAAAATATCAAACGCGATCATTCTTTCTAAATTAGGCAATGACTCTGTCATAAAACCTGTCAGAAGACTTCATTCTGTCCAGCATTTTTCTTTAAATGCTATAGTCTCCAGGCCAGCCAGATGCTTCTGTCCCACTGTATTAAATCCATTTCTGTATTTCAGCTGCAATAGTGTACAACCTCTTTGCTGGGTCCTCCTTTTGCCTGTGAGAAAACACAGTCAAACTCTTTTCAGTTATTTTGCAGGACCTCTCTTGTTTTCACTACTTCTCACACAATATCCAACGTCCAGTCCTTTTGTTTGAACAATATTAAAAAGCACATCAGTATGGGAAAAATGTCAGAGAACAGCTCCAGCAGAAACAGGAAAAGCACTAGTAGTTGTATCAGTAGTGGTGGTAGTGCAGTAGTAGTAGTAGTAGTAGCAGTAGTACTAGTAGCAGCAGTAGTTGTAGCAGTAGTAGTAGTAGCACTAGTAGTCACAGTAGTGGTAGTCTTAGTAGTTGTAGCAGCAGTCGTAGTAGAAGCAGCAGTAGTTGTAGTAGTAGTAGTAGTAGCACTAGTAGTAGCAGTAGTGGTAGTATTACTAGTAGCAGTAGTAGCAGCAGTAGTAGCAGTATAGCAGTAGTAATAGTATTTTGCTTATTTGTAATCGGATGTGACTTTTGGGTTGCATATAGCATATGGAAGCTTTGACATTTTTAGTGTTTATAAGTCACTTAGCAAGTAATCTCGGCCGCTTTGGCTTAAAAATTCCTGCAAAATCAATATTTCATTGTATGGATTAATTTCGGACCAAACTGTCAACAGTTCCAGAGTGAATACAGCGGTTATCAGCGACATCTGCAGGGCAAACAGCGTCAATGCAAGTAGAGGGGAGCAGCACGCCCAGGCAACTTAACCCACATTGTTTCATAGTTGTCATTTTAACTTCAGTATATACGATATACGTCGTATATATGACTACGTGAGTCATAATCAGTCATAATGAGTCTTTTGTCAATATTTAAAGTAAATATTGTAACTAATTTCACTCACTTTTCATCTGTATTTACTTTAGCCAACCTTACCCTGTATAACGTGGATACAGGGGGGGAAAAACTAGCTAAATACGTGTTTGCTTTCCATTTTAAGCAGAAAAGGCTGATAGAAAACAGCCAAAATAACAGGCTTTTTTTCAGAGCTCACCTCCACAGCCTCCAGCTTGCCTCCATCTACAAGTCTATTACTGTCAGTCACCAGGAGCTACAGTTATCCAGTAAACCCAGTCTTCTACTGTCAGCCACCTGTAATTTGCTCCTCTTCCTCCTCTGTTGGCTGCTCAACCTGGAGTAAAGCTGCCCTCAGGACCTTCTATACCAATACGGTAAATCACTCATGTCCTGCAGTATAATCCGTGTATCACCGGTAGAACCACAAACTGTTTAATCACCGTCTTCTGCAGAGGAAAACGCACACATGCGTGGGATAAAGTACTGACGGTTGCACCAAAGGCCGATATCTAATGGAAAAAATAAAGTTTTAATGAAACGTAGTGTATTTACCTGACGATAGAAACAGATCCCATCCCAGCAGAGCACAATGTTCAGGTATTCAGGGTACATCAGAGAGACGAAAATGATGCTGCAACTTCAGGAGGTTTCACTAAAGGCATAGTTCAGACAAAATTAACAAAACAATGTTGCGAATCTTACCTGCGCATATGTAGAAGCAGGCGTTGTCGTTTTATCACCAAATTGGGATATTTGGAGAAATTACACAAGTATAACAACGCAGAACAACGCAAAAACACGCAGGTAAATAGGTGGCGACTTGGTGCAAAGTGTTGATTCCAGGAGGACCCAGACGTTCCATAACTTGGACGTTGTATTGCTGTACTGTTGCGTAATAATGACAGCAACCCTCTTCATCTATTGGCTGGACATCTGGGCCTTTCATACATACAGAAATACGTTCTGAGAGGGGAAAACAATGATAATGCATTTAATACTGCATTAGTTGTATACTGAAAAAATGGGACAAATGAATTAATATGATATGACTATCATAATGCCTGTTGGTAAAGAGCCAGCAACTCCAATTAGACTACAATTAATTTACACATTTTTAAGACATTCATCTTTTTCAAACAGAAAAGAAATGTAAATTCACATACAATTCATTATTGCAATTAATGAAATGTAGATTATTATATTTATATTTGTATTCTCAATTTGACAGACATTTTGACACAAGAATACTATATCAATTATATATACTGTAATACTGTAACAATGTTACAGTATGAGCCAGTTTTGAAAGAATCTCCAGGCTTTTCTTCAGGCTTTCAAACATCAGATAAAAATAGGCCTTTATTTTGATATACATGTTTAAAATAATCCCGAAACAAGAACCCCCCGGATATTCACTTTAATGAGGACCAGAAAACGTAGCATGACATCAAATTCATCTGAAGCCAATAACTGAATGGCAGTCTCTGGCACACTGCTTCCAAATGTTAGACAAGCATGGGATCCATAAATGATGATTGTACACCAGTCTACAGTTTGTTCAGTCCTTCAGTCAGCCTAGGGCTACCTTCTCTTGACAAGAATTATTGCTGAGATGGGATCTGGGTCAGGTCAGTTTGTGAACCCGGGAAAGCAGCCGGGTCTCAAGGACCTGGGTTCAAGCCCAGTGCCAGCCTCCCTCCCTGTCCATGAGCAAGATACTGAAATCTGACCGGCTCCATGATGCTGCTCTGTATCTGGCCCTGACCTCTGACCTCTCAATAACCTATCACATTATCATTCAAATAAAACACTTTGTGTCCATGAATGAGGCCACCAAAATATAGTGTAGTTTTAATGATATAATATGTGACTGTATCACCTTTTCATTAGTTTGAAAGATCGTTTCACAGAACATGAACTATAAACCTCACAGTGCAGTTTAGTGAAACTTAATGGTTAAGTCAATGGAAATGTCTCTGTCATTTTCAACTTACATTTGCTAGTTATGAGCTTCATAACCTATAGTCATGATTTATTATGTGTTGAAAGAACATCTTTCCAAGGATTCACTAAACTGATCATGCAACACTTTAATCAGGATCGTAGGTCTATTGGTGAGAAAAATGAAAATGATGATAATCATGATGAAAATTAGTGTCCAGTTCAATCCCTACCCTGATATGATAGAACCATTTAGAAAAAGAACGCCCTCACTAGTTGTCAACATGACTATTTGTTGGTTGAACTTATTGTCTCAAGTTCATTCAGTGAGACTACATTAAAACAACTGATGAACTTTGATCCAACTATTCACTAATATTTCAGTCAACTTGCTGTTTCAAAGCAGCAAGGAAAGTCATGTTTTAAAGTGGAAGTGCCTTCATATTTTTCCAGCATACCCGTTTGTTACTTTTCATCCTCTGCTCACTTGACTCAGGATCACACAGTAGGCTGCAATTCACTGTCTGTAACGGAAGTAATAGCTACAGTTGCCAAATAGTTGTGGCGGTGCACAATTCCCATGATGCACCTGTAAGAAGGTGATCCACAATTATGACGATTACATGCATCTGATGATATCAGGCTGTAACAGAGCCCACTAAAGATGGCAGGTTGACCCATGCTTCCATTTGTTCAGCATATCTATAATTTAATGCAAAACAATAGAAAATGATGCTCCATCACCTATTTGTAGCTTCATTGGATGTTACTCAGTGGTTAACATCAGATTCAACAGTGGTAGTTCTGAAAAGGCCAGCTCAACCACTACCATGCGTAACATGGGGATGTGGTGTTCTGTCATCACGGAGCCTTCTCTGATTTCCTTTGAGTCACCGCTCCACGTCAGTTGTGGGTCAAACTATGTGCACACACAAGGTGTAATTACCTTTCAGGCTTTTCTAACTTTTAGAAGCACCTGTGTGAGGATCAGAGCATTTGATGTGTGTGTCAGCTTTGTCAGCAGACCGTGTTGGAAAAAAGAGACAATCCTTCATTAAAAACAGAGCGTTTAAATGGTTTAGTAAGTAAAGATCATGAAAAGGTTTAACAGTCATGTAATTACCCTGCGAGATGGAAAATAAATGACCTTACTGAACTCTCACAAATATTGACATGACTTTTAATGTAATGCAGGTTGAACTATATCATGCAATACACTTCATGCATATTTGTTCACATGAGCATCACTTGCTGCATGAATCCTGTCCATCTGTATTACAGGCTAACATATCAATAGGCTTGATCCACCTTGAGTGTCTCATGCATCGGTATTTGGTGTTATGATGTCTCTAGAAGATCTGGTGAAAATGTTGGGAGCTTCTACAAAGCCTCCAGAGTTCATTTCAAATGAAGACACACCAGGAGCCAACTATGGTTGGATAAGGCAGACCTGCATATTGCCTATGGCAGTCAAGATAAAACATGGGTGTGGACACACTTCTAAAGTGAGTCTTGAGTCTCAACACATTCCTCCTGACTAATGTCCATTTATTAACAGAAACAAGACAGAAGGCCTCTTAAAACTTTAGTAGATGTATTCATTGTTCCCACACATCATCATTTGGCATGCGATGGAAAGCAATCTCAAACTCCTACATTGCTGATCTAGCTCATTTGACCTTAAAGGCCATTATTGGGCTGTCCTGTAAATCAGATGTTTAATGTGTAATGGCTGCAAACTACTACAACTGGGTGACGTGACAAAAGCTAGTCTGAACAGATCATATACACATGATGTAGTAGCTATTGTATGTAATGTTGCTATCATGTTATCGTTCTTTCTTTGGAGCAAATGCAATGGAGGCAAGTGCGTATCAGTTAATGTTGAAGGGGGAGGGGACTAGCAGCTTGGTGCATGGGGGGTTAAAGGCACCCTGGATACAGTTGGATCAGACAGTATAAAGAGGAAACCGCATCCCACCCATCCAAGATAATTTCAAAACATTTGTCTTGGCTCATACAGCTGATATCAGTAATAACTGCTTCAATTAAAGAGACACAAAACCAATATATTTCTCTGTGTGCTTCCCAACATAACACCTAAGTGGATCATAGGAAGCTTCAACTTGTTGTCAGTGCTTCCTGTGCCTTGGTGCAGACCTATCAGGGATTGTCTTTTAGTGTGGATCAGGACAGACGGGGATCCAGAGACTGGCAGGTGAGCATCAACAATCTACTGTTCTTCTCAAATGGAGAAAAAAACATTATGGAAATATATGTGTTTCTTTTTCATTCGGGAAATGTTCACAAATCTCTGCTTGATGGATTGAACATAGTTAAAATATCAAGTTCGAGTTATGAAATGTTGAATGTTGAAATAGTTAGAAATCATATATATTAAATAATATATTAAATGCAATAATGAACCCAACATGGTCTATTGCTTTAAGTAGGTCAATATAATTCATTTGAGACACAAATGGTGCAAATCATTACTGTGAGCAAATCTTTGATCCCAGTTTGATGTTTTTCTTCATTGTAGATTATTCTACATCCTACTAGTTATGCACCAAGGCAGAGATACAGGGGTACAATTTCATCGCAGGCTCTTTCTCCTAGTGAAGAACGTCCAGAAGGACAACAGGCTGACTTAGAGCAGGATTTGTCCTCTACCTTCACTGGCCTACAAGATGGAAGGAGGAAGAGACAGAGAGGAAGACATGCGATCAGGATCAACACAATTTTTTTTATTGCTGCTTGGTAGATTATCAGTATGCTGGAATTCAATTGAACTTCAATTGAATTAAACTTTATTGTCATTATACTATGCCGGAGCACATGTAAAATGGGCTGGGAGATGGAAATATGGAGGCTTGACAGGAGGAGAACATGTTAACATGTTATGTATTATTATTATATTTATTATTTATGATGTTAAAACTATAACCTGCATTGAAGTTTATTGCAATAAAACAAAAACTCAAATTCCAAAGTCAAAACTGCAGAAAAACACCTACAAGCCTACAAGTAAGTTAATAAGGACGATTGATTTGATATGGAAATCATATTTAAATCAATCTTTGCTTTGCTGTAATTTCATTATACATTTTATATTTCCATTCCATTCCATTTAAATAATATACTGATTGGCCCACGGGGGGGTGCTACAGGTCAAATTTAAAAAGAATGACCACACCAAACCACACTCGACACGAAATCTGCTGCACAATCTTGCTCTACTATTTCTATTTCCTCTAAGATTCCTCTGCATTTTGAATGTCCTTTTTTTCTTTTAAGGCTTTCTCATGTTTGACATATTAACACCAAGCTTGGTCCGCGAGGAGACTGAGAAAGACACACACACACACACACACACACACACACACCGGGAGATGTTGCTGCCCCATTGTAATTGTTACTGATTGGCCCAAGAGGTGACTGCACCATGTTTACTGTTGTCTTGATCCAGAAAGCCTTTTAGAAACACAGTCAATACATGGATTGTTCACATGTCATTTTTAATGTGATATACTGAGAATATATCACATCAAAACAAATTAAGCACTTTATTTGGTGTGTGAGTGTGTCAGTAGTCGTGGAGGTATAGCAGTGAGGCAGCACTGGCGAGCAGGGCGACAGCGGTAGCCATGGTAACACCTAAACAACACAGAGGAGAGAGGTGAATCAGGACCAAACACACACACAGAAAACATTCCTATATATTTCTCATGGTTCTAATTTGTAGTAATTCAATTGTAATACAACTACAGTGTCCTTCATTCTGGATACATAGCTTTGACCCTGTTGAAATGAAGGGTTACACCACTTGATGTCACTATTGTTGTGTGTATTAGTTACATCTAGTTCATATGTATCCATGTCTGTGGTTGGAGCTGCTACGGGAGACAAACTACAAATTTGAAAGAATCCTCATACTCAATAGGCGATTTGAGGGGGGGATGAGGGGGGATACCATCCCCCTTGTTAGCAAAATTACCAAAATGCATCGCCCTTGTTAACCTGCCACCCCCCCTTTTCCATCCCCTAGTAGCAGAGAGAGCTGCGTGTGCAGGTTGAGCTATGAGCATCCTTCTGGTTAGCGCTAGCTAAATCCCGGGACCCGCAGTTTATTTTTTGACCGCCCGCAGCAAATTTAAAACCACCCGCTCCCGCGAGATTTGCATTGGCAGGACCCAACGCAAGACGGGAGGAGTCAGACGCACACAGTAGCGATGGGACGACTCGGGTTTGAACTCACAGAGTCTGATGTTCTACTAACTGAGCTAAACAGGCAAGGGAATTACATCAGCGCTATCCCCTGTCAAACCAGATGTGCAAATAACCACATATACCACAACTGTCAGAATCTTGTACTATGCTCATATAATGGTTTTCACAGAGAACACAAACTTGTTCTTTATTCATAGATTCCACTCCCTTTGCTGTTTCCTATTTCATGTTTAGTGCTCCCATTGGGCCATCCTCCCTGTTAAAAATGAACAAATAACCTACTGCTCATACTTTCTACCAGATAACATACAGCGTTAATGACGTTGATGATGAGGGTGATGTTAAATAAGTAGCTTTATCTTCCTGTTGTTAATATTCATTTAACAACTGTTAACTGGGGAAGGAGAAATTGATTTTGGCAGGCACATTATTGAACACGTTACTGTCTGGAACAACGTTTTGGTTAGTTTTCCCTTTACAATCTACTAGTTAAGATGCACCTTGAATCTCCATGGTGCAGCTAAACAAAGACACAGCTTTAGTGTCATACTGACTCGTCTCAATAACGTTCAGAGGAGACTCTACACCCTAACTTTGGATCAAATGCATCTTTAGACGTTTTCTCAATTAGAGTTCAAGGACAGTACAAGGCTGAAACATCCTGCTTCACATTCAAACTAATTACAACCTCAGTCTTCTACTGCTGACCACTGAACATCTCCACTGGAGCAACATGAAAGTGCCTTGCTCAAGGGCACCTTGACTGTAGTTGTTGAGTCATTCACTTTCCTGTCCAGATGCCTGCTCACGTAGCCATGCTAACTGACGTTTGACAGTGGCACATTATAAAGTGGGCTAACCTGGACTTTAGCCCATGGCTAGCTAGTCTTGTTCTGGACCCGAGTTAGCCCCAAATAAGCAGCAATGACAAGTGAATCATGGAACCCTGGGCTAACTGGTGCAGTGTGAAAAGGGACTGGAGTGTGTGTGTGTGTGTGTGTGTGTTGTACCTGTCCATTGTCTGTTTTTGGAGTTGCCCTTGCTCTCCAGCTCTGCTGTCAGCAGCTCTTCCAGCAGCATCTGAACCCTCACAGCCACTCTAGAAACCACGTCCCGCTTCAGCAGCTGTCCAGAATGATGTTTGGATGATAACATGATGGATTGTTCTTTTGGCTTCATCTGCCACTATCCAGGGTATTAAAACATTACTTCTTTTGGTTTGTTGCTGTGTAGATATGCTCTGCTGTGGATCGCTCCTCTGACTGACACACTGACTTCTGTAAACCTCTGTTCATACTGACAGAGAGGAAATAAAACTATTGACCTCTTGTATGAATGTCATGTACAACAGCCAACTTGACGTTGTTTTACTTGAGACACGCTCGCTCATTTGACCAAAGTCTGAAGCTGCCATCACTGGTGCAGTAGACAATACAGGAAAAAAAGGATCACATTCATTTTCAGTGAGTGATGGTGACAACATCTGACAATGCAGAGGTCGACTGAAACAGCAGGAGCTTGTGAAAAAGTGACCCAAATTTGAATGTAAAATATAATGTGAATGAGGTAAAAATGCAAAGCTGGTAGAATCAGAGGAATCAACTGATGCCAACCAGGATGGCCTTCTAAAGCATACATGTGTCTTACTGGTGTGATGAGCAGCTGGGCTGTGATTGTCTGTTTCACATCCTCTTATACATTATCAGGTTTTTAACCACCAAGGAAGGTCTGCTCTTTTTCAGCACTGCTTTACATTCAGGTGTTTCACTTCTCATTCATACCTGGAAGCTGCTCAGTACAACCACAGTCATCTAATGTGGACTGAGCAGCTTTACTGGACCAGTTGCTGGTTAAGGGACCAGAATAGAGAACCACTGTTATAGATTATTGGTTCAAATCCATAGACTGCCTAGGCAAATCCGGGTGTGAAAGTGTAAACAAAAACAAAAAGAAATATCGTTTAGCTTTTAAAACTAAATTAATATGTCAAACTTTTTTAGTTGAGGTAAGGTGAGGACATGCACTCTCTGATCGGTTGGATGGCAGCACCAAAGTCACTCTAACAGGTCACATGGAGAAAAACGGTGCTGTTGCTGTTCCTTCTCGCATATCATCTTATTCACTCACAAGATTTACCAAATGAGGGGATTAAAGGCACGGTATTTAAAGGAATATATTTATTAACCAAAACAATCTTACCTATAGCAGCTTTAAGTGAAAAACAAGAACACACAAATTAAATAAATAAATCAATACATAAAACTGGACTTGGAAATATTGGACTGCAACAAACATTAGTAGTGCAAAGGTGAAAAAGAAGTAAAACGCAAATCAGAAATGAATCCATTACACCAGTTATTGTTATTGCCACCACACACATACACATACACACACACACACAGACACACACACACACACACGCCTACCTCGACCAAATTGCAAAAGCACTAAATGCACTAAGCTATTATTTCTTGCACTACTTTATTGTATAATGTTGTGTGCCTCTCTCTTGTTTTGTACTGCTGCATATCTGCAATTTCCCCTTGGGGAAAATGAAGAGCCATCTAATATAATATAATTTAAAACACTACATCCTGTTCCAAGAAATGACACATTTTCTTTCCATGTGGTATATGTGAAATACACCTCAGCACTTACCACATCCTACTTAACAGCAATTCACACTGACTCACACTGCTGGCACGTTGTACCTTGGATACTTTATGCTAGCTTGCAAAAAAAACAAAAACCTCTTGCTTTTAGTTTAATTTCTTGCTCTCTTTTTCTGTTTTCATTGTTCTGCCCCAGACGCACAGCTTATTTTTGACATGTTCTTTTGCTAACTAAAATAACATAACCTTTTCGTACCGTAACAAAGACACTCATCGGCTCACAGCATAAGATTGACAGCTCTTTGAGCCTCGACTTTTACAGCAGCAGAGTGATGTTGCAGACAGAGCAGCAAACGCGAACAGTGTAAATGAAAACATGATGTTTTGTAAATAAATTATTTGATTTGCATTTTTGATTCATTTGTAAGCTATTCAGTAATGCTGCATTCCAGACATATGGGAAAGTCAGAAATCCTGTTTCCTATTAGGAAAAATGCAATGGAACGGCACTTCAATTGGGAATTCCGAGTAGGAAACTCGGGCTAGGCATTTCTCAACCCCAAGTTTTCCGAGATAAACACACCTGACGTCACAGCAGCAAGGCGGCCCACTGTGAACGGTACACAGAATTTACTTTGCATCAATGTTTACTTGAAAACACAATTAATTAATAATTAATTAAAACATGGGTCAAGAGATCAAAGAATTATATTTATATTTAAATTGGGCTAATTCCCTCAGATTGTCTGTGGACATATTTAGATTTTCAGTTTGGCCTTAGTGATTTCTTCTTTATTTCTATGGTCCACAAGATATGCCAAGTTCAGCTTCTTTTTATAAGAGGTTAAAACTAAATCAAGGCATCGGCAATATATTATTGTTGATAGTATTTTCAAGGCTATCATTAAGCTTTCAAAAGCGACAGTTTGTGTAGTTAGCAGAATAAACATAACTTTCATGCACTTGTCCAAAGGTATACCATATGTATTGTTAACCCTTTATTTTGTTATTTCAGCAGATTATCACTGTGTCACTATGTCACTACACTTTTATGTTATGACAGCAGATTGTACTGCTTTGGTATGGCTCACCAGTGCTGCCAGGAAGTAACACCAGTGATCATTTCCCTTTTCTAAGAAACGGGAAATGGTCACCGGTGTGAAAAAACCACAGCAGCACATCTTGCACGACCAATTTGCAGATTGCACCACTCATTCAGTATTACCGTCATCTGTATACATTGCTCCTCTTGTCAAGACTTTGCAAATCTCTATATACTTTGCACATTCTTATATATTTGTACACTTTTCATATAGCTCTTCATGTCTGTATTGCATTTAGATTGTTCCTACTGCACTGTATCTTGTTTATATTGTTATATTGTATTGCTTTTATTTATATTATGTATGCTGGAAATGGGAAACATGCCACTGCGTTTACGTAAAGGACAGTAAATTGCCAGACTGAGCATAACTGAACTACCTCATATAATGCCGCCTGATTTACAGTTTTTTTCGATTGCTTTGACTCAATTTGCACAACAGATTTTCAATGTGCAAAACTCTTAACACAGAATGCTATACTGCTCATTTTGGGTTCAAAATCTAATATAGCATGCAAAATAAAAATACCGGTGTCAAATGAGAGAATATTATATGTAAAAGTTTATCATAGCACCAGAACATTGGATATGTTCATCGTTGAAGTTTAATTATTGGTGCATTTTCAAATACAATGGCCAATCAAATAATGCTGTCAAACACTAAATAATTGTCATCAAAAAAGATTATGCAAAGGTTATTTACTCATAAGTACTTCAAATGAAGTACAGCAAGCATCCCCTGTGATCCCCTGTGATAGACTGCAGTATATATAGCTTGTGTTTTTATGGAAGACAAACAAAATATTAGATTACAGTAGATTACTGTATATGAAAGAAATCATACAGTAATTCAGTAAACTCAACTGTATTTTACAGTAAAAACAAAAACAACAGTTACAGTAACAAAAAAGTTTACAGTAAAAAAACAAATGCATTTCAGTGCTTAAGCAGCATTTTGCCTCTCTGCTGCATTTGGCCACAGAATTTCATGTAAATCGCATCTGATATCTTCATTTGCAAGGCAGTGTTGGTAAAATCTTCTTCTTAGACCTCTGTTTACAACATGGTCGATCACAGTGGCTCTAATTTCATTTGACACAACTGCATGCCTTCTGACTCCTTGGTCACGGCCACGACCGCGACCCCATCGACGACCCCGTCCTTCATTGAGAACCTCATCGGCCTGCTACATGTTGTCAGAAACTGCCATTCAGGTTTCTAAGCAGCCTTTTATGTAGTGGTGAAGAAATTATCAATTGTGTTGCAATGCTACTAACCTGGGCAAGGTTGCTGGAAGTGATGAGACATGGCTATAAATGCCTGTTGAATTGATTCAGTGAGCTGCGTTTGTAGTAATAAGCATTTGAACATTGTTGTAATGTTAGGTGGCTGTACTCTGAGGATGGAGCAGATGATTTAGAGTTTTGCACTTTGTATGTCAGCATAGGATGTAGTGTCTTAGAGTATGAATTTTGAAAGTCAGTTTGGCACTTTGCATTTTGAGTTTTGTACATTGAAATTCTGCTGTGCAAAATGAGTCAAAGTAATCGAAAAAAAATGTAAATAACAAAAAAAGGAGATCTTGCACTTAACTGCTGGACAACTCTCCTCTGCTTCTTGGGTTGGGGTGGGCTACACAAAGTCATCCTAGGGCTGATATTGGAAGCAAATAATACATTTAGACATCCCATCTGATACAAATCGGCATTTTTATCTGATTTATTCTGTCCAAAAATGCTGAAAGCCCCAATGACATTGACTTCTAAGAATGAACAGTTTTTCCAGCACAATAACCACCACGCATGCACGCGCATACACACACACACACACACACACACACACACACATATATGCACACTCCAGAAATGCAGTCCCTTCATAGTCTCATGCTCATTTCCTGGTATCCTTGACAACGACATATACACAGCTGCATTAGCTCAAAGCCCCGTTCCCCATAGACACACACACACACACACACACACACACACACACACACACACACACACACACACACACACTAAGGGTTGGTTGGGAAGTTACTTACAAAATAATTGTTGCTTACAGTAGTACCATGATTAGTTTCAGCTTCAGCTTTGACACAAGCATGCCCCAAACTTTGAATGATCTCCTCTTTGAGATCTCTCTTTCTACAGACCCTGGGAGTTTGATTATGGGTTGGGGTAAATCCCTACAAGCCATACCTAAATCTATGCCTAGGCGGACACACACACACACATTGTTGAGCTAAATTTAGCACTCTTGTTTCTTGGCTATGCAGACCCTAATTGTGTTTGGATATTATAGCAATCCAATTTCTATGGTTACAATTTTTAACATCCAGTTGGGCTCCAAGTGTGGCTCTCTGGTTTGCATGCAATTAAGTTAATAGACAAATGGCCCTCACCCCCCCTTCATAATGTAATCAAAAATGCAAACTGAGAGCAATGAGATACAGAACTGTATCATTTTGAGGCAGTCTGGTGGCTCAATAAACGTAATAGGTAATTTTGACATATACATTGATGGTTATTAGGAAAGCTTGTCACTGGCCTAAATTACTATTGAGATCCACCATTATTTATTTGGCAATACTAGTATTTAGCTTAGCGTTCAGTTCTATTTAGTTAACTAGCTAACGAACTAACTAACTCAGCTAGTTTAGCACTTTAGCTGTGCCTAGAGTAGCCCTGATACTGTCACGGTCTCTGCCGTGCCCCCTGTGTTTCCCTTTGTGCTTCTACCTGTCTGTCCCTGTCTGTGTGTGTGGGCGTGGTTTCCAATCATCCTCCCGGCTCCTGGCTTCACAGCTGATTCCCATCAACTCATCAGACACCCAGTATATCTTCTCCGGTTTTCTAGTCATTCATCGCCAGATCGTTGATTCAGCCAGTGTGGTATTTCTCGTTCACGGCCACTTGACTTGGAGTCAAGATTACTTGTTGTCTTTTGCTTGACGTTAACCCTGCTCTCCCTCTGCCCAGGATCATATTCGTCTCCAGTCATTCCGCTCATCCCCGTCTACCTGCCTTCTACCTGTTTATCCATCACCTGCCTGCCCTGCCTGCCCTGCCTGCCGTGTCTCCTGCCTGTCTCCCTGCTTCGCTCTGCATCCACTCTACCCTCCGGTTTCTCCCCTAAATAAACTCTTTGTTTGTTCTACCTCTGAGTCCGAGTTTGCGTTTGGGTCCGACCAGTCCACCGTTACAGATACAGGACCCTTTGGGAGTCTTTCATCATATGGCTGTTTACCTCTCCCATAGGGTCCTGTATTGCTCCATTGACTTTTTACCGCATGAAAGTCAGCGAGCCTGATAACGAAACCAATATGTCGAATTTCACTTCCCTAAACAGATGTCCATAATCCTTCACTTGTCTACTTGCATGGCGGTGGGCGGCGCTCCATTTCCTGTCCCATATATTAGGAAATGGAAGAGCAAGATGTAGCTTAATGAGTCAAAACGGAACGTGATTTGTTCCTTATTTTCCTACGGGAGTGTTTAAAAAGAGAATATAAGTATGAATAATAATTAGTATTTCTGTCGCCCATGAAGGGCCGTGTGCGTCAAGAAACAGCTATGCTCAAAACACAAAGAGTCCAGCAATTTCACAATTTCTGCCACCACAGGTATCGTTTAACACCTTGTCTATGGGGTTAAATCTCTATCAAAAGACAACCACAAGTGTCTCAAGACTTGTAATTACATTTTTCTACCTATACGTGATATTATTAGCATTTTCAACAAGTTGAAGGCGGGAAAGATGTCTGACTTTTACCGAATTGACTTTACAGTAATCGAGGCGAGAAGAGATGAAGGAATGAATGAATTTCTCTAATTTGGAAAAGGATACAAAGGTCCTGATTTTAGAGATAATTCTGAGCTGATAAAAAACACTGAGCAAATCTGTTTGTCAAATTTCAGTGCACTTTCAAATGTCACACTGAGGTTTTTAGTCTGAGGTTAAAGGGGGGGTATTGTACTAATGTGGGGCTATTTAAACTGTTCCTGGGGGTCTTTAAAAGACGTTTGTGAAGTCTATATAAAAAAAAATCCTAAAACCAGCTTCTGTGGTGTGTGTTTCAGTCTCTCATTTTCTCCATTGTAGAGAACAGGCTGTTTTGAGGGCGTGTAGGTTGTATGTAATGAGCACCGCTCCAGAACCAACACTGAGACCGTACATGTTTGAGCCAGAGTCTGACCCAGAATGGGAAGAGGCAGCTGAGGCGGTTCCACTTAGTTTCTCAATGATAACAATTCTGTGTAATATTGTACTTTCGTGCCTTGTGTTTGTGTATATGGATGTGTGAGCGACACTCTCTGCTGTAGCCGGTCTATTTATGGCTCATGTCCATAAGCTTATTGAATACAACTTGCAGACAAGCTAGGATTGACAATTTTGTTGAGCCAGTTAACCAATATATTATTGGATGCAATCTATTTGCATCCAAACAGCGCAGCCAAACAACCAAACACGATTGTACTAATGGCGGCTAAAGTTTACCAAGCCTGACACGTTCGACAGACTTATAAAACAGACACTGGTCCCAACAAATAACTTTAAGATGAGTCCTGACTCCAACAAATAACTTTACTTTTACTTTACTTTACTTTGAATGACTCCAGCTTTAGTTTTCTCTCTTCTTCCACGCCCAACAAGCCCGTGGCTAGCCCCGCTAGCTCGTTAGCTAACCAGCGGTGAATATACTAACCAGACTAATTTGGTAAATTAAATCAAAACATGGTGACACTTACAGATTCCAATTTTGCAGATGGGTCACGTACCTTATGAATTGCTCCATCTTTAAGCTTCAATTTAGATGCTAATCCTGCCGTTGCTCAAGCAGTCTGAGGACTGATCATCACACACAGAAAAAACTGTAGCCGTTGCCGTTAAAAATAAAATTAATCCACTCTGTCCTGGCATTTTCGCGTGTTGGGAGACTGTGCAGGGATCTATGTTGCTGCCTGCATCCTACAAAATAATAACTAGTTGATATATCTCCTGATATGTTGTTTTAGCTTCAGTCGTCGCAAAGTAATGGTGCATTCCAGTGTACTCGGAAAAAACGGCGTCCGAATGTGATATGCGCCGATTCTCTTCACTAATGGCGCTGTAGTAGTTGATGTTGAGTTTAGATGCTTGTAACATTCTGAGACTTACCATACAAACATGAGTTTGCTGCGGGCGATTATGTTTTCCCGAGCAGATGCACTGGAACACATTTAGATTGGAAGTTAGGAATACCGACTCGGAATTATCGATTTCCGAGTGCAATGGAATGCACCATAAGCAACGGCTTGCACTGCCGTGAGCTGCATTTTGCGACGACGTAAATGGGATTGGTTGTTCAACTGGGCGTGGGCATGCTCTGAGAGGGGCTGGATTTGCACCTTATGACGTCCAAAGGAACCATTTTCTGAAACGGGCTGTTTTTCTCCTATCTTTGGCACCGTTTTGGGAAAAAGGAAAATACAGAAAAACGGGTTGACTTCCAGATTTCAAATTTTCTCAGCTGCTTAGGGAAGTAATTTCCTGTGGAACATATATAAGCGCCAGGAATAAACCGTTTTCCATAATATGGGTCCTTTAAGTGACCACAGTTTTGTTCCTTTATTATGGTGGAGCTCTAAAAGCTGTATTTTTAACTGTTGTGAGAGAATGAACCTTAGTTTGTGTCAAATCAATTGAGGAAAAACTGTAATTAGTTCATAGTAGTGTAGAATATTAGAATATTATGTGAATGAGATTGGTTCTCTGAGAATGATCCTTTAATTGTTTTATTATCTCCTGTTTTTGGGTTACTCTTGAGTCAGCAGATGTCCTCCCTCACCTCTGACTTCTTTCCCTTTTATTGCTTTATTACCTTCATTTAGTGTTTTATTGTTTTAGTGTAGTTAGTTTAGAATTATATAAGCTCCACTGTAATGTCTGTATGTTGGAGAAGGTTTGCAACCACACCATCAATAATAAAACAATGTCGTCTCGCATTCTTTCTTCCCTGTATTTATGTATTAAATCTACTAACCGAAGTTTCTCTTGTGTGTCGTTCTAAGATTTCCACCACAGTAGTAATCTGATTCTCATACATTTTTCATACATTTCTCCCAGTTTTAGCTGGGATTAGAGTAAGTTATCGAAGAGAAAAATCTATATTTGGAATTGGAAATGGTCATAAGACAACAAACTCCCACAGTGACCTACATGGGTATACAGGGTATTATTGAACACATAGAATATCAAGAATACCATTTTTCAGGTTTCTACTCCAAACACAAATATAACATATATAATCCTCAGCATAAGCACAGCATATTTAATTCAGTTCAAAACAAGTTAATGCAGATATATGCAAAATTAACAGACCAGGGTTCTACTCAGTATTCTATATCTGATCTACAAGTAACTATTCTGGTCAGGTCATATTGACCTAAAGCATATAAATTCTATAGCACCAAAGAAGTCAATTTTCCTATATATTTTTTATAATTTTAGCAAAATTCATGAAGAGTCATTGACAGGTGAAAGCAAGTAGGAGTTTTAAAACAAAAAAACACTAAAATATATGCTAAATTGATGTGATGATAAATGGTACTTAAAATATATTTTAAGTACGAAAATATATTTTAGTGCCACTTTCCAACACAGACTATTGCAGTATTTAGCAATTATAATTATCAATCAAAAAAGTATTGACAAAAGAACAATGTTATCATATGTTACATCTTACCACGTTCAAAAGTACCAACAAAAAAACAGTGGTACCATGTGTTACATTTTACCTTAACATGTTCAAACGTTTGGAAAAAAGAACAGTCAGTCCTACCAGGAGTTTTTTTTGGATTACTGCGGCCCAAAATGATTGAATTTGCAGCGGCGTTTATAAAAAAAAAATTAACACATTTGTGTTTTGTGTTATCTTGAGGTAAAACTGCAGGAATGGATGAAAATTTCAAGGCCCCTATCACCCAAAAACATTGTAAATCACCCACTCTATTTGGGGCTGCCGCAAGCTTGCTTTAGTAAACATGTCTAGTGCCATTCTTTTTCTTTTATTCCTTTTTTAATCCTTGTTTTCTCTACAATGTTTTTAGTCTGTTTTTTGTCTTTAGGCCGCAATGCAGCGTACCTACAACTTGTCATTACATCAATCCAATCCAATCACGTTCACTGTCAGGTCTGCCTGTGTGCAGCCAGTTTGACACAGAGAAAGGTCCGGACCGGAGAACACATTAGTCACGCCCGGCCTGTTAGCAGCAAATTAACTTGAACAATTTATAAAATTATTAGGCTACACCGCGTTGCAGCCTGTCCAACCAGCACACAGACCCACCGGGATTCGTTCGCTTCTCCCGATTGGCCACTCCAGCATTGTCTCATGTGTAATCATATAAAACATGTAGGAGTGTTAAAGATTGTGCCAATTTGACCGTTTTATGCGAGAATATTGCAGTGTTTTGGCAAAATTGTAATTAGTTTAACTTGTAAATCTTGCGAACGCAACATCCTGGAGGGACTGAACAGTGATACCATGTGTTACATCTTACCCTGTTCAAAAGTACTGACAAAAAAACAGTGCCACCACGTGTTACATCTTACCTTAAAGTGTTCACAAAATAACACATTGTTGCATCTCAACCATATGGGCCTACTAGGAAACACTTTTTCCCACAGTTGTTAGTGGTCTTCAGACCTTACATGAAATGTATATGTTTATTTCATAATTCCTAACAAATCTTGCTACTTTAGATGGTGTTGACACATTGTGGTGGTGACCAGAGCATGATCAGTATCATTTTGTTTAAAATCTCAAAAAATTATTGAACTTACAATATAACCTGTTGTGTAAAGTTTGCCTCAGGACAAATTATTTTACAGTGCAGATCATATATAAAAACATAAAATCCCCAAAATAAAAGTATTATGATAAAAATTATGCGGGTAGAATAGTCTTATCTTATTTTCAACAAAAACAAGACTTTTCAACTTGGTGAAGAAATATTTTCAAATAATTCTTTGTGTATCCAACAGATGGGATTTACTGCATCAGGACAGTCAGGTAAGATGCCAATCGTTTACTTTAGTATAGTGAATTCACTTTCAAATGCTTTCTTGTGATTGACATCATTCTGGCACTCATTGGATTTTACAAACTGCCACCATCTGGCGATTAAGTAGACTAAAACGAATTGTAAATGAAATTTACAAATACTATTCAAGCCATGTCTGCATGTGTGCGTATGTCTTGCTTTCTAGTAGTCACATGAAGTGTGGGGTGTTCTGAGGTTGTTCTGTTACTCTGGCTGCTGAGGCTGATGTGTCTTTTCAGACAGGGGATCCTCTTGGCCAGCAGCCTGTTGAAGTGGCTCTGGAACTTCTTACCCAGAAATGTGTAAAACACAGGGCTAATGCAACAATACAAGTAGGCCACGTTCCGCGTCACGTACAGCGCATAGTCCAACTTCTCTGCCTCCAAGCATGATTCTTGTTTCCTGTAACTGGTAGAGATTCGTATGGCCCGAAGGAGGATGACGACATTGTAGGGTGTCCAGCAGGCGAAGAAGGTGAAGATGATGATGAATATGAGCTTGATGGCATGGCACTTCTCCCTCATACGGGTAGACATGATCCGGACGGTGATGCTAATGTAGCAGTACATCACCATGAACAGAGGGAGGAGGAAGAAGAGGAGGAATTGTTGGTAGTAACTGACCAGGCTCCAGCGCTCCATGGTGCTGCTATCGAAACCTGTCTCCTCACACATCATCCCATACTCTGCGTGCTCCCACACGTTTTGTAGAACCAGCTCTTTGATACTGGCTACTATACTGATGCACCAAACGGCCACAGATGAAATGATGGCATAGGCCTTTTTCCTGCTCCTGGCAGCTGCCACTGCATGCACCACTGCGAGATACCGGTCAAATGTCATGAGCGTGAGGAAGAGGATGGAACTGTAGAAGCCGATGAAGTAGGCGCTGCTGACCATCTTACACAGCGCTACGCCAAAGATCCACTGAGACGAATGGTATGTTGCCCAGAAGGGAAGACTGGAGGCAAAGAGAATGTTTGAGATGACCAGATTTAGGAGGAAGATATTTGTCACATTGTTGAGCTTCTCAAACTTGTAGATGATGAAGAGAACAAGCCCATTGCCCAGATAACTTAGGAGGAAGTTGATATAATAGAAGAAGGGGATGAATGTAGCACCAAACCGGTTGACGTTAGTACTGGGGCAAAGCCGGGACATTTTCACTGACCACGTAGGATGGGTCAGTAGTGTCATAGCTGTCGTTGAACAGACTAAGGAATAACTCATAGTTGAAGTCGTCATTGTCCTCCATGGCTGGGGTTCATTCTGTGGAAGAGAGAGTTTTTAATGTGGAGACTGATATACAATGAATACATATTTTTGATACTCTACTGATCCCCACTATAGTGAGGTGAGTGAGAAGGGTAAGCTACAAAACATTCCTGGAGCTGGTAAAGATTCAGTGTCTTGCTCAAGGACACTTCAGGAGGGCAAGTATTTGCTGTCACAGGGGCTCGAACCTGGGTCTTCCAGTTTAAGGACGGCTTCTAGTTTTCTCACCCTTCCCAATTTGTTTAACACTTAAAGGAAAGTTTCACCCTCAGCCTCACCCTCTTAAACTGTTATACATTATCAATCTGTGATATTCAATGCATTCAGTGCAATGAAGTTTTGTACTTTTCATTGTACCCACTTTTCCTCAACCTGCCTTGTCTACTTCTCCTGCAGTTATAGATGTCCTACATTTCCCAGAATGCCTTTTGACATTCCCCAGAAAACAGGCGTGAACTTGTGGCTACTGCATTTATGTCATGTCGGACGGAAGGGAAAGATGTAGTTAGTTTAGAATTATATAAGCTCCACTGTAATGTCTGTATGTTGGAGAAGGTTTGCAACCACACCATCACTGATGTGGTCTCGCATTCTTTCTTCCCGTATTTATGTATTAAATCTACTAACCGAATTTTCTCTTGTGTGGAGTTCTAAAATTTCCACCACAGTACTAATCTGATTCTCATACATTTTTCATACATTTCTCCCAGCTTTAGCTGGGTTAGAGTAAGTTATCGAAGAGAAAAAGAGGAGGGAGAGAGACAGAATTTATTTTAGTTACTAACTTCAAGCAGTTGGTTCAATGGGTGCTAAATCTATATTTGGAATTGGAAATGGTCATGAGACAACAAACTCCCACAGTGACCTACATGGGTATACAGGATTTTATTGAACACATAGAATATCAAGAATATCATTTTTCAGGTTTCTACTCCAAACATACAAATATAACATATATAATCCTCAGCATAAGCACAGCATATTTAATTCAGTTCAAAACAAGTTAATGCAGATATATGCAAAATTAACAGACCAGGGTTCTACTCAGTATTCTATATCTGATCTACAAGTAACTATTCTGGTCAGATCATATTGACCTAAAGCATATAAATTCTATAGCACCAAAGAAGTCAATTTTCCTATATATTTTTTTAAATTTTAGCAAAATTCATGAAGAGTCATTGACAGGTGAAAGCAAGTAGGAGTTTTAAAACAAAAAAACACTAAAATATATACTAAATTGATGTGATGATAAATGGTACTTAAAATATATTTTAAGTACGAAAATATATTTTAGTGTCACTTTCCAACACAGACTATTGCAGTATTTAGCAATTAATTATTAATCAAAAAAGTATTGACAAAAGAACAATGTTACCATATGTTACATCTTACCGCGTTCAAAAGTACCGACAAAAAAACAGTGGTACCATGTGTTACATTTTACCTTAACGTGTTCAAACGTTTTGAAAAAAGAACAGTCAGTCCTACCAGGAGTTTTTTTTGGATTATTGTGGCCCAAAATGATTGAATTTGCAGCAGCTTTTATAAAAAAAATTGACGCATTTGTGTTTTTTGTTATCTTGAGGTAAAACTGCAGGAATGGATGAAATTTTCAAGGCCCCCATCACCCAAAAACATTGTAAACCACCCACTCTATTTGGGGCTTCCGGGTGCAAGCTTGTTTTAGTAAACATGTCTAGTGCCATTCTTTTTCTTTTATTCCTTTTTTAATCCTTGTTTTCTCTACAATGTTTTTTGTCTGTTTTTTGTCTTTAGGCCGCAATGCAGCGTACCTACAACTTGTCATTACATCATCATCATTACATCATCATTAGTTCACTGTCAGGTCTGTCTGTGTGCAGCCAGTTTGACACAGAGAAAGGTCCGGACCGGAGAACACATGTAATTAGTCACGCCCGGCCGGTTAGCAGCAAATCAACTTGAACAATTTCTAAAATTATTAGGCTACACTGCGTTGCAGCCTGTCCAACCAGCACACAGACCCACCGGGATTCGTTCGCTTCTCCCGATTGGCCACTCCAGCATTGTCCTCATGTGTAATCATATAAAACATGTAGGAGTGTTAAAGATTGTGCCAATTTGACCGTTTTATGCGAGAATATTGCAGTGTTTTGGCAAAATTGCAAGCTCTTGCAATTAGTTTAACTTGTTAAATCTTGCGAACGCAACATCCTGGAGGGACTGAACAGTGATACCACATGTTACATCTTACCTTAAAGTGTTCACAAAATAACACATTGTTACATCTCAACCATATGGGCCTACTAGGAAACACTTTTTCCCACAGTTGTAAGTGGTCTTCAGACCTTACATGAAATGTATATGTTTATTTCATAATTCCTAACAAATCTTGCTACTTTAGATGGTGTTGACACATTGTGGTGGTGACCAGAGCATGATCAGTATCATTTTGTTTAAAATCTCAAAAAAGTATAGAACTTACAATAACCTGTTGTGTAAAGTTTGCCTCAGGACAAATTATTTTTACATATATAAAAACATAAAATCCCCAAAATAAAAGTATTATGATAAAAATGACGTGGGTAGAATAGTCTTATCTTATTTTCAACAAAAACAAGACTTTTCAACTTGGTGAAGAAGTATTTTCAAATAATTCTTTGTGTATCCAACGGATGGGATTTACTGCATCAGGACAGTCAGGTAAGATGCCAATCGTTTACTTTAGTATAGTGAATTCACTTTCAAATGCTTTCTTGTGATTGACATCATTCTGGCGCTCATTGAATTTTACAAACTGCCACCATCTGGCGATTAAGTAGACTAAAACGAATTGTAAATGAAATTTACAAATACTATTCAAGCCATGTCTGCATGTGTGCGTGTGTCTTGCTTTCTAGTAGTCACATGTAGTGTGGGGCGTTCTGAGGTTGTCCTGTTACTCTGGCTGCTGAGGCTGATGTGTCTTTTCAGACAGGGGATCCTCTTGGCCAGCAGCCTTTTGAAGTGGCTCTGGAACTTCTTACCCAGAAATGTGTAAAACACAGGGCTAATGCAACAATACAAGTAGGCCACGTTCCGCGTCACGTACAGCGCATAGTCCAACTTCTCCGCCTCCAAGCATGATTCTTGTTTCCTGTAAATGGTAGAGATTCGTATGGCCCGAAGGAGGATGACGACATTGTAGGGTGTCCAGCAGGCGAAGAAGGTGAAGATGATGATGAATATGAGCTTGATGGCACGGCACTTCTCCTTCATACGGGTAGACATGATCCGGACAGTGATGCTAATGTAGCAGTACATCACCATGAACAGAGGGAGGAGGAAGAAGAGGAGGAATTGTTGGTAGTAACTGACCAGGCTCCAGCGCTCCATGGTGCTGCTATCGAAACCTGTCTCCTCACACATCATCCCATACTCTGCGTGCTCCCACACGTTTCGTAGAACCAGCTCTTTGATGCTGGCTACCATACTGATGCACCAAACTGCCACAGATGAAATGATGGCATAGGCCTTTTTCCTGCTCCTGGTAGCTGCCACTGCATGCACCACTGCGAGATACCGGTCAAATGTCATGAGCGTGAGGAAGAGGATGGAACTGTAGAAGCCAATGAAATAGGCGCTGCTGACCATCTTACACAGCGCTACGCCAAAGATCCACTCAGACGAATGGTATGTTGCCCAGAAGGGAAGACTGGAGGCAAAGAGAATGTTTGAGATGACCAAATTTAGGAGGAAGATATTTGTCACATTGTTGAGCTTCTCAAACTTGTAGATGATGAAGAGAACAAGCCCATTGCCCAGATAACTTAGGAGGAAGTTGATATAATAGAAGAAGGGGATGAATGAAGCACCAAACCGGTTGACGTTAGTACTGGGGCAGAGCGAGACATTTCCACTGACCACGTAGGATGGGTCAGTAGTGTCACTGCTGTTGTTTAACAGAAGGAATAACTCATAGTTGAAGTCGTCATTGTCCTCCATGGCTGGGGTTCATTCTGTGGAACAGATAGTTTTTAATGGGGAGACTGATATAGAAAGAATACATATTTTTGATACTCTACTGAGAGTGCGAAGGGTAAGCTACAAAACATTCCTGGAGCTGGTAAAGATTCAGTGTCTTGCTCAAGGACACTTCAGGAGGGCAGGTATTTGCTGTCACAGGGGCTTGAACCTGGGTCTTCCAGTTTAAGGACGGCTTCTAGTTTTCTCACCCTTCCCAATTAGTTTAACACTTAAAGGAAAGTTTCACCCTCAGCCTCACCCTCTTAAACTGTTATACATTATCAATCTGTGATATTCAATGCATTCAATGCAATGAAGTTTTGTACTTTTCATTGTACCCACTTTTCCTCAACCTGCCTTGTCTACTTCTCCCGCAGTTATAGATGTCCTACATTTCCCAGAATGCCTTTTGACATTCCCCAGAAAACAGGCGTGAACTTGTGGCTGCTGCATTTATGTCATGTCGGACGAAAGGGAAAGATGGGAAGATTTCCCATTGCTCTGACCTGGAAGTGTTCACGTGTTCAACTCGGGATGCCCTTGGATATTGCTAGCTAGCTCCATAGCAACAACTCGTTAACAAGTTGCAAACTGCAGCAGGTATTTGTAGTTAATCATAAACAGAGTCAATTGTGCAGAAGAACATGTCTTGACACTGCACTGCATTGTGGACTATTGAGGATACTGTCAGTGGAGTAATCAGTATCTCTTCTACGATGGATTCCTCCCTGTATGATTGTTGATAGGTAAAATATGGTGAGTTTAGAAAGAAGCCCTTGACACTAACGCCTGCTGTTTACCATTGATGTTTGTTGAAAATGTTCCTCCTATTAAAGTCCATTGTAGCTGCACAGAAAATATCTCAACGTGACATAACATCATCTACGTTTGACCAATTAATCTCAGGAAATGGAACCAGAAATACAAGAATGCTTCCTTTAACATTTACTCATATTAACTTAATTTTTTAGCCAAGCCTCTATGATTTTCATGAAGTCAGTGTTGATCTTGTGATCCAGTGTTGAGCCATTTCATCACATTTTCATCACCTCTCATCATGTGCTTTGAACCTCTGGTGATAACTCCTACAAGCCTGCAGATGGTGCTGAGTGGCTACACGGCCAGTGCACACTCAGTATACCTATCTATTGCCGGGTAGGACCCCCCTTTGCCTCCAGAACAACCTGAATTCTTGGCGGCATGGATTCAACAAGGTGCCCTTCTGCACACCACTGTTGTAAAGAGCTGTTATTGGAGCATTTGTGGCCTTTCTGTTAGCTTGAACCAGTCTGCCCATTCTCCTCTGACCTCTCTCATTCATTTTTGTTTATCGCATCACTCTGTAAACTCTAGAGACTGTAGTGGTGAAAATCCCAGCAGGGCAGCTGTTTCTGAGATGCTGGAACCACCACATCTGACACCAACAATCACACCATGATCAAAGTTGCTTAGATCAGGCATCTTGCCCATTCTAATGTTTGGTCGAACAAAAAACTAAACCACTTCACCATATCTGCATGCTTTATATATTGAGTTGCAGCCACATGATTTGTTGTTTGGAGGAGCAGACTATTTGTGTTAACAAGCAGGTATACCTAATAATGTGGCCGAATAATTGAGCCAAGATTTGCAGCAGCTCTACTGAAGTTAGAGCATTTGGTCCACGTGCCAAGCACAGCCCTTGATGAGTTCATCGAGGATCTCTACCACTTGATAACCTCTTTGCCCATCCCCTTGCCTCGTAACTCTGTAAGGGAAATCTTTCAGCAAAATGACCTCCAAGTTGATGAACCAAGCATCAGAGAAATTGTTACTGCAGTTTGTTTATCTAATCATGTGCAGAAATCCATAGAAATGGGTGACCCCCTGAGCACTTCCTATCCTGCCAGCTTGCTACACCCTTGCTCTGCCCACTAACAAGCCTCAGCCTGGCTTTTGGCCTGCCTGTTTACCATTCTGCTTATTTTCATACGATTCACATACTTCCTGTGTGCTTGCCTATTTGCGGCATAATTATGATTATACTTGTGCTTTCAGATAAATGCTGAGTTTGAGAGGATTACCACCATCCCTCTCCAGCCAGAACGTCTGTCTCAGCTAGATGTGCACTCTGAAAACCTTCTTAAGATATTCCACCGGAAAGGAGGGCAGCAAGGCAAAAGACTCTAGAGTATTGTGGCACCCATGGCTGATGTAAGAACTTATTCCATTCATAGAAAATGATATTAATTCTATATGGTTGATATCAAACTTGAAAAAAGCACAATAACTCTGTATACGTCAATGAAGTTCCAGAAAATCTTGTGAGAGACTTGGTGTGGTAAGTTAATGTATTGTTGAGGGCAGACATTAAAGTTTTCTCATGTCAATATTACATATTTTATTTCTGACATAATGAAAGCAGCACTTAATTTGGACTGGACCACTGCCACAAAAGCTCACTTTGATATTTTAAGAATATATATCTTTTTTGTTTTCTGCAAGGACTAATAGCTTAACATCTTGTGTAAGAATTTTGTTTCAAGAGAACACTGGATCATGTTCCGGTGAGCGGTCAACTTTTTGATTGGTAGGTTTTGAACAGTTTTGTGATTAAATACAGTGGTAATTGTGGTCAGACAATGTCCTGTGTGGTAGTGTTGTTGTTTTTTGTTTTTTTATAAATACAGATTATTCTATGCCTACACATTTGCACACAAAGATTGAGGGGAAATGGTAGAATAGCCATTGATGTTGCATTTACAAGTTTAGGATTAGATGGAACCGATGTACAAAATATATTTGTGTAACACCAACTAGAAGAAATCATGTTGGATATATGATAATGAATGATTTTTTATTTCAGTGCCAGTCCAGCTCTCAATGGACCTATTCTTGCGAATAGTAGTGCCTTAAAAAAAAAAAATCAAAATTTCAATTAGAAAAATTGAGTACCATGTGTACAACATTTTATACTGAAATTGGTCAATATGAACCTGTGACTTCAATTTATACCCTGTGCCTAATTTGATTTGATTAAACCTCTCATTCAAACCACTCATGAAGACTCTTCCTTGCTCTTCATTCCTGTACCAATGCTAATCACAATCTCCTTGGGACCATGTATAGTACATTGCTTTATCATTACGACCCCTCTCTGTTTTTTAATGCATTTTTTATTTATTTTTATTACAAATAATCTGTATTCATTATCCAGGAAACTCCTATGTAACTTCCACAAAGGACCATTCATAATTCAATCAAGATTACTGAAAAAAACATTATCCTTAACATGGTTCCGTTTTTCTGTGTACTTGATGTCAGTCTCCTAATAGATAAGTCATAAAACTCACCAGTGCAGCTTTCTGTGTGTGGAGTGTGAGGACGATCAGAAACAAAGAGAAGCACCCACTAGTTCCTGAATCTGTGTTTTTGCTTATTGTGCTACATTGTTGTAGTGACAGAGTGGTCAATGGGGCTGTCCTTAGACATTGCCGCAATACTTGCAAGAGCTTGACAATGTATAAAGCCTCTCAGAGTAAAATTTTGGTCTCAAGTGCATCAAAATTCAGAGAGTGACGAAAAATTAAATTTTAGGAAGTAAGAATACTCATCGCCAAAATTAAACCATTTGTCACCGCACTTTCACGCAACAGGAGTGCTAAATGCTTCCCGTACCGGTATTGGTCGCATCACGAAAAATAAACGCATCTAAGATTAAAATGATATTTCATCAAAAATCACTTGATTCCCCATGCATCAGTTCAATATTAGCCAAGATACTTGTGCTAGCAAGATACTGTAAAAAAAACAAGACATTTTGCACTCTTCAGCGCAATAGGGGAACTCTGAATGTTTCTGCTGCCATTTCCAGTGACTCCGCGACAATTCCCTAAATCTCGACAAGAGCTAAATGCCTTGGTAACTTGGTATGCTTGAAAAGATGCTTGAAAATGCCTGTAGCAGTTCTAAATGTGTAAATTGTTTAGTCTATAAAGAATGTGGAGGCCCCTATTTTTTTCATTATTTATAAGACGTGGGGACTGGGAAAAATATTTTTTATAGGGATTCTGTTTTTTTTTTTGTAAAATAGATTTTCAAAGAAATTCAATTTCCGTTTTTTCTTTCTTTATGATTTATGGAATTATAACTGTTTTATACTGCACAAAAGACATTTTAGAGTGCCATATGTCTTGTAGTCATGCCTGTGCTGATTCCACAGGGATGCAGGACTGCAATGAAAAATGAGCCCACAGTGAATAAGTATAAGTATAAGTTCAAGTATAAGTTCTCTCACTTCACACAGTAATGAGCAGTTAGTATGGCCATAGATGCAACGATCAAGGCCCTAACAGTGCTTAACATAGTCAGGCAGTTCACTGATTTCCCCACTGACCATAGGACCATCTGCCAGAAGAAAGCTGCTTTGTGGGCTTTCCTAGAAATGCTGATGGCACACATACATATTATAGCTCCAAGTGAAAATGAAGAGGCTTTTGTAAATAGGAAAAGATACCACAGCTTCCTTCAATAGACACACAGGAAGGGGGGTGCTGAGGGTGGTGCAGCAACCCCTGTTGGCTGAGAGTGAAACACAGAGGCAATAATATTGTACCTTTTAAATAATGTCGGATAATATATTCTGTTTAATAATATCCTTTTGGGGTCCAAGTACACACACGCACACAACCCCCAACCCCACCCCCACCCCAAGAACTATTACTGCACACTTCACTTTTTGCACATTTTCACTTTTTGCACCCTGGACTTTTTTGTTTCTTCTTTTTGCACATTATTATTTTTACGATTATTTTTTCTTTTGCTCTAGGCATTTGTATATTTTTTGTAGAGCATAGCTTATATATTTTTTATTCTTTAACTTTTATTACTTAACTTAGTTGTGTTATTCTATGTTGTTGTTGTTCTATGTTACTTGGCTGCTGTGACTAATACATTTCCCCGCTGGGATTAAGTACCTAAAAAAATACCTAAAAAGCCCAAAAGCAACAGAACGCAAGGCCACATTTGAATCCTTCAATCCTTCAATCCTTAAAGGTAGGACATCATTTTGGCATCGTTGGTTAGTTAAATTGTTATTATTTTAGAACATGAATGATCGTCGTATTAAATGTTGGTGATCCCCAAGTTATGAATTAACATCCTTCCACCATCCATATCTAATGAACAAGGGATACATTTTGACATATTAACTTAATTGGGATGCACAGTGTCAGTGTGTGTGCCTATGTGCAACCATGCACATCCATATAGTGCTAAAAAGTAGGGGCTGCTGCTGTGATCCTGTCTTGATATTGAATATTTCTGAGTATGGAGTTCAACTGCCATATCATTTCAGCGCTATCAGAGTTACAGGAAGTGTGGTGTAGAGGGGGATCGGACAGTAGAAGATAAGGTTTCTATATAAGGCATGGGGAAATAAGATACAAGTTTGGGTTGATTTGGTTGGCAGGAACTCTTAGTAAAACTGCAACCCATACCCACACAAAACCTTATATAATGTCTATTTCTTTACAAGAAAGAAGTAATCTATTATTTTTGTAAAACCTCATATTCCTTTTTAAATTTAGGACTGAATACAGTGCTTATGCCTGTATTATATTATAGTATACAAGTATTTTGTAAATACACAATATGGAATATATGGACCGTCTTTATTAATGTTAATGATGCAGACCAAATAGTATTTAATACTGAGAGCTCCATCCATATGGCTGTGGGAATCCTTATATCTGTATAAGTGTCCTTTTTGAGTTTTCTGCCACACTGGCTTTTACACATTGTACAAAGTTCTGATGAAAACAAAACAAAAAACCTACCACTGGACTGATACTGCCTTTTCCCACACTTCACCACTCCAAGAACTGCTCGTTACTATCCTGCTATTAAGGGGGTCAACACCCTAACCCTACACTAGTGTCACTCTAAAGCTAGATCATTTGCTGGTCATAAATACAAAACTAAATGTGATGACAGGACTTTTACAGGAGGCAAATGTCTGAATTTGAATTGGGGGGCCAGAAAGTCAAAGTGTATCTAGAAGTGTAAGCATGATGGCCAGATTTAACACAAATGCAAATACAATGACAGTAAAGGCACAAATTAGTGAGTTAATCGTTGATATTTAATCGTTAATAAGAGTTCATATTTAGATTTCATCTTATTTAGAATTTTACATTGAATTGTTTCAACTAAATAAGCCAATGTTTCAAATTTAGGTAGTAGGCCATAATTCACTGTTTTTTGCTGGTATGCCATCTCACACCAAACCAGTGAGGTTAGATTGACTTGTTGACCCATTACTTCTGAGGCTTGACACTAGTGTAAAATGGAAATGGAAGTAGTAATAAAAAATGTTGGCTAGTATTTGTAACTGTAACTGACTGTATTGTAATTGGCTGTACTGGAGGAACGTTTTTCTGGCCTTTTTATGTGGGAAGACAATGATTGAAATGAATATGAAAGCTATACAAATCCTATTTCCCACATTCTAGTGACACCTTTTAGTAATCAATGTATACATACAAAAGAATCTCTCCAGAGTTTCTCAGCACTGTATTTCTGTTTTGTAATGTACGCACAAAACAGAGTTCCCCATGGACAGATGAATTCCAGATGGTCTCTTTAACCACTAGCCTGATTCATACGGTTCAAACGATTAGCCAACCTTGTCTGTTGTTCATGACCAATGCTGGTTGTGAAATGAGAGAAATTAAAGTAGCTCTGATTGGACACACACACACACACACGCACACATTTCACAATTGCACCATACATTGCACCATATATTGTGCAAGTGTGTATAAAAAAAATCTGTTAATCAACGTCATTTGGGAAACATCCTCTATTTTCAATAAAATCTTAAAGTTGACATTCCTGACATTACAATAACAGAGACAGAGCAGGGACGTATGGAAATCAGTTCCTTTTCCATCTTAACAGTGTGCAAACTTAAAAGGAAAATCAACCGTGAACAGAATTCACATGTTTAAGATGTTAGACAGTTGAGCATGAACAGTTTCTCCTCATTATCAATGGAGGGGCTCCAGTTTTCTTTCTTGGCCCTAGATGACTACGCAGAGTGCAATCTCTGTTACCTAGTTTCTAGAAACAGTTGAAAGTTGTTTGTGAGTAGTAACAATGCCAAAAAGTATGTGTATGTATTCTCTCTTTGATTTAACACCAATGCATCAGCTTTTCAGAGGAAGGTTACCAATCCATGAATGAACAAGAAGTGCTCTTAGCTCACCCAACAACTACCACCGATGTGCCCTTGAGTAAAGCTCTTATCCTCTAACTGCTCCAGCGGAACTGTTGCAAGAGCTGTGACAACCTACTTGATATAACAATGGCACGTAGCTTTGTTAGCTGCTCCTCTGATGGTGGCTTCCCTTAAAAGGCAAAACATTTGTGTTAGGATTATTTTAGCTATGATTTTTGAAGTGAAACCCAGAGCTGTAGTCAAGACCACCTTAGTCAAGTCCAAGACCAGTTCCTTTTGAGTTCAAAGAGGTCCAAAGGGCCAGATCAAACTGAGTACTTTTCAAGAGCAAGACAAGAATAGGCAATAAATAGTGTACATGTCTTTGTATAATCTTAATGTACATGCCTAATGTATAAATAATGCTTAAGGAGTTGAGGATCAACAGAGATGTGGATATATAGTTTATATAGTTTTGAGGACCGTTATATACATAGATTGTATATTTGTACAGTTGAAATTTGTAAACCAAAAATGTTTTGTGTTTTTAGACAGGAAAAAGTTCAGTCAATATTCAGTAGCGGCCGGGACCAAAACAAGTCTGAGTCAAAATAGGCACGGGAAAAAGTGCCTAGTGTAAGGTGTCAGAAAAGGGATTTGAGACCAGACTTGAGAACACACCAGAATTCCTGCTTTTTTTTTTAGGATTTTAGGATTTTAGGATTTAGGTAGGAAAAGAGTGCTGCTGTCATTGTGGCACAACAGCTTGTAGGAAGTTAGTCATCCGTGCAGCAAAAACAAAGGCAGAAAAGTTTGGGCTATGGTGTTAGACGGGATAGAGATTAATAATAGACAGTTATTTATGATTCATTATGATGGGGAGCAACCAAGGTGTAGTAGTTGCTGGTGGAGAGAATTTGCTTTTATTTGAATACATAAATGAAGAAGGAGGAGGTTGATGAATGCTTTTAGATGACTATGTTAGTCATAAACTTAGAGATAGATTTGCAGTGCTGGTGTATTGTGGTCGAACTGCTGAGTGGGCCATTCCAAGCCAGTACTGTCAGCTGTCCATTTAGTAGATTTTCAAATTTGTATGTACTGTCCCATAGTAGTTTTCACCATTTTGTCAACCTGGGATCTCATTATGACAATACAGCAAGGTCCCACACAAGTTACGCAACAGCATAATGAAATACACATCACTATTATTGGCATTAAAACTTCAGCAAGCTTTGGTCCAACCCATCCAAACATACCAGTTAGCCAACTAAATGGATCCCAATCTGAACTGATTCCTCCTTCGTTACTCATTTCATCCCTAAGGTCTTTTAAGTGAAAGCGAGCCATTCTTGCTAGAGAAGGGTTTGCTACTCTTGCTACTCTCATCCGGAATGAATGTGCAGTACGAATCGCCCATAATAGCACATACCCCTCCCTCTGCAGCATTATGCTCATCTAGGACAAAACTGTTTTGTAATGTCATCAAACGGTTGGCTCTCAATTCATTCCTTATACGGTCAATGCATCTACAGTGTTATTCATGAATTGCATCATATCATATCTTATAATTTGCAAGTGTTTAGCATTAGCTGTGGCTTGAATACTCAACCCTGATGCGAAACACCAACTATAACTTGTGGTGTTTCCATTCCTCATTGCCTTCGTATAGTTTTGCAAATTCACATCTAGAATTGTGGCCAGGCACACAGAGGTGCTGTGATTGGCAGCTTTGGGAAACAAAAAGGTAGGGGAAGTTGTTGAGTGTGGCATCATTGCACAAACATAGCATGGTTTCTTATCATTACCAGTTTTCCCAATAGTATGATTCATGATACCACATGTTACTTTTAAACAAGCTGTATTCTGCTCCGGTCAGCCACGACGCATTGAGGTGGCGCATTTCTCTTCTCTCACGGAGGTGTGTGCCGTTGTTGGAGCGGCTGTTATTATAGTCCTGCTGTAGGACTGATGGTGGGTGAACCCATAACAGGATCGGGACGACTATGGTGCAGCCTATGATGGGCATGCAGCAGGAAGGTAGGGAGCGATGGTTGGTCTGGCAGAGGTGGTGCTTTCTTGCACTGGCTAGCGTGAATCCAAGTTGATCTTTCGGCGACCTTCACTGCAGAGTGTGTTGTCAGCAACACCTGGTACGGTCCTTGCCACCTGGGATGGTTCCACCTTTTCCTTCTGCAGTCCTTAACCACGACCCAGTCTCCTGGTTTGATGGAATGGAGTGATCCTTCCAATGGCCTAGGAAGGGCGGCTTTCACCTGTGAACGTATAGATCTCAGCATCTTTGATAGGTTAGCACAGTATAAGCAAGCATGCTACAGTGGAATTCCTCTGTATTGTGTTTTTGGCTCTAGTGGAGGACTGAGCCCAGTCTCCATTGGACAGTGATTATATTATTATTGTCACTTGAGTTTCTTTGGTATTCTCCATCTGGGAATAATCTCTCTCTCTCTCTCTCTCTCTCTCTCTCTCTCTCTCTCTCTTTTCCTGTGGGAAAAACTTCAATCCATTTAGAAAACATGTCAACTATGACTAGACAGTACGTTTTGCCTTCACATGGGCTTAACTCAATGAAATCCATCATTAGATGATCAAATGGTTCGTCTTGTGTTGGGTGGCTATACTGCTGTGTCTGATTCCTTCTACCAACATTGTTTTTTGCACACATTTTGAACAAAAATGTTGAAGCCTTGTGTATACCACTGTCTGTTCATAGCTTCCACCATCCCCCCTTTTGACACATGATCCTTTCCATGTTCCTGCATAAAAATAAAATAAACATTTAGGGAGACACGGGTTCCCATTTGGACCAATCCAAATAATATCAACATATTCACAGTTGCTTTTTTTTCCCACCCCATCTTTCCCTGGGGAGGAGCTCTTTTCTGAGCTTCAACCAGTTCTGCAAAGGAGACAGTTGGGGTTAGATCTCGTTTTTCTCTTCCATTTCCTCTAGAGACTTCGTCTGTTCCACCTGTGTGAGCAACACATTTACAAACAGCAATTTCTGCAGGGAGAAGAATAGCATCCAAAAGGTTACCAATTAGTTGTGAATGTGTTATTTGTTTTCCCTGTTGATGTCACTGCTGTGACTACAGCATAGGCTACCCATGGTTCACCAGTATCTGGATTTCTTTGTGCTGATCCATCTACAAACCATTTGGGTTTTTCAGGGTTAGGTAATCCTAATGTGGGTGCTGAGGTCAAGATCTCCTTCAGTCCCTCAAAACTAATCATATCTTCGTCAGTCCACGTAACACAGTCAGACGGTGCTAAACCATGGTTATGAGCTATATCCTGCAGGGGTTGTGCCAATTGTGCATATCCAGCGATCCACTGTCTACAGCAGCCTGTCATGCCAAGAAAAGCCATCACTTGCTTTTTAGTTTGTGGCTTCTTTTGTTGGTGAGCAAATCAACAGATTACTGTATCAGAGTGCTCCCATGTTCAAATTTCAGATGGCAGGGTTCCCACTCTTTTTAAGAAATCATTTTCCAGGACATTTCCAGGATATTTCCAGAGTTTTTCTTGACAATACAGGATAGAAGTTGCTCGCAAATGGTCATATAATTTACCAGTGGGCCTAGTATGAACACATTTAACCCTAGTTGTATTTCTACAGGGTTCATGATGAAGTGTGAAGTCTGCTCTCAGATTCAATAACCATCAATAGCGTAACCTAGCCAAAACGATGTATTATGTTGAAGAAAGTTTGCCAAAATGAAGTTAATATATTTTAAGTTGACTTGAAGGTAATGTGCAGAGCCGTTCTCTCTTGAATGATCTTATTTTTGCATTTTGCATTTTGATTTAGCAAGCGACACATGGGGTGCGACGCCCCTTACAGAATGAAACTTTTCTGGACCGCATTTAACAGACATTGCATAGAAGTCACTACTCCAGTATACACTAAAACCAGTCAGCAGCGCTGATGTACATCCTTGCTTAAACGATTGTTCCTCAAAATCCTCACACATCTCTCTCACAACCTTAGCAGTACAGTACCAATTCTTCAATTGGCATAAAATCCACTTCCTCATTTTTTATTTTTTGCTCGGTTAATTCCAACAAATCTGACACAGACTGCGGGCCTGTGGGGACCATGTCCCAAGAATAATAGTACAAAGGAGAACCTTTACTCATCACTACTCCTTGCACACTAACATTCTTTTCACTATTTCTAACAATTTTTATGCCATTATTGCTGCATTCTAGGTTTATACCAAAAGTACACATTAAATCTCTAGCCATTTAAATTTACAGGACACACTTCTGAAAGCAGAAGTGAATGCTTGTGCCTTTTTTATTTGTTTCAGGATCAACAACAACAATCAAGAGCCGTGAAAGGCTCTTTTGTAATCACCCCTCCTGCTCCTACAGTATGAGTATATCTACCGCTCAATTTCAGAGAACTCATATCTCTGCTTCTTAATACTGAGGTTGTTGCTCCTGAATCAACTAGGAAATCCAGTATTTCCCCATTTATTAGCAATTTTGTCAGTGGCATTACACCTAATGGTATGTGTTGGATGATATCTGATTTAGGCTTAGCTTTATAGTCAGGTTTATCAGTTAAATCAGTTATTTCCCAGGTCAAACTTTCGGTCAGGTCGAGAGGTAAAGAACACACACACACATTCCTCTTAGCTCAGTAGTTTTCCACTGGCTGTGACTATACTTATGCATACATAAGCACACTTAGATTATTATTATTTTCCATAACAATATATATTTATTTATATATCAACATCAACAGCCAAGGAAAGAAAACAACACACACACACAAAAGAGAGAGAAGAAAACATCTTTATATGTATTCTTTGTATTCTTCATATTCTTTGTATGTAATGATTCTATTGATTTTGTTTTAAAAATTAACAGGAGTGAGTTTCCCTAAAGGCATCGTAATTCTTTAAGACATACGTGAATTTCACGAGTGTTTCCCGAAACGTGACACAACTCACGTAGTACATTAAATCTCTTATTCTCAAGTCTCATTCTTTTCATTTGCGATGACCTGGTGAGATTTCAAGTATCTCTTTGCAGGTGGCATGTAGGCAAGATCCTTTACTGCAAGCACAGAGCGCTGTCTAACCTGCACTCCACACCATGTCAGAAGCATTATCTGCATTATCTTTGAAAAAAGAAAAAAGCTCGACCTATGTCTTTTCTACAACGCTATATAAATCTATTTTTAACACTGGATTCAAACCTATGATGTAGACTAAACTTTATTAAACTTTATTAAGCCGTATGCTGTAGGTCATGGTGATGCATAAGACAAAGGGGGGACAAGTGTGGTTTCTACCTCTATAACTTATGGCCATAATTGTCGGCTAAGGTGAAAACAATTACCCTATATACCTTGACTTGAACATGGTTAGACAGAGGGTGTGAACCAAAGTACATCTACCTGATTGTATATTTAAAAACACAAATGGGTCAATTACACCCCCACCAGTAAATATACTGCAATTATACTACAAGTTCACAAAAAAGTTACATTAATAAAAACTATTTGAATTTCTGTTTAAACCTGGACATGCCAAAGTATCAAATTTGAAAATTGCATTAATGTCGTACCTCGAAAGGGGATCAAACTGCAAACCTCCCGCTCGGCAAAATATTTTGCATTGCCACAGTACTATTTATAGTTGACTGAGGAAATCATCAATAATGCATCATTTGCTATCTTTTTTGTAATACAAAGTTACATTTTGAACTGGAAAAGCTCAATGCAAACATCAAGCGGCAACTACTGACCAGTAGAGGCAACTGTCACATATAATTGTGAATGAAAGTGAATGAGCATCCAAAATGAATGGAAGTCAATTAATACTGTGCCCCCAAATATGTCCTCCTTAGAGACAAAGCAACAATCAACAAGCTCCCCACATTAAAAAATATTTTTTAATCTTATCTAGTCATTTAATGATTCATTAATAATTATTTAAAATCCTTAAAAAGTGCAATGCATTTACTGTGCAGGCCATTGCATCTGTTTGCCATTCTTGACATGACCTTTTTCTGAATACATTTATAAAAATCCACAATTCATATATAGCCATTGAATTGGTGCCACTTTATAGCAAACTTTAATGCTGCAATTTCCGCACAATGGCAGCCCCAAATGGCAGTGTGAGGTAACTGTTTGAATTTGAGGGACTTCAACAGCCAGAAATCATGTACGGTCATGTCAGTAAACAAACTATCTTCTTCTTAGCATCTGGTGGGGCTGGAGGTGAAGGTGGTGAAGAGGTACAGCAATCGTTGGTGAGTCAAGCTTTCTTGGGGCAGCAGCGCTTGCTTGCTGCTGTTTATGACACTTTTGGATTTCACTATGAAGTTTAGATTCGTCACTATGTGGAAAAGATTTCCCGCAAGTGAATATACCGACACCACAACTTCATTTGGATAAAGAGGGTGAATCTATAGCATCCCAATTACGGGGGATGGGACCCTCTTCTCTGTTGCAGTCCCACTTACTGATTTAGGCTAGTAAGGTGGCTAATTGTTAAATAAAAATCTTCCCCAAGAGAAATTATGTGGAAAAATAGAATACTGTTCTTTTTTCAGCCTTCAGAAGGCACAAAAAATTGTTTAGCAAGCACTGGAGAGACACTAGTTTCATGTTAAAATTAACCCATTTACTTTCCACAGGATAACATTCAAAATAACATCGTCCAGCATCTTCTGCGGTGCTGATGCATCACAGATGCAGGAAACAGAACTTCTACCGTGGCTATTTCAAAGGTTAAGCATTTCATCATGTACAGTACACATGACAAACCACTTGTTGAACATTAGACCAATGTGTACATGTGTATTTCAAGTTTCATCCACACTGAATCTGAAGTAGGTGGAGCAGTGTGAACATTGCATGTGTTAGCGTTAATATGTGTATACATGTGTATGTATGAGAGTATGATGATGTGTTTTCATGTGTTTGTGAGTTTCATCCAAACAATATCTCCAATAAGTCCAAAAGCGATGTGTCCAGGTATGTGTGTCAGGAGGCCTGTGGTTGGCTGTCTTGAGTCCCTGTCATGGTGTTTTCATAGTCCTTGTGTAAGTCCAGCGCTCCATACAGGCTCTCCAGCACAGCCAGTACTCTGTTCTGGATCCAATTCACCTGCTCTGCTGGGCAGTATTCATCTAGACTGGACCTGTAACACATGCACATGCACACGCACACGCACACGCACACGCACACGCACACGCACACACAGTTATGTAAGTATTAGAATTATTAATTTCCTGCATTACACCACAATGGAATGTCCCTCCATAGTATCCATCTACACTGAGGCTGTCATCTGTGGCTCTGAGATCAGTCTTTGACCTAATCCAAACACACACACTCACACACACTTATTAATCACAAATGTGTTGGGAGTTGAGTCAATCTAAACTTTAATAGTTCAACATGAAGACACAAACTAAAAACGTCATCAAATGATATAGTAGAAGGCATTATTTTCTTATTCGCTAGGAAATTAGACAAATAGTCATGTTTGAAGGTTTATGAACCCTACAGGGTTAACAAACTTCATATATTATAGAGGAATATATAATTTCATATATTATACAGGAATAACGTAATAAAACTATCTAAACTTCAAATCTTAATGAAGACATCCCAAAAAAAGAACATGCACAAATAAATATGATACACTTTCATTGTTTATTTAACAAAACTGGTTTATCTGTCTATGCAAAAACAAATGGCAGGTAAATGTGCTTTTAGATATAAAAGTAAATGCAGACAAAAAATGATGCAGTGAAAGGAAATGCAATGAAAGTAGTTACGATATTTATTTTATATATTAACAAAAGACTCATGTAAGATTATTGCTCAGATATACTGACGTTAAAGTTAAAATGCCAACTATGAAACAATGTAGGTTGGGCGTGCTGCTCCCAAAAATAATGTTCCTCTCAAAAAATGTGGTTTAAAATATTGCTGTCCATTACGTTTTTGACAGTGGCATTCCTGCTAGCCTTCAACAATAACCACCCCCACAACACAATAGAGAGGTGGGAGGCGTGGAGCTAACAGAGAGCCATCACCTAACAGATGTAGTTCTCAATTTTGACATGACATAAAAATGCCCGAGCAGAGTTGGTATTTCACGTCAGAAGCACGGACACTCTTATGTTAATTTATGGTCCTACTAAATTAGATTTAGGGGAGACCGGGGCACTTTGGGACAGAATAGTACTTTTCCATTGGTGAAACATGCTCTTTGGTGCCATGGAATCTAAGCTAGGACCACCTCTTATCAGGTCTGTGAGTCATTCACAGCATGTTTCACCAATGTTTCACCTATTTTTTGCGGTGTTGCTTTCCTTTAAGGTTAGGGGTTAGGGAATGAATGTAGTCAATCAAAGGTTCTCATACTACCTACAGCAAGCAAGACACATTTGCGTGTGAATTCGTATTATTTACCTGGACACAGTAACCAGTGTGGGTTTGGGCAGGGCCTTTAGAATGAGTTGTACAGCTGAGATCAGTCTGTCAATCTCCTCGTCAGTGCTGATGTGGTGGGGAAGCTCAGAGTAGTCACAGGTTAAACCAGCCTGATGGACCTGAGGGAAAGAAAGTGATATAGAGAAAGGAAGGAAGCAACAGCGTTTATGGGAAATGAGGTTTTAATTTTGGGAAACACAAAATGCTAGCACCTTTAAGGATGGAGGTTGCATGGGAAAGGAACATCAAAATGAGGCCAACTTAACTTTGCAGGTAGTGCAGTGCATGAGCTTTGTCTGTCATTGTCTGTGATTGAGATTAGTACTGCCTTTGCTTATGTGTGTATATGCTAGCTTTGTTAAATGGGTGATGGAAGGCTAGCCGCTTTGATCAAAATTCTTGCCATTCATAAATTCTTATAATTTTTCCTCCTGTCTTCACTCCCTTGTTCCCCCAGATAGGGCCCTGCTGGAGCCAAACTGCATTACTGACTAATTACATAAGACATGTCACTGAAAACCATAATATTTTAGAGAACACTATCATGTGTGGGTTTAATCTCATTATATTAGCATTATTACAGCCAGACACTCTTATGTAAAAGGAACCGCATTGAACTGCATTTCTCTGAACCTTTTGCTCTGATAAAACAATTGCAGCAATAATATTGCATTATCACCTTTCACCAATATGCAGATGACATGTGGCTGTATCTCTCATTCAAACAAGTTGAATAAGTTATTGTTATTACTATGTAGCTAATTCCAAGAGCTGGATGTCGCAAACTTTCCTTAAATTCAGTCAAAACCGAGGTCCTTGTTATTGGCCCTGCACACAGAGTTCAGCTGTCTCCTGGTTGTTTAAATCTTTATATCAAATATCTAAGATTTTGAAGCTATCTTTCATTCATGTTTAAACCTTCAGTGACATGCTAAAAAGCTGATTCAGGCATGTTTTAACTGAGGAACACTGGAAAGATTAAATGGTAAATGGCTGCATTTATATAGCGCTTTTATCCAAAGCGCTTTACAAAGTATGCCTCTCATTCACCCATTCACACACACACTCACACACCGATGGCAGTGAGCTACCATGCAAGGTGCTGGCCTGACCATCGGGAGCAATTTGGGGTTCAGTGTCTTGCCCAAGAACACATGCAGACTGGAGGAGCCGGGGATCGAACCTCCGATCTTCTGATTAGAGGACGACCTGCTCTACCTCTACCTCCTGAGCCACAGCGCCCCCAGATTACATTGGTTGTGTCTTTTAACAATATTGAGAAACATGAGATGCTTTTATGTCAACTTGCTTGTGCTGTTACATTTGGTTTTGCTTCTGGTTTTGCCTTTTTTAATATATTTTACACTTTATTAATTTCTTTCAAAGCTTTGTTAGGTCTGGCTTCAGCTTAATCCCAGGCCTTTTTATTTCAGTGCATTTTCTGCACCTAAATGCAACACAGTGGAATTTTACCTCAATAGATCGTGATCAACATCAGTATTTGCTGATTCTGCTTACATGAAATTGACAATCGCACAGGCCCTATAAATCCAGATAGCTGCATCCCCGGTATATACAGTTTGCTATAGTTCTAACTGGAACACAAGTCGGTTTATACAACAAGAAATAAACCAAAAATAAAAAGGAGGAAACAGCGATTACAGTATGGATTCTCTCTGACATTTTCTTACGCCTCAAAAAGTAAAGAGAACTTATTATTACCATTTCATAGTCAGGGGACTGGTTTCTTGCCTTCAAACTGGATACCAACTGGGCTAGGGAAGCCATCCTGAAACCACATGTAAAAAATAGTGAGATATGACAATGTCACTCTCACACACTCACTCACACACACACAAGGCAGCACCAAAACTGAGCCAAGCCCATTAGGTAAACAGGCCCAAACATCTAGATTCTAGCTAACTGTCAAGCTTGAAACACACATGTTCTTGGCATGACTGACTACATTCATTTCACAACTCCTGACCTTTACACCCTGACCCTAGCATTCAACATCCTAACCACAATATGGCCCCTCATTACCCAGGGTTTTTGGCCCAGCGTGTAATGGTCTCTTCTCCATCATCTTCCAGCAGATCAGCGAACGTTGCCTCCAGGTCCTCCAACTGATGTACACGACGATCCACACACTCACTAAGCTCCTCCTGGAGACACACAAACACAAGGGTTCAATGTAAATAACTTTTTTCCACTTGCCTAGTCATGCCAGTAGGTCACAGCTTAACTTGCCCCTAAAATGAAATAAATAATAAAACAATTCCAGTTTATTTCTGTATGCTGCTGAGTCAGAATTGTTTGTCCGTGTCAATCAATGTAAATAAGCCAACCCTGGTTCTCGCAAGCTACCACGTCATGTGTTGGAGATTTTTTGACATATATCTACAGTTAGAATATGATTCCACCAATACTCACTATATTTTCATATAGTTTTAGGAAAGTAGTAACAACTAAATTAATATATAATGCATGGTTATATTTTCAATATATAATACAGTTAAACCACTGATCAAGGTATGTTCTCATTTACTTCAGGGATTGATTTATGCATACAATCAGGTTTGCCTTTGCAACTCATGTGTGACATTGCATTGAAACATATTGGTGGTCAAAGAAGTAGTGCAGGGGAAAAGTACTGGGACAGGATGAAACTCTAACCAAGGCCGAAAAGGGAGGATTTAGCTAAAGATGTTATGAACAAGAACTCATGTACCAAGATAAACAACCCTGTTTCTGGGAAAATGTTGTAAAAGATGCTGTTTCACGTAACCTAAAGTTGAGGATCACCACTATGGGAGGACATAACATACCTTATCTGTGCAGCTGTGCCGAAAAGAAACGGTTGGTGTGTGTGGGCACCAGTAGTATTGTGCAGCAGGATATGGAAACAGGGAGGGAGGCTCAGTGTGCAGCCTGTCCTAAAACATGGTCATGATAACTTGTAGAGTACATGACAGAAACGGTCATGTACGGGGGGGGCTGATTATACATGGCAATTAGAAAATTATAATAGATAATAAGGGATGAACCAATTGGGTTTTAAGATAGACAAATAACGGCCAGCCCTAACTGAAAAAGGAGATGGAAAACACCCACTGACACACACTGAGGCTCGAAAAATGTATAAAAATGTGTGTATGTTAGTTGTGCTCGAGACGGCTCGGTTTGTTGTATTCTTTGGTGGATGCAATAAATCTAATGTGGACTGAAGACTTCGCTCTCCTCTCTTCATTTACTTAAGGTATCAAACTAAAGTTTAGTCTTAATTTTATAGAGTGTGGGGTTTCAGATTGCGTGAAGAAAAATCCACCATACATGCTCTCATCTAGACGTCTCATCTGTAAACATGTGCTGTCCCTGTGATAAGCTCATTTGTGTCTTGATATACATATATACAAAATACAATACTATGCAATCATGTGCTGCTGCTGTTGTTATTACAGTTCTTTGCTTGTCTTGATACAGTAGTATACAGACAGAGATATATGCTAGTTGACGAATGTGTGATTTAAATTAAGGGGTTAATTGTTTGCATTTTCTTTGTTTGAAAAGGTAAAGCTATTTAAGAACCCAATGAGTCTAACTTACAAAAGAAAATGCACTTATGTAAATTCTCATATCTACTGACTAGTTGTACATATAGCCTATCTTGTAGTGATGCTTTATTCAGATTATTATTATTCAGATTTCAGCAATATTTCATATGTCAGCCCCTCATTTGTGATCAATTTTGATCAATCTGGCCCCTGCTCCAAACTAATTGAATAGCCTTGGTATACAGGTTTCAGAGACGTTGGTTCAACTAGAGAAAAAACATCCTGGTCCTGAAATTTTGTGAAATGAGGGTCCGTGTAACGCTTATCAGTTTAATTTTCCAATTCAAAATGGAAACTAGAGAGAAAATTGCGTCCAAGACTTCCCTCCCTTAAGTTTTTTCAATTTTGTAATTTGTGTTTTTTCGTTTCAGAAAATGGAATTGGAAAAATTGCTCTCTGACAATGAGGCAAGGTACTTTTCAAACTCATGCCATGGGTTGATTGACATGTGGGAGAGAAAAACGAGGGCTAACCTGTGATTGGTCAATAGGGCCACTCGTCCAGCCCATCATTCCGCCAAACTTTCTTTGTGTCACTACCGTATCGTATGTCCTGGTGTCTAGCTTACTAGGCTAACTCAACACTAGAATGAGAGGATATTAATTATAGAGCTTACATAGAATGGACATTACCAGAAATACTTTAAATTACATCAGAATGTGTGGGCAATAGCTGGCTGCTTTTATACGACGCCCACAACTGAAAACTGGTCATGGATAAATGCTGCCTCAAAGGCAACATTCATAAGATTGGAGGCATAATGAACACAGTATTGTTCTAATCACTTGCACTTAGTATTGGGTAAATCTGGTGCAAGAAGAAATGCTGCATTCTGATTTTAATGCTCTGGTTTAATCTGAGGTGATCCAGACAAATTGCAAATCTGGAATGATCAAAGTACTAATGCAGACAACAAAGTAAAACTAGAAAGTACATTTCCTGTAGAAAATGTGAAGTGGGCTAGCTTCGTGCAGCCGGAAGTATTGCCTACGCAGCTCTGTAGTTACTAAGGATAGGGTGGCTAGGGTGTCCTAGATCAGGGGTCCCCAACCACCGGGCCACCTAATGCCGGGCCATGCAAACGCCGGCTGCGCAAACCCCAGAGTAGAAGTAGAGGCCAAATAGAAGCAGTAGAAGCATGTGTAGTAAAATCAGTACAACTATCAGTACTACTTCTACTACTACTACTACTACTAGTACTACTATCATGACAACAAAAACTACTACTATAAATACTACTACTGATACTAGTACTTCTAATACTCCTACTACTAATACTGCTACTCGTAGTACTACTACTACTACTGTTACTACTGCAACCATCAAAGCTTATGACTACATGAGAGCCACAGTCAACTCTGACTCTTGTTGTGAATAATATACTTTGTACTAAACAATGATATGCTTTATAATAAGCAATATAATCTAGAGTGTGTGTGTTATGATAAATCTACATAAATATAGAATATGTTTGATTAAGTATGTAACCTAAAAGATCATAAAGTAATCATAAAGTTTCAATAAAGCTTCAAAAACATAGTCTAACGGTCTCCCTACAGTAATCATAAAGGTTTTTAAAAAAAATACAGTCTGAGGCCCTTCTGCACTAAGGGTGTCCAAGGTCAGGCGGCAGAGGCCTTAAAAAAAACCCAGGTGGGGCATGCGCAGACAAGAGAAGTCCAGGTGGCCATAACGTAATGGTGAAATGTAAAGTCCCGAAGATTCCCAGTTAACGGCTACGTAATGGTGTAAAACGGGAAAACGAGACCGCCTACATGCCCACAAAGACCCCCCCATAGGACCAAATTTGGTGTTCGGACACCATTATTTTCTTGCTGACAAAGCTAAAAATAATAAAAAATGGGCGTAGAAATCAGTATTCTCCACCCAGTTTTTAGGGTTTATAAGAGCATGCACAGACAGTTGTACGTCAGTCTGGTTCCGGGACCAACTCGGGTTTTGTCTCTTTTGAAGAATAAAGCTCTATTGCAACGAACTCTGATCATCTCCAGTGACTTCTTTGAGCCTGTTTGAGACTCCAGTAACTACAGCATCTACAGAATCGTGAAGAAGTATTAAGTGTTGGCGTGGGGGTCCGGTCATCATCACTGGCCTGAGACTTGGACTTCTTCCTCCGACACTCTCTCAACCTCCCCTCTCACAGACACGCACACACAGGGCAAAAGGACATGGCTGCAATTGGCCTTAATTGGCCGCAGCCGGTGCTGGGCACAGGTAGAACCAGACCAGTCCACTGCTTCAATTCTATCCTGCATCCAGCCTACACCTCACCCACATCCTCCCCCCAGTCTGACACAATAGATGGTTGCTAGGGTGTCCTAGATCAGGGGTCCCCAACCACCGGGCCACCTATTGCTGGGCCGTGCAAACACCGGTTACGTAAACCCCAGAACAGAAGTAGAGGCCAAATAGTAAAACAACAAGTATTAGAAGCAGTAGAAGCATATGTAGTAAAATCAGAAGTAATAGAACAACTATCAGTACTACTTCTACTACTACTACTATCATAACAACAAAACCTGCTACTATAAATACTACTACTGATACTACTACTACCACTAGTACTTGTAATACTCCTACTACTAATACTGCTACTCGTAGTACTACTATTACTGTTACTACTGCAACCATCAAAGCTTATGAATACATAAGATCCACTCTCTCAGCCTCCCCCCTCACAGACACGCACACACAGGCCAAAAGGACTCAGCTGCAATCGGCCTATAATTGACCGCAATCGGTGCTGGACACAGGTAGAACCAGACCAGTCCACTGATTCAATTCTATCCTGCATCCAGCCTACACCTCACCCATCTCCTCCCCCCAGTCTGACACAATAGGTGGTTGCTAGGGTGTTGCTAGGGTGTTCTACTCACTAGATGCCCATCCACCCTAACACACACACACACACCTTGGACCTAGAGTCGGCAGCTGATTAGCTGCTGTTAGACTGCTACTACTACTACTACTATCAAAGTTTAGGAATAAATACATAAGAGCCAATCAGAGAGGTGAGGTGAGGTACTATTTGCATAACAAAAATGTATTGGTCAAGCAACTGAGAGTTCCCACTGAGAGTTCTCCCAATGCATTGCCTATGGGAAATCAAGTAGGTGTTCAAAGCTAAATCCCAGAAAAAACATAAATGGCATTGCTATATGTTTGCTAGGGTGTCCTAGATCAGGGGTCCCCAACCACCGGGCCACCTATTGCCGGGCCATGCAAACCCCAGAGCAGAAGTAGAGGCCAAATAGTAAAAGCACAAGTATTAGAAGCAGTAGAAGCATATGTAGTAAAATCAGAAGTAATAGAACAACTATCAGTACTACTTCTACTACTACTACTATCATAACAACAAAACCTACTACTATAAATACTACTACTGATACTACTACTACCACTAGTACTTGTAATACTCCTACTACTAGTACTGCTACTCGTAGTACTACTATTACTGTTACTACTGCAACCATCAAAGCTTATGAATACATAAGATCCACAGTCAACTCTCACTCCCTCAGCCTCCCCCCTCACAGACACGCACACACAGGCCAAAAGGACTCAGCTGCAATCGGCCTATAATTGACCGCAGTCGGTGCTGGACACAGGTAGAACCAGACCAGTCCACTGATTCAATTCTATCCTGCACCCAGCCTACACCTCACCCACACCGCCCCCCCCCCCAGTCTGACACAATAGGTGGTTGCTAGGGTGTTGCTAGGTGGTTGCTAGGGTGTACAACGTGGTTGCTAGGGTGTTGCTTGGTCGTTGCTAGGGTGTTCTACTCACTAGATGCCCATCCCCCCAACACACACACCTTGGACCTAGAGTCGGCAGCTGCTTAGCTGCTGTTAGTAATGCTACTGCTACTACTGTCAAAGTTTATGAATGAATACATAAGAGCCAATCAGAGAGGACAGTTGAGGTGCTATTTGCATAACAAAAATGTATTGGTCGAGCCGCTGAGAGTTCTCCCAATGCATTGTCTATGGGAAAACATGTAGGTGTTCGAAGCTAAAGTTTACAGAAACTATAAATGGTATTGCTTAGATATTTACATGTGGGTGAAAGCATAAACTGCTGAACATTTTGATATATAATATGTCCATGTAGCTTTAAAGCTGTAGGAGTAGCGACAAGTTAGAAAACGACTACAAGATTTCAAATTTCCAACTGCTGCTAGAGTGGAGACCCGAACATTCTACAATGTGTGTGTATGTGGAGCATGATGCTCAAACAAAATTGAATATTTCAAAAACTATAACTCATAGGACTACAATAATTACAAGTGAGTGAAAGCATGAAAAGCTCAACATTTTGCTGTATAACACGTCCATGTAGCTTTAAAACTGTAGGAGTAGCGACAAGTTGGAAAAGTACTATAAAATTTCAAATTTCTAACTGCTGCTAGAGTGAGAACTGAACATTCTACAATGTATTTCAATGGCAAAAAAACTATGAATAAAACTATAAATATTTCAAAAACTATAAAAACTATGAAAAATAAAAATACACCCCAAAAACTACAAAAGATTATGAACATTTTGATGTTAGTATAAAGTTTCTAGTACAAAAAATGACAAACTAGTTACAGTTTAAAAAACCAAAAAAGTGGGGGGAATAATAATAAAGAAATAAATAATTCTAAAGCCGAGAATAACAGTAGTGTGCTAGCTTGCTAAGCTAGCCCACTAATAATCGACTTATTAAAAGAACAATAAGCCCGCCATCACTTTTTCCACTATGGTGAACCTGAATAAATTGATGTTTATTTTCTATCATATCCTAACTCTGCTGTCCTAACTCTAGTATGAGTATTTTAAAATCTTGAGGCAAAAAAAAGAAAAAAATGTGTCTCGTGTGTAGCAGGATTTAGGCTGTTAATGTTTGAACAATATGTTTAATAAAAACATGTAAAAGTATTTATTGTGTGTTATTTGTTAAATCACATTGTGTTTATCTGTTGTTATGACTTAGATGAAGATCTTAAGATGATATTTTCGGAGCCAATTATGCAGGAATGGAGAAACTGTTTCTCGTAACTGTATGTTATGTTGGGTATTTTTTCCCATAAGACATATTGCCCAATGCACAAAGGAGTCAAAACTTCTACAAACATTTTCATTTAAAATTTTTGCATTTTAGACTTTCATGTTATTAATGCATACAGGACTTGTTTCCCGGACAAGTATTAATTAAGCCTAGAGTATGTATTAATCTAGAATCCTGGCTTTCTGAAACACATCTTGAATTTGGGTTGGAATCCTTGACTGAGGCCTAGGTTTCCAACAAACTTTGGCATGTTTTGCCATGCATGTGTTTTGTGTTGTTCAGTGGATCTTGAATCAGTTCCAGGATATAACTTGTATGATTAGCAAGTTTCAAGCTCTCTCACCTGATCAGCATTTGGGCTGGGTCTTCTGAAGCTGTAGAGCTCCTGGAGGATGGCATACTCTTCCTGGACCACATAAAGACAACATGGAGCTGAAGTTGTGAATACAGATTTTAAATGAATACTTAACATTTTCAAACTACATTGAATTCCTATGCATTTGGACCATGTTCTGCATGTGGAATGACATTTATTGTGGTACCAGCCTTTTAAGGTGTTTAATGGGTTGGATAAACCTAAAGACATAGTCTCCTCATTTCAAGGTATCATCAGTATTTGGACAGATTATAATTATATTCATTAAGATATTTGTAGGTCAATCCATAATCATCACAGCTCTTTCCCTTAGGTTCTTCCAGCCTTTATGCCTATATTCCAGCCTATATTTCAGTACATCTATGAGGATTCAGCTGTAATTACACTTTATTTGTATTACTCTTTGAGTAGATGGTTGGCTAAATCCATACATGGTTACAATGGTTCTATGTGATCAAACCAGCTTATGAACCTGCTAGAGAGCTTGAAAATAAGTGTGAGGTATATAGAAGAGGTATACCTGTGTGTACAACTCCTTGAAGGGGTTCTTACAGGAGAAGAAATCCAAATCAATGTCCAAGATGTATGGCTCTGTCTCATTGACAACTGAGGATAACCTCTTTACAACATAATTAGTTGATCCTTCATCATCGTCATCTTCTCTTAGGCCTGTTACTTTGCTAGCCTCTCCTCCTGTCTTGTTGCCATTGCTTTGTGGGTCTTTGCTGCGCTCTGCTGGTTGCAGTGTGTCAGTACCATCTGAGAGGGGCTGAGCGTGGCTGGTTTCCCCAGCTCCTGGGCACTTTGTCCTGGGCTTCTTGGCTTCACACTTCACGGTGTTCTCCTCTGTTTTCCTTTCTGAATTAAAATGGCATGTCAGAGCATTCTGTTAAGTGTGTAGTAAATTGAGACACTTTTTTTAAGCATTTCATTTTTAAATAAAACAAATACAGTGATTTTTGATATATTATTACATTATCTGGAGTTGTTGTGAAGTTGTTACATTATTCATAAAAAAAAACACCAGAAAATGTAATCATTTATTACATTATGCGGAAAGGTTATTATGTTATCCATAGAACATGTTTGAAGTTATTACATTATCTGGTGTTATTACATTATACATTACATATGTTGAATGGTTTAAACCTTTAGTCATGGAGGAGAAAGGGAGGTGAAGTGGAGAAAAAGCTTATAAGAGGTTTAAACCTTCAGTCATGAGGACACATGGGGATGAAGCAGAGTAGCCAGTTATAGAAAGCCTTGAGACAACTGAAATATGCTAGCCTTGTTGTGCGAGGTTGTCTCGAATATGGCCAGAATGTTACGCCAAACTCCATCTAAGACGCTGCTATTTTTCATCAGCACTTGTTACATGCCTCGTAGAGCTTTTCTGAATCACTAGGTACCCAGGCTTGGAGGATCACTTGCGTACCTGTGCATCCTAACAATTCAGAAAAGGTCTTGAGTGATACTCTACAAAGTATGTAACATTTGCCGATAAAAATGGCTGCATGACAACAGTAGCATTTCAGATGGAGTTTGGAGTTTGCTCATTTGCTATTGTCCTGACAATCTGGACCCGAGTTTCAAGTTTAAGGTTCAAGTTCTCCAAAGTTCTCTTCTCCTTTCCACCCCCAGGACTCAACAATAAGAATGGCCCGATGGCCCAGGGGCCAATCTGAGAGAGGTTCGGGACAGTTGATTGATCTGTTTCGCTGTTTTGTCATTGCAGCATTGTGATTGGCACTAACCCTAACCCCACCCCCTCTCTCTCTATAGTGTATGTACACACCTATAAATGTCCCGTGGCTTGGCTTCACAGGATTGACTTTGACCACATCCAGTCTGAGAGGTTTCGAGTTCTCCAGCTGCTCCTCGGGAACATACAGGCCATCACTGAGGAAGTACTCATCTGTACTGGTCACCCTGAGGATGGGGGGGGGGGGGGTAAACATAGCACGAAAGAGAGGCAGTCAGGAAGGCCAGCAAGACAAGGAAGAGACATAATAATGATGAACAGTTCAGCAAGGTAACTTTTGAATGAAGAAAACCATGTTATTTTCTTCTCACTGATGAAGGAAACATAACTCTGCCTTAAGTGTTTGTGTGTGATACCTGATGGTGGTGGTGGACGAGTCTTTCCCCACAGTCATGTTGTGCTCCCCTTCTCTGATCTGCTGAGCCCAGTATGGATGCAGCCAGGCCACACAGGACACGTGGCCAGCATACACCATGGGCATTATCCAGTTTTCTATACTTAACTCACTGAAAACAAAGACACAATGCCGTGGTTAAAACAATTATATGCTACATCCAGTACACTAAGAAAAAATAAACAGCATTTACAAACAAATAAGGTGATGTCAATACATTCAGAGGGAAAGTAACCTAGGTATGAAAGTTATAGGCTTGTTTAAATATATTTTATGTGTTTAATTCATGGTCACATTTTTGTATTTATTATTTGTTTAGTAATTTATTACCTGAGAAAAATAAATTTTCTCCTACATTATTTATATATATATATATATACTCTCAAAACCAAACCCAGACCTTTGTAAGTTGCTTTGGATAAAAGCGTCTGCTAAATGACTGCAATGTAATGTAAGGTAGACAAGCATTTACAGGCTGTTTCTCCCGGAGGTGCATGCCCCGACACCCCCGTAGTACTAAAAGGACCCTTTAACAAGAAGGGGCTGGCCGCCTTAATTGAACTCTGGACCGTTTACCCCTTTAGTTCAGTTTGTTTGGCCAGAGAACAATGCCATTTGAACTCGGGTGCACCAAATAACCACACCGAGACGCCTAGAAATGCAGGTCTCAGTCCTTGTAACTGTACTGCAACTACAGGAAACAACCCCAAAACATACAGCTTTACAAGTATGTTGTTTGTTGTTCAACCATTGTTCCATATGGTTCGCTTCTAACTGGGCAGTGTGAACCTAAACAAACCTACCTATGACCTATATTGATGGCGATCACACCCTAAGGCCCAGAATCTAGTGACATCTCTGGGAGGAGGAAGGAAAATAACAAATGGATGAGTGCATTGCAGCCAAAATTGGAGAGGTTGCACTGACAGGTTTGAATTCCAGCTGTCTGCTGTCCACTGACGGATTAATTATGAGGAGCTGAGAACAATTGTGAGTAGCAATCCATTTTACAGATCCTTAGATCTTATTTGAAACTAAAACAGATTTATTATATTATTATATGTTTTCATATGTAAATGTATAACTATTTGCCTAATTAAATCCTGGCACAAAGCGCAATAAGATTTGTGTGAAGAGAAGTTGCTTAACTTGTATGTAAGAGCATTTACACACAGATCCATGCACAGTCCAGTGAGAAAGAATAAAAAGAGAAGTACAGATTTGCACTAAATGCAGAATAAATTCTACTGAAATTCTATCTTGTGGAAAAAAAGTAAAAATTCTCACGTCTCACCTTTATTTTTTTTTAATAGGAACTGCTCACATGGGCCCTTAGCTGGGACCAGTTATATAGACTTCGTACAAAGACACAAACCACCCACAGATTTGTGATCAAACTACCCCAGCCTTATGAACCACATGTTTCAAACAAAACACACCTCAACAGTGCGTCCTTATCGAAGACTGTGTCAGCAGACATGTTGACGGGGATAAGCAGATCAGGGTGGGAGTCCAAATGAACCATCCTAATGTCCTTCAGCGGAAGGTATCTTGACGCTATTGCACGATAGATATGACACACCACCTAGTAGAGAAACACAGTGGCACAGACACTTTGTTATTAGCTTTTTGATCCACCTACCAAGGCTGGTAGATACAGGAGATGGAACTTCAGGGGCTAGCTCAACTCTGTTTGATTTTCATACAAACTTCAATGGAGTTTCGACTGACACGGGGGTGAGTAGTTCATGACTGAATTTTCATTTTGTGGTGAACTGTTCATTTTAAATTAATGTTATACTGTAAGGCTAATGTTAAGTGTAGCAGAATACATTGGACACACCACATACTAGAGCACACATGCAATAGCACACTGACAGTCCTGACTGGAAGAGCTGCATTCATACTAACCCGATATGTATTGGTCTCTCTTGTATGGGAAAAAACGTCACGCCTAACTCCATTCAAAAACATGTCAGTTAAATGTCGTTTCAATTAAAAAAACGTTACACAGTGGTGGACAACCCATGTGAACAGATTCTAAAATATTTTATTCAAATAATAACATTGGTGAATTATATGTGTGCCGAATTGAAGTGTGTCTACTAATGGATCAAAAAAGGTGTCGAATCATATTTGGGAGTGTGTACCTTTGTAGATAGGAAAGGCAACGATAAATTGTAATCTTTTTTAAACAGAGTTTGGCGTCACGCGCTGCCCAATACAAGAGAGCGAGCGGCACGTATCGGGGTTGCTCCCGCTGGTTAACTAAAAGTAGCCTGGGGGTACTTAATTCTGAGTACTGGTAGGTCTTATTGTGTTCTAGAGTGACTAAAGGGGAAACAAATGGACATAGCTAGACTTAAAAATCTAAGTCTGCTGGCTGAACGTTGATTTTGCGAGCGGGAACGAAAATATGTAATGATATAACATGCATTCACAACCAACATAGGTTGGGGAGAAGCTAGCTAGGTAGCTAGCTAGCTAGCAGCAAGGCTCACATCGTGGTGATCCTCAACAATCCAGACTGGTAGATCCGAGTACAGCCTTTTCACCGGTACGCTACTCATCCTGATAAACAGTAACTTCCCTCTATGGACTCCGACCAATATAGCAACGAAAACATGTGTCTCTTCCTGGCGGAGGTAAAAGGTCGAAGGGTACCGTGTTGTGATTGGTTCATGTTAGGTGACGACAGAGAAGGGGGTGTGGCTGTGTAATGGGTTTCTGCTGCATTATCCTGAGAAAGATACTCTCCATTGATAACTGGAGACCGATCTCATTATTAAATATAGATTAGAAATTGATAGCGCGTGCTTTTTAAAACTCACTTTTTCCTCACATGAGTTGTAGCATTAGATTAGTGCTTGATTTGATTGATTAATCTGATTCCATTTTTTTTCTGATGCTGTAATTTTATTCTTTGACTTCAGCAAAGCCTTCCGCATATAAAACGCAAATTCCTTACACAAGCCTTAACATTTTTTGGATGTGGAACAAACTTCATCTCAGCTATACAGATGTTTTATAAAGATAATAGTAGCTCTAAAATGATAAACAAAATGACAACCAAAATAACCTACATACACAGATCTGTATGTCAGGGTCGCTCAATTTATTATACTTATTATCATCGTAGCTGAATTATTATCTATATCTGTCTTAAATAATGAAAAATGAAATGAATTTTATTTAACAAAAAAGCTAAGATAAACTTTTGTAATGTCAAGAATACATTTAAAATCAACTGGTTGATACAGACTCCAGCTGGTATTTTATACCCTGCCATATCTTCGAAAAGCTGGGTCTCTGTTGTTCTGTCATTTTGCACCACTAAATTACCTATAAACTATCCAAATTTTATGAACAGGCTCTTCTAGCGTGGAAGTTGTGCTTCATTCATATTTTTTCTCCACAAAAAACCTTTCTGTGGAACAAGAAGGAACTATAATCTGTATTTCTCCCCAAATGGGTTGAGCAGAAAATCCTCTATGTACTAGACATGCTCAACCAAAAAGGGAACTTGATGTCATATAAAGAATTTCTTGATACTTATCAATTTCAATGCTGAATTTAATCAGGTATGCAAAGCAATTCCTACAGGACTCTCACAGTTGATGCAGTCACATAGCAACTGCACAAGACTTGAGCCTAGTTCAGTTTTAGAAGGCTGCCCTCTGCTGGATAAAAGGTCTTATAAAAGCTCTATACTGCTCTATAACAGCTCTAGGTTGGGGATAAGATATTGCACAAAATGTATCCTTGTAATGATCTTCTGCACCATAACGCGCTAGTATCACTATAATAATACCAGAGCAAGGATGTCAAGAGACTTTACTGACTGAGACCCCCCCCACACCCGATCCAGTTCATTATTGTTTTTTTACCTTGGTAGATTGTCATAGATTTGATTTGTCATTGAAAAATTGTTTTATACAATGTTTCATAAAATTTTGCATTCCACACTGCTATGATTTCAAAAATCTACTGGACCACAAAAGACTAATTTAATAAAAGAATGCTTTTGAGAGGGGTTTCAACCTCAAAATCTGCTTCCCGAGAATGAACATTTGGAACATGTGAAAGGCTTTAGATTTTGATGCTTAAATTGCAAAGCATTCCTTTTAAACGCCAGAAAGCTACAGCCCTGCAAAGTCAGGATGTGAAGGAATACAGCCCGTAGATGTGTGGGGGAGTATTTTAGCTGTGCAAAAACATTTCTGAGAGGGGAAACTCATTTTGTATCTAAAACCGACAGCCTCTTTTAGCTTAACTTTGTAAGGCTACACAATGTTTCCTGTTTTCATTACGTCAAAGCCATAAGAATTGTTTTTGGTTTTATTTTATAGAGGTGGTTTGAAAATCTTATTCATAGCTACCACTCAGGGATGGTCTGTCAAAAGGTTGAGATGGTAAGGTAGCGCATGCAAAATCACAAATATCACCCTCAACATCAACAACTCTCTTGGCTTGATGAATTCATGTTTGGGTTAGCATGCTAATGAATGAGGCTTGAATTACATCCAGTTTTTATTAGAAGGTGGAAACAGTCCCAGTGCCTACTATTTTCTTTCCTGGTTTAACAATGAATGAGTTGTCCTATGTCACATCACTGAGTCAACATAGGCCATGTGTTACAGCATTTTAGAGTCTAATCAGTTTTGCATCATGATCATTGATCCATATCTGCTTTTGAAATGATCTGATAGTGCCACACCACTCTTTTGGGAATAACATCACATATCACAAAATCTACCATTAACCTGCTTTGTTTCATTTCAAACCCCCCGTTTTTCATAATTCCCTCTTGACTGTTAATTGTTTTGCTAATTATAACAAACTATTGCATTACTTAACAAGCTATTATACAGTTGCATTATTTTAGTCTGACAAGATGAAAATCAAACGTCACCATATAGGGATAGTTTAGCCTCACAATAGTTGGACCTCGCTTACAACCTGGCTGTAAGGTAGGAATTTGACGTTCTCGTTGAGGCCTTTTCCCAAAAATATTATGCGGCAGCTAGATTATTATTTGTTTGTAGTTGATGTATTTGAAGAAGGGACCACACTTTGACATTGTTATTGATGTTTCAGTGGCCCTGCTGTGGCTTCACACTCATCAGAGGGAGTGACGCACACAAGAAGATACAAGGTGGTGTTATAACAAACTGATCCATACTATACTCCTCCATCCCTCCTCTGCTACATCCAAACAACTAGCTATGTCAGCAGTAGGTTACCATTTAGTAAACAAACCTATCCCGTAGGTTTGTAGGGGCCCCTTTTTGTGGGAGATTTCCATTGTCCTCTGTTTGCCAGAGTCCAAGGTTGGGGGGTGTCATGTGCTGTCATTTATTGTTTTCATAATGTGGGTATTGTGAAGCCCTTTGGGACTGTGTGGCAGATGGGGTTGTGTATGGTGTATGTGTGTATGTGAGACATTGGCTGGATGCCGGGGAGAATCAATTCATGTAATTAATACCAATTAAGGCTAAATGGCCAACTGTGGCCGGGACCTGTTTTAACCTTGTCTTCCAATGAGGAGAGAGGGCATTAGACTGGCAGCAGGCAACCAATCTAAAATCTGCCTAGAAGAAGCAGGTTACCTGGGTTGTACAAACAGGCGAGCCAACGTCAAGCAATAGAGTAGGAAGGTGGAAGCCATTGTGAATTGGCTGGAACGTTCCACCAGGAAACCCGTCTCAGCTTAGTAAGATACTATCAGCAGTTCACGCCCCCCCTGAACAACCTGATGCAACAACAGCTCCCCCATGTATTCACCTGGCCTTCACCACCCTATGCCAAGCCCTGTGTATGGAACCGGTGTTGGTCATCCCCAACATCCAGGGACCTTTTTCAAGTCGTAAGCTGTCGTAATCGTTTGATTTTACCGTGGAGCACTGGTCCTGATTTAATACACCAGTCTTCAAAATGTGAAGATATTGATGTGAAATGTGTTTTGTATTAATGAAACTGTATATCATTTGTTTTGAATGCCTATTTCCAAATCAAAATAAAACATTATATTGCAGCTCTACATGGACTGAAGAAAGCATAAAGCATAAAGGACACCGGACTATTGTACAGCCTTAAACAATTGTATTTAATTTTATACACATTGTACGTGGTTCATACATTGTATATTGTACCTTTGTATTATAATAGTTTTAATAAAAATTAAACAATTTAATTGTATTAATGATGAAACGTATAGTACGATAATATCCACATTTAAAATTGTATATTGTCCTAATTAATTTTTGATTGCAGATACAGATACAGATGAGATTTCTGATGGTCAATAATGAATGTATGTTTGTATGTACTGTATGTATGATGTTATTGTCATTAACAGTACTGGTATTGTTATTGTTGATAATGATATTACTATATTCCTATGATGTTGGATAGTTCAGTCCATTGATCAAAGCTAGAAAGCCAGTGAATCGAGGCTCTCACTTTGACAACAACTTCAATTTATTCATACGTTAGTGCTTTTACATCTAAATTAGCTTCACGTCATTGTAAAATGTATGACAGAATAGTGCACTGTAAAAATTAGTGTAATTTAATGAAGCCAACATATCTTTAAAGTGATAATCGGCAATATTCTTGTTTTTCTTGATTTTGGTGATAAGTGGTCATTACGATCACTTGGCAACAGTGCCTCCAGTACTTTGAGGTCATTGGACTGGCTGTTCTACTGAGACTAGTGAGGCAATTACGGAACACCAGACATTCAGCCTGTGCTTAAGTTGACGGCCACACTGATTTATTATGTCTGTCCGTATACGTCATTTTCAATTTATTTTCAATGATTTTGCCATCAGATTTCCCGTCCAGAAAAAGGAGGTTATAATTAATGCAGCGTACACCTCATCATCATAATCAAAGGATTACAAAAACTAAGACGAGCCTGGCATGACGTTGGGATGATTGCAGGTTTGCCAGGTCAGTTTTTCACTCAATTTATATTGTATTACTCTTAACAAAGTCAGGCGAAAGTACTGCTAGAACCTCCCGCTGTGCAGACGCAGTTCATGGACTAGGCAATGATATTCCCAGTATTAGGGTCTCACCCACTCATGGAAACTAATGTGCAACTTGCAACTTGCAACTCAATGTATCCACTAGCCCAACATAATAATGACATTCAATATAGACTTATATTTATGCCTAATAAACAATAGCAAAACCTACAAGTCCAAAAGATAAAGACGCACATCTGCATTGTCCCTTCTCATCTTGGAGTGCTTTTCATCTTGGAAAGGCAATGCCAATGTTCACTCTTGTTTTGGCTCAGAGAAGGTTGCTTTAGTTTTTAGCCCGCTTGCCCTCCTCTGAGCGATTGTTTCCTTTTCCTTATTTTTTTTCCGTTGAAGTTTGAGTTTACTAACTACCCAATTATTCTTATATTTATTCCAAACAAACTGCTGCTGCTGCTTCCGTAAACATAAAACGCATCAATTCCAGTGAGGCAGAGGATTGTTCCTGGGAAAGACCTACCCCCTCATAGGTGTTCAGCATAGCAAATAGAAAAGCTTATAATGAACTGGGTATAGGTTGAATCACTATTGCATGGTATGAAACGGTGATGGAGAGTAGCAAAACAGGCATTTATTTATATGAAAAAGTTGCAGATTATGACTTGAATCATTACCTTGATGTTTTGATGTGTTTGTCAATTTCAATATACTAACAACCTTAACCAAAGTTGCTTTAGTTGTCTAACCTTAACCCTAACCATAACACTTTAGCGTACACTATGTTGAGTGATAGTAGTCTCCATGCTAACACTTTAGCATACACTATGTTGAGTGATAGTAGTCTCCATGCTAACACTTTAGCATACACTATGTTGAGTGATAGGAGGCTCCATGCTATCACAGGGTTATGGTTAGGCAACAAAAACAACTTTGGTTAAGGTTACAGTTAAACACTCCAGATAAAACTAAAATAGGTGGGTCTAAAGAGAGGCCGGGTTCAATCCCCCATTGTATCATTGATAGTGTTATTTATTGTTTACTCCTGCACTGTTGATATTGTGGATGCATGGTTTTTGTATGGCTGTGAAGTTATCATAAACATGTGTAGGATGGATAATGAGCAGATGTGGATAATGAAGAACGAGCCACGAACCCACCTACCCATTGAGATTTTCTGTTACTTACCTTAACAGATTGATGACAAGGGTAATTCATGATAATTTCAGTAGATTGGAATAAATATGTGGAAATTGATTGTGATTTTTCAATAGCTTGCACAACCAAAGCTTGTATTTTCTGATCTTTGAGATCAGTCCATTTCTGTGTCTTATCATCAGAGGGCACTGTTCACCACTAAATACAAGTGTGTCTTCCAGGGGCACATGTAACTCATTCTAGAACAGTGGTTCTCAATCCTGGTCCTCGGTGGCCCAGAGCCCTGCTGCTTTTCTGGCCCCCTGAGGAACCACTGTTCTAAAGGGCGATATGATTGAATTTACAAAGAGGCTGGTGTGCAGGTAAATTCATATTTTCTGTTTTCTCTAAATATAACGTCTGCTCTAAAGCTATAAACAAGGATAAAGTGGAGAGCAAACCCACCTAAACCTACCCAGCTTTTATAGAGTTTATCCACCTTTTTAGGCTGACATGAATCTTTATGAATGAATGAATTTGTTGTATACATCATAGTATTAAACTGATGGAACTTGCATGAAGATGGGGTCTTTTATGACTAAAAACATAATACCTCTGTAAAAATATCATTGATTTCTATTAGTGGTTGTCTTGAGGTCATATAGTTTACCCTCCTTTTTATTTATCACGACATCACAGGCTAAAGATAAATAATTGTTTTCACTAAAATGTGGGCAGCTAAACTGATATTTCCGCTCCCTTTTCAAAGGGAATGCATTTAATAATTTAATTTAAAAATATGGAAGCCCCCTTGCACCCCCTTGCATACAAATCACACTCTGAATGATTTGTATATGGAAATAGAGGTGATCAAGATAGACAGGACTGGTTTTATTCACAATCTGTTACATTGGTTGACTGAATGGACATACAATATAGTAAAGCAAATATCACCACTGACATATACATATTAGATTCTTTTCCCCAAAAAAGGTATAGAGCCAATTTGTTCACTTCACATAATTAGGTGTAATTCTAACACTGGAACATTGAACCAAAGCAAAAATAATGCCCAACCACCACTGCTATGATTCTATGTGGAAAACAATAATCTAGCTCTCAGGAGAAACTAAAATTTGTTATAGTCAGTGGTGGTGGCTGAAAGGTTATGCTGATACCAGCGTTTCCCCCAAATAGTTGCCTGCCTGGGGTGGAAAGGTCTTTGAAGCAGTATTTAAACCAAAACTCTAGGTAGAAGAAAGCGAGAGTTGCTTTTTGCCCAGGGTCACGTAAGGTATTGCTAGTTTTAATTCACCTACAAAAGATATTGTCCCACTTTTTCTCCTGCCAGTTGATAAGAAAACCCACGTTGAAACATGCTGTCCACCACAAGTGATGCAGGCACCTTTTGAGCCAATCAGAAACATAATGAAAATACTTCATCCTTCCAAGTTTCAGCAAAATTGAACCGAAGGTGTAGCAGTTCTGGCCTTTCAATGTTTGAAATTTTGACCTGTACTTATAGTGCACCCCATTAGGCAAATCAGTGTAATTTTTTAATAGCTGGAAACAGTGCCAAGACGCAATAATTCGTCCAGGTTTCCTCCAAGTCAGACCAATGATGTCTGAGATATCACGTTTGACAGACGGCACACCCCCCACCCACCTCGATTTACGCTACCTCGCCTTACAACCAAGGTCTTTGAACTACAAAAATCGAGAAAGGACGAATGAATCCAGCTACTGTAGGAGGCCAATAGAAGTAAAAAAAACAAAAACAACTAAAGCCTTCTTCAGGCTGATGATGCCACGTTTCAGTGCTGCCAGGCTCCAGGCAGCGACGTGATTGTGCCGACCTCATTTGCATGACAGATTTTGGTAAATTGGGTTCAGAAGTGGTGAATGCTGCCTTGCGCTATGCTTTTGTGCATGGTAATGTTCGCACCCCTCTTAGTAGATCAAGACCAAGGGCTAAAATGTAACATCAGTACAGGACTGAGAGGTAAAATATAAAAAGGTGAGTAAGCTGAGTTCTACTACATCTGGGAGCCAGTAGACATTAGCTTTTTAGGTCTTATATTCAGTTCAAAATAATCAAAAAAACATGAGAATAAAAATTGACATATTAGTTCTGGGCCCATAAAAGAGGTCAACAAAACCAAACTTAACTTAAACAATGCCAAACTTACTCTACTTTAACAACCAACTAACCTACCCAAATGCAGCAGAGGCCTCTGATTCAGGCTCTGCCTTGATCTCTACTACCTGCTTGGACACTGCTGGTGCCACTGGTTCTTTACCACCACAGCTAGTTTCTCTGCCTCTACGGCATCCTGCATCCTGCACCCGGCATCAACCACTCCCAAAGTTCAGTGCACACTTTGCACTTCACATTCTTTTTTCTCAGCATGATGACATCCTTCACCACTGGTACCCCAGGGGAAAAGCCAGGTGTCACAAGCCCAATCTGTTGGCAGATTCCTGGCACAGATCACGTGGAAGCAGGATTCAAACCAAAACGCTGACCTTTAATCATAACTCTGGAACATAACGGGAGAACTTTCAGCAGCCTACCTGGACTGTGAAATCCACACTTAAGTCCTTTAGGTGAAGCACTCAGCTCCCACCTGGCTGACTAGGAACGCCCCTCAGCTGAGGCAAGATGGCCGACTGGCTGCTGTTAGCTGGGGATGTCTTCTTTTCCTGCAATTTTTCAGTGGCAGATACCCCCAGTCTGCCACAAGCTTCTTCCTCTTTCCTCTCAGGCTTGGACACTGAACTTTGATGGTGTGTCTGTGTGTCTTTGTGTGTGTGACCATCTTCTTGTCAGCTTGGCTGATGAGACTGTGAGTGTATCATCGGTATTCCAGCTATTTTACCCCAATGTCACATATTGTCTGTGTGTACGTGTTTTTGTGTGCGTCTGTGTGTGTGTGTGTGTGTGTGTGTGTGTTCGCAAATGTGCACAAGTGTCATTTTTATTCCAGTTATGATCCCCCTTGGTGGTATGATTGCTGGTGCTGACTCTTCAGCTGGATGTGTCAGGTCTGTGTGAGTGTGTGTGTGTGTGCTGTACTCAGTTCCTCCAGTGGTAATGCAACATGTGACAGCTTATTATGTATGTATATATGTATATGTATGTACATATAAAAGATGCAGAACATCTGTCTGTCTCACTACAGATGATTACAACTTGTCACTCCAAATGTTGGAGAAAACATGATTACCAGGAGAAACAAACACTCATGAATTCTTTGTTTTTGTATTTTTTAACATAACTGGTTAATGTGTAGCTAACAGCTCAACAATCCCTCTGACAAGTGCCTCAAATCCATTAAATGGAGGACATGGTAATCTTAATTTCTTATACTTTGACGCTAAGCAGTTTATCTAGCTGGCTAGCAATCCCTTAGAAGACTGAGAGTGGCAACATTAACTTTTTGAACAAACTGAGGTACACATCTAAATTAATAATTTTTCAATCAGGAGAGACTAATACAAAGGATTAATGACATGTTTTTATTGCATTATTGAATTTACCAAAGAGTCTAGAAATTACAGATAAGACTTGGCGATTAGACCACATCATACCCAGTCATGAAATGATCTTTATGGGATAGCAACCCCATGGTGATGGTAGAGGGAAATATTGGAAAGAAGGGGTCAGATGAGTGCTGAAGGAACAATTATGTTCCCCCAGCACTTTCCAGGATTCAAAGTGCTGAGCTACAAGTTGTTTGTGGTAACCCATACAAAAAGTTGAAAACTACTGAGACTCTGGTCAGAGTCCAAACACCTGGGGCCATATGTATAAACCATGCGTACGCACGAAAAGTGTACTTACGTCACTTTCCACGCAGGTTCCGAATGTATAAAAATCCACGGGCGGCGAGAATGTGCGTACCGGTACGCATCCTTCACACCATGCGTACCATACGCATTTGTCGAGTTTTTATCCAAAAAACGACAATAAAAGTGTGAATTTGGGTGACATTTTATTTAGAGCTCTTTTCTTTCACTACATTGTGTTAGGATGTAATCTATAGTTTAAAAAAACCTTCACTATGATTACATAGTGATGCGTGAGTGGTTAACAACCTTTTTTGACAAGCCTTCATTTCGTTCTATCTTGAGTAAATATGTTTGTCACTATGCTTTATAATAATTATAATGATAATGATCTTTATATAAATAAACAAATAAATACATGATCTAAATAAAGATTATTATTCTGTAGCCTATTATTGGGGAGTAAGAATAACCTACACTATAAAAAGGATGTAGCCGTGCGTAATGGCTGTGCCAAATGATACAATGGCTGCTTTGGCGTTGCTGGAAGATATTGCTAGTGCGCAATTTAGGCGAGAACGAGTCTTCACAGACCGTACTGATTTTCTGGTCCATGATGTTGACTGGCTAATGCGCCGCTTTGGATTTCCAAGAGCTGTTCTCTTCGAATTGTGTGCTGAACTGGGCCCTGTGTTGGAATGGCACTCTCGGAGAAACCCTGCCATCCCCGTCCATCTACAGGTATTGACAACAATCGGGTTTTTAGCGACGGGGACGTTTCAGCGGGAGCTTGCGGACAGATCAGGGATATCCTGAGCTGCCCTGAGCCGGGTCATGCCCATGGCGTGGGGTGGCATAATTTCTTTGAGTAATAGATACATCAGGTTCCCTTACACAGCAGCTGAAGAGGCCAACATCAAAATGCAATTTGCAGCGATGTCCGGTTTCCCAAATGTAATATATGTATATAATATTGTTTATGTATATAATATTTTATACCCTCAGGTGACAATGGGTATGCATTGAAGCCATAGCTACTTATGCCATTTACAAACCCCCAGAGCGCACAACAGACGCGCTATAATGTGGTGCACAGCTGTGCGCTCTGTGGTAGAGCGTTGCATCGGGCTTTTAAAAGGGAGATGGTTTCGGTTACTTTCTGCCATTCAACTTGTTTCATTTGGTTGGTAATGCCAGAGCTTAGGCTTCTAAATAATACGCGTTTTCTGTCATTTTGATCAACCATTATTTCAAGTTCACAATCGTAAAATTGCGCTTCTTTTCTTCTATTTCTTCTTAAATGCTTCCGCCGTTTCTCCTCAAAACCAAACTAAATGCTGGCCCTTTATATGCAAACCAGGCAGTTGAGGGTGAGTTGGAAGCCATTTATAGTAAATTGTGGGCATGGTCAGAAGGCCCGTGCACGTGCACACAATTTAAAGATGATTGAGCTGTATGAAGAAAAAACACGTGGGAACAGACGTACGTGGGGTTTTATCCATCTGAGCGTATGCATGTTTCCTGTTTTGTGCGTACACAGATTTCTACACAGTTTTATACATCTGGCCCCAGGTGAGACAGCCAGAGACTACTGTTGTTTTCGGACTGGTTGAGCAGTGACCTATAGCTCCACCCTTGCAGTATTGCACTTTTCTCAGCACCCCATCCCACACAGTACACCAGGACAAAATATATGTAAAAATATGTTTTTATTACTATCATCCACAATGACAGCCCCTCCCTGCACCCCAGCCCTACCACTTCCTTATCTCACTACAATGCTGATAGGTTAATCATAGGTGACCCAACAGGGGAGTGAGGTGAGCCGCATACACACAATCTGCAACTGTGAATAGGGCACTGCAAGACAACTAAGGCACTGCAAATGGTGATATCAAAAGCACTGCAACTTCAATCACTGGACACTGAAAACTAGGGGCACCAAACCCACCCTGGGCCCTAACCCAACTTCCAGCGCACCCTGATTAAGGACCCTCCCCACTGAGCAAATACAGTCCAAAAGACGTCTTTTGAACGTATCTTTGCTCAGTGGGTCAATGGCTGTAGGGAGGAGGGGGAAGACAAACAAGACAAACAAAAAATGGAAAAGGTGGGGATGTACTCTCAAGACCTCAGAGAGCCAAATTCCCACAACATAAAAATAACAAAAAGAACTGTCCACTGCTTGGCCTGGGGAACCACGGCTAGGTACACCCTTGGTGACGTCGTCCGCTGCGTTGCCTCGACAGCCGGTAGGCGGCCCACCTCCCACGGCAGGGAAAACTGGTTGGAGCTTAGCTCCAGTTGCACGGTGTACAGCCTCCGTCTCTGTCTCTCCAGCGCAGTCACTGCTCACCGGGTTGCATTCATGGACAGTGGGACGCCGGGCCTCTCCTCCTCCAATCAAAGTAGCAGCCAACAGCAACACATACACCAAGACATAAGCTCCAATGCAACTGGCCACAGAATGCAAAGGACAGGCGCCAGCGTGGCATCACCTACCCCAAATCCACCCCGAGACAACACAAAACACAGGGCTTTTAAAAGTGACTCAGCCAATCGCTACTCCTCTCCTGATTAACAAAATGGCTACAGCTGAGCCCAATTAGCCCCGCCTCACACTATGTACGCTACCCCCAGACCATGACACTCCACCCCCATTTATAAATAGTCGTCCTGACTATCTAACTCTAGAGACTCTCTGTACCTGATTGGGGGTTGGCGATTTTCCCTTATAGGTCTGGAAACCAGCCCACCTTCCTCCCTACCTGGGGGCCCAACCTGGTCACCTCTATTTTGCTGGGCCTCTGGGGGAGTGACGGGCTCTCTGGGGACCAGTGAGACCATGGGAGCTTGGACTGGATACCAGGTGTACCAGGTAATGTGGCACAGCATAGGGGCAAGGCCGGACATTATTCTGGTGTATAGTTCGTTCTGGTCCTCCTCCCTCTGGCCGGATCTGCAAAACAAAGGAATTGATTTAGCCAACACAGAATTAAGCTTGCATTGCTTACGTGTCAATCATTGACAGTGGTTGTGAAGCCATTTGTCTCAGTGCAGTCTGAGAGAGTTTGGCTTGAGTATGCGGTGGGAACAGAGACTAGCCAGACATTGGAAGAGCTGCTGTCGGACTAATTCACTATGTACCAGCACGTACCAATGCAGACTTGGTACGTTTCGAACTCGAGAATGATTTGTTTAAAATGATTTGTTCATTCTTTTTCACCTGGCAATATTGTGCATTGGAGGTCTTTTTGAAGATGAAACCTATAAAGAGATGACGCTGAAACCTTTGATCCAGCAACCACACGAACACTTGTTTCAATGAAAGGTGCTGCTGTTAACTAGTGCGGCCCTGAATTGTATAAACCTTTCTAAGGCCTTACTAGTGCAATCTGGGCTACTTCCATTAGAATTGCATTGGAAAGAAAGCAGTTAGAGGCTGAATGAATCATTGTTTGGGTTAAAACATTAAAACCAACCAAAAGCCCTATTCAGACGGTATTAGTTTTACAGGTGGAGCCAGGGTTTTAATTGAATTTAATAATTTAGTCCGGACTTAATCTGCCATGTCAGTAACTTTTACGGACTGTGTGCACCCACGCCAGTAAAAGTATGGTTATTTGCCTGTAAAAAGGTACATGACATAATACAAATCCAGTCTGAATAGACATCACTGAGATGTTGGTCAATACTTTGTCATTTTCTGCACGAAGGCATCTTACCAGTCCAGCCCATGACCATTGACCTACCACGACTAGTGGATGTATAATTAGGAGATGCCAGAAAATGAAATTTGTAGCAGTTTTAGGTAAGTTTAGTCTGCAGTAGGCTATAGACATTTGTATTATTTTCCTCATGCTATTCAAGTAAGGTAGGGTTCTTCACACTTATTGTGGACAGGTCATGGATGCTGGCAGAATGTTGGCATACAGCCTGCATTATATGTATGTCAGAGTTAGCAGTGAAGTTACAGTATGTGTATGTGGGCCTACAGTGTGGTTCGTGAATGTGTCTCTACAAAGCTATTGTATTTTGCCTGAAATCCTACAGTCCTTCTAGCTAGCCCTAGAGGGAGCTTGTGTTTTGAAGTCATAGGCCTTTTGCGGGAGTCAGATGTGCTTTTAAAGACTTGACAGTGATGGCTGGTACCTCAAATTTAAGATACTACAAGCAGTATTTGAGAAATTCTGTGATGACCTCCACCCTCTCATCCAGCCACAGCCTACTCTCATGAAAGCCTGTACCCCTCGAGAAAAGAGTCGCAATCACCCTCTATAAGCTGGCAAGCAATGTCAAATTTCATGACTTGGCCAATTTGTTTGGAGTGGGAGTCAGCACAGCATGTGACATCTTTTGGCAAGGGTGCAAGGCACTCTGTCACCTCAGAAAAATTCATATGCAGTGTCCAAAAACCATGCCAGAGATGCAAGCTATAATTTATGGTTTTTGGGAGGAAGAAAGGGTTCCTGATGTGTGGGGTTTCTCTTGACGACACACACATTACTGTTATAGCCTCATCATTATTCCACACATTACCATAATCGCAAAGGATGGTACAGTGTGTTGCTGCAAGGACTTGTAGACTACAATTACAAGTTCCTTGACTTTGATGTAAGTTGGCTTGGAAAACACCACAATGCTTTTGCGTTTGAGTGCTTCCGCCTCACTCAGAAACTGGAAAATGGCACCTTCCTTTCCTCAAATTACCAAGCAGATAAATGGTGTTGATGTTCCTGTACTGATTGTGGCAGACTCAGCTTGTAGTCTTACCCAGAATGTGATGAAGCCCTTTCCAGATGGCACTGCTTCAATGAACAGCTGAGTTGTGCACGCATTGATGTAGAACATGCATTTGGGCCACTAAAGGGCAGGTGGCACACTCTAATGAAACAGAACGACTCCAGGACAGCCGATGTGAAATACCTGGTCACTGCTTGCATCGTGCTGCACTTCTGTGAGAGCTACTATGTGGAATTTGTGAACACCCCACTACAAACAGAGAATGACAGTGACAGAGAATTCAGCAGCCACAGAACCAGACAATTGGTATTGGCATCATTCAAGCCCACCTCCATCAAATCAGATGACATCCAACAAGCTTTAGTGGCTTTTACTCAGTAACTGGATTAGAATAGGATGCCATTTCAAGTTCCTTCAATGGAAAAAAAAACCAACAAAAATGTTATGGCAAAATGTGAAAGTTACTATTGGACTTGCATAATAAAATATTTTCACTTTTTACTGTTTCCAATTAATGTTAAGTCACCTCAGATTCTCGAAACTCTAAATAAGTGCAAGTGCTTTCTCCAGATACTTTTTTTTACAAATAACAAGCTTTTTTTCACGAAACTTATATTCTTCAAAAATTTTATTCTTTCAGAATTCCTCTACACAAACTTGTTTTTTTAATATAGAAAACTATTTACATCCTTACACCTCACCGCTGATTCACTCTACTGAAAGGGGGGTGGGGTCGCATTTGGTCATAGGACACTGGTGTAGCAGAGGGAGCAAATGGAAACTCTCGGGCATCATCCAAAAAAAAAAACGGGCTACAGTGTGTGTGGGTGGTGGAAAATTAAGTACAGGTCTCACATATTGAAAGAGTTACATCATCAGGTATCTATTCTCTCTTGCACACCTTTGCTCTGCCTCCATCCCAGGCATGTCAAACTCTAGCCACCTTTTCTCAAACTCCATTTCGGTTTCTTTCCATTTCTTTCTTCCATTCCAGTCTCTCCCTCTCCTGCCTGATGAGAAGCCCTCCCTCTGAAGTGTTCACACAGTAATGTTGGAAGATACGTTCCAGGCCTTTATCCAAAGCCTCAATCATCTGTGTTTTTTTCCCCCCTTACGTTTACGCCATGACAACAAATTGACTGTCATTAAATGCAAATATGTGCACACACACAATGCAGTGTTATTTACCTGAATTAATAAGGGTTCAAATGTATCCTCTCTAAAGTGACATACTTGAATGCTCATTGAATCATTGCATTACATTGGAACCAGTGACCCTACCAGTGCTTTGTGAGGTGCAAGTTTGATAGCTGTAAAGTTCCTAACGTATATCCTCTAAAGCTAGCAGAAGTGAAATGAACGTGAACTACCTTACCTTAAAATGGGTGTTGACGTACAAATATGGCTATGCAATATGATGCCAAGTTGGCGTTCCATGTAGCCAGATAGAAAACTAGCACTATAATGCAAGTGAATGCAAACTAGTCACTCAGCGCACTTGCAGCAACTCCCAACCACTGAATATATCCAGGCATTACAATGCTTTTTGCTCAATAAACAAAACTTTACTTACCCAATATGGCATCCATCTCTTCAAAGTACGGGCATTGCATAGGGTCTGAGTCTGTTGTGCTTAATGCAATCCCTGCAAACTTCTGCAAATATTGTTTCCTAAATTGTATGGTTGTGGACAACCTGCTCAAATTGAGTTTGAAAGCGACATTCACCCCAAACTCTAGTCCAGTTGCGCAATTTCAAGATTCAAGATTCAAGAAGTTTAATTGTCACATACACACACGAGGTGTGTAGTGAAATGCAAAGTGGCAATGCTTAGCAGAAATGTGCAAAATCTCTGGTAGCCATGCTGTTTGTTGTTGTAGTTTGGAGCACGCCAACGTCAAGGTATGTGTGATGCATGGAAACCTTTTAGCGTTAACATGTGTGTGGACAGTCCCATCTCTGTTATTTTGGAGACAATAACAAAGATCTCTTATTCTGTGTGAAGTGTCCATTAACATTACAGACGTCTGTGATAATAATTAGTTTACACACATTGTCCTGAAAACTAACCTTGTCCGAATAGGGCTAAAAACAGATATAACAGAAGACGTCTGTCCTCTAGATGTAGAGGTGAATGTGATGGGAAATGTTGCTCAGCACTCTTTTGCTCTTTCTTTCTTCCAGTTTTTTTTTTTGGCGTATTGTGCATCATTATCTTTATCTTTGTGCATCATGGCAGGGGACGGAGTTCAACCTCCTTTTCCGGTTCATTTACTGTACTGGGAGCTGCACATTCAGAGCAAAGGGCTATCAGCAATTTAGCAAGACTTTATCGGCACATACCATCTCCTTCTCTTTCTGTTTCATTTTTTTCATTTTTTAAATACACCAAAGCCACTGCCAACTCCTCGCTGTCGCTTTTGTGCTTTTTTTTTTCTGTTTCCAGAAACTCGCTCTGGAAATAGGGGCCACTGAATCTGTCTGTGCCCCCTAATGGCAAGGAATGACATATAAAGAAGTAAACTTATTGTTCTTCTTCTTCTTCTTCTTCTTCTTCTTCTTCTTCTTCTTCTTCTTCTTCTTCTTCTTCTTCTTCTTCTTCTTCTTCTTCTTCTTCTTCTTCTTCTTCTTCTTCTTCTTCTTCTTCTTCTTATTATTATTATTATTATTATTGAATATAATGACAACAGTGTTCAGGGACATGTTTGCCGGTGGTTTCGTCGTTTGTTCTTTCGATGTTTCTAAACCTGCAACTGATAATTTCATCACTGATTCACCGGATCAATTTTGTGTTTCGATAATTTCTGCTTGTTAGCTAGCTAACCATAGGATCAGGTTAGTTATCACTGTCCTGTTAACACATCTGATTTGCACAGGAGTTAATGTATGTAGTAGAAGCTAGTGGTAGTGGTTAGTATGTTAATTAACATACACTTTAGTTGACTTTCTAAATTAGCCTGCTGGGTTGTTAGCTAGCTACCAAAGCCAAAAAACAACTTTATTCAGGTTAAGTAAACCAACTCTTCTCAAGCTACAGTTGAAGTTGGGTCTTGATAGTCAAGTTCTTGCCCCAACATTTGGTCACTCATCTTGATAAGCTACCTTGAAACTACCTTGAAAACGCATCTAGGCTGAGGTAACTGGCTTCAGACGTTTTTTCACCATGTCTTCGCTGTTCTCTCTTTTCATATTGCTTTCCTCCATTGTTGTTGTTGCACTGTGGCTACCATCTTCACTGTCATAACAACAACCCAGCTTACCGCTGGCCCATACAACACACCCGCAGCATAAGAGCCCCAAAATAGAAAATTTGGAAACAAATCTACCTCATTAGTCGATTTACTTTACATTAATGCATTGACCTACACCCGTTTACCTACACGTCATTTTCATTTTATATATATGAACATTATTTGCCCACAGACAATTCTCTGATGGACCATGATGGTGCCACGTGGTGACAGGAGATTTGTGACGCAACTTCAAGCCTCTATAGAAACAAGATAGAAATCGTGCTGTGGCAGTATGGGTGCAATATGCTACATCTGAGGTGTAAAAAACATGTGCCTTAACCCACTGAGCTAATAGAGAGCTCTTCCATGAGAGTGCCTGTTTTGACAGAGTGATTCAGCTGTTGACATATTTCATTCTCCACTAGCCTCTCCTGCTCTCTCTCTTTCTCCCCTCTTTTCCTCATTTACTCTTTCTCTCTTTCCTTTTCTGTCTCTCTTTGGTTCTGACTGTCTTTGGTGCATTTTTGGATGGTTGAATCCTTTTCATCAGTGTCTGATGGGCTGTTCTGATGAGTACTCAGTTGACTGGGTTTTGCCTTTCTTACTAGGCTAGGACAAGTCAACCAACAAACCAGAAAGATAGGAAGGAGAAACAAGGGGGTGGAAGGAGGGACCGAGGCAGGAGGGACAGAGAGAGAAATAGGCAGATGGAGAGTGAGAGAGACAGAGAGAAATAAGCAGATGGCGAGAGAGAGAAAGAGAGAGAGAACTAGGCAGATGGAGAGCGAGAGAGACTAAAAAATATGCAGATGAGAGACAGGGTGACAAAAACTGTTTTGGCAATATTGTTTTCATCAAACCGTCATGCCAATTAAGTAATTGAAATTGACAATTTAAAAAAGAAAGAGACAGGGAGATGATGAGATCAAGGAAGACGGAAAGAGACAGAGAGAGGTCAAACAGAAATACTTTATTCACCTGAATGAGCGACTGAGTTTAATTGAATTTCAGTAGGACAAAAAATGTTTTCGTCCTCATACAGGCTCCATCAAACTTGCCTGAGAAATCCCAGGAAATGTCAAGACGTCAGAAAACCGGCCTGGAACCAAATCACTCCACTCTGTACCTGCACTTCGCTTATGGCTTTGATAAGATATGAGAAGATAGGTACACTTCCATGAAAACCTTGTGAGTCCACTTTTTGGTTATTTTCTTGTTTTTGCTTCTCCTGTATGAGAGAGTTTCATGAGCCTTGGCCTCCAGCAAACCATTTAAAACCCATTGTGGAATTTCAAAGATGCATGGGGATCAGTAGTACAGGCTTTCTTTTACATTCTGGAAATACTGACTGTTATGGAAGTGCCCTTGGAAATACAAACTTTTAACCCAGCTAATGGACAGACACTGGTGGAAATGCATTCATTTGGCACTATCAGCCTAAGGCGAGGCAATGTCTCAGGACAGTGTTAAGCCACCTGGTGTAAGCAATAGATAAGCAGTAGCACTAGGAATGTATTCTCTGCTTGGGTAACTGCTCATTGCTGTTGCAGGTCCCTTGAAAACGAGATATACTATCTCAGTGAGACTAACCCGGGTAAAGAAAGGTTAGATAAAATAAATCCAAATCTCAGAGAGGAGAGCGAGAGATGAGAAGAAGAGAGGAATGGTTTTATATTCAAATAGAGATGGGCAGAGGTAGTGGTGGCAGATTTGACATTAGACTAATGGACCGGCAAATGTTAAGTTGCCGGCACAATTCCTAGATAAATAGGTCCGAAAGGGAGAAAATTAAAGCTGCCAATTGTAGGAACATAGGCTGCACACAAAGCAAATAATTAGTAGATTCTGACAGAAGATGAAGTCATTAATTTCTGCCTCTGACCCAATGACTCTTGACCCTGGTCGGTTTGTCAGGATCTTACTAGAGGAGACAAGGACCAAACTCAGAGATGTGTATCGCTGTTTTTCATGCATGTGTTTACATGGTTTCTTGACCTCCGGTTCATCTCCTGTCTACTGTCACCATTACTCTTTAGCAAGCATGGCTGGATAGAGGAGCGCAAACCAATGCAGGGGTGAAGGGAGGGAGAGAGGGACAAACAATTAGGGAGAATGAGAGAGGGATTTAGAAAGACTTCTAGACAGTCTGACAAAAATAGAATTAAAATTAAGAAAATAACGCACAGGGCCCATTCAGTCATCATTGGTGCTGGGCAGTCTTTTTGGTGATTCGTTAATTTCATACCAGTCCCTCAAAATTAATCGAACTTTCAAGGTTTTCCGGGTTTTCAAGATTTTTCTTATATTGAGCTATTCGGTCACAATAACGTCCGTTCACCTTTTAGGCCATTAGAGGGCAGGGCATGCTGATAATTTTTTGCTAGTGTTGTTCAATGGTGACCTAGTTTCAAGTTTACACAAGTAAAGAGAGTGAAATTCTTTGGTTCAGAACTCCTCAACAGTGCAGTTTAGAGCAATACAAGCTATAAATCCAAAATATCCAGTTAAGAACTACACAAATTAAAAATAGAGTTAGTGCATAATGGTGAGTGAGTATTTAAAGTCTAGGGATGTGCAATGTACACAGGAATTGCAGGAGATATGGGAAAAGTGTGAGTGCAGAATAGTAGGCTCATACTGGGGGTGGTATGAGCAGAGTTTTTTTTACTGCTAGCAGGACTGGAGATGGTTGTCTTGGTAATTCTTGGCACTGGTAATTCCTTCAATGCCTAGTCCTCCAAGGCCCTAATTTATATGCCGAAACCAGTCATTCTCTATTTCCTAAATATCATTTCATAGTTTCCATGATGTCATTTAGAATAGATAATCATTGCCCTTTCATGGTGGATATCCAGTAATGTGTTGTTTTGCGTGTAATTTTCCATCACAGCCAAACCCTGATACAAGCAGGTTTACTGCCAGCGGTCCAAGGAGTGGGTGGTAAAGACAAGCCTCACACACACTTCTTCAGAGAGCACCTTGTGGACCATGCCTTACCTTGTCTGTTTTTAATTGTATTAAAACCAGAATGATCATTGAATTTCATCGTGACTGCTTTTTATGCACCTGTGAACATTCTTATTTTCATGCTAACATACAAACCTCTGATATGACCTCTGATATATCTGATATATATATATATGTTGGCTATATGATCCTTTTGTGATTGACCAGAAACTCAAACCTGTAATTACTATGTCCAGAAACTTCCATAATCATGCACCACACAAGTGAAGTATGTAACTATACAGGTAGACTAGATGGTCAGATATTATCAGATGGTAATTTGGAGGAAATATTGTGGCGCTGATAGAAATATGGCAGTTTTCCACTCAAACTTATCCTTTCACACTTCTATCATTTTACCTTTATCTTGGTCCATCAGTAACAGAAATACGCTTGCAATCTGTCAGCTATATTGAAATGATGTGCATAGCTTTCATTGATAAGCTTCATTCAATCACTCTAGAGGGAATTCGCTGTTGAAATAAAATGGTCTCATACAAATTCTCTGCTTCTCGTCTTAGACGTACCACCTGCAGTATTCGTATTTGAGCACCTATGATGGTTGTCAGAGAATTTGTATATTACCAATACTCTGATTACCTGGGCACATCAAGACCAGCATACCACATTGATTTCATTTTATTTATACAAGGGCCAGGAGAGCTTGGATTTTGGATTTGGATTCAAAATCCCCAGCCCCTTTTGATATTCTATCAGCCTTGTAACTAAATGGTAGCTATGAATGACCTTTGATAACCTGTCACTGGTGAACTAGTGAAACTTACCATCACTTGGCTGATAGCTGGTATTCCACCCTCATGTATTTTTATTATATACATGACATGAAGTCATTGACTACTCAATTTTAAAATATTTTTAGAAGATGTTAGAATGACATCTAACATGACAGAATGAATCTTCTCCTAAGTGCTTTTTTAATGTGACCATAGCCAAGTTACATGTAACAATCAACAACCTGAATTTCCATCTTTATTGAAGATTTAAAAACAAAATAGCTGTACATTTCACAAACAAAGCTACTGCTTTGTCATGTTACTGTCCTTGTCAATGCAAGCAAAGTTCAGGTAAATGACATATCAACCAGACATATCTGTTCAGTGTGTATGGTGTCCACTATGGTCTCTGGTCATCCATGAGAATGAGAATGAGATTTGTGTGTCCTGGCAGAGAACACATCTGCAAAGTGCTGTTGCAAGCGCTGTGACGTATGCCTTTTGGAATGGTGAGAAATGGTTGGTCCCAACTCATCTCTCTCAATCACCGTTGTAGCCAGCAACGTAGGTTCTTCTGGGGGCTCAGCACTAGTCGTCGGCGGTGAGGGTCTGTTCAACCTAGGGGAGACACAACAGGGCAGGTAGTGAGACACAGAGGGATCACTGGGGGAATGTTCAGCGTCCAAATCCGTGAGGGTCTGTGAGTCCGTTGTCATTCTGTTACAGGTCGGGTTTTCTGGGGCACACACACTCTCAGGATCCAATCTGTTGGGCACAGGTCATACACAGGTTTAGGCAATATAATACACCCATCCTGTCCTCCACCCATCCTATTCAATTCAATAACTGGTGTTTCAAACAGAAGAGGTCCAAGACAGTGTGCTGTGCTGCCAACACGTGTTCTGTGAGTGTAGTCTGACAATGAGAGTTGTATGGCTCCTATGGGAGGTGCTGTGTGTGGTGCTGTCGCGCTGCCAGAATCAAAGAATTAAACAAACAAATTAAAAAAGGACACATATTGTTCAGAATATCTGTAAATACTTGGATGATACACACTGTTCTGAATATCTTGAATTTCCAATAACTCATACAGCTCAAGCAGTGTCTGTGACATGAACGGCATGCCGTGGCCAGTCAGAATCTCTTTGGGGACCCCGACCCGGGAGATTACTTGAAACAGTGCCTAGGCAACGGCATTCCTTCAGGATATCGGGTTGCGTGATCAACCAGGACCAATACAAAGCAAGATCCCTGTGCAATACGATCTAATGGCCCAATGAGGTCCAGGTCCAGGACCTCAATTAATGGAAGGGGGAGCAACTACGCTTTTGGCCAGGTGGTTGACTAATTGACATGATGTTTGGATTCTGAACTTCGGACTCACCATATCCGTACAAATATATGTCTTGTTAGAGGACTTGGCACACCGCTTGTTTGAGGAATAGTTTAATTTCTCTCTAGACGTTAGCACAATGAGAGAATATATAAGAAGGACTTTATGGCTAGATGTTTCACTGTTACCTCCTGTGAAGGCAGGTCCTTTCCACAGCGCTCCTCTCAACCCAGGAGGCACAGCTGCCAATCTCAACCAATTGACTCCTGATGAGCCAGTTCAAAGCTACCTGCTGGACAGCCAGCTCAAAGCTACCTGTTAGACCCCCCAGTCACCGCTGCACTTCTGCATGCTCCACACTGGTGGAGGCATAGACATTTTTTTTTCCTGTTTTTTTCCCCTGGGTTTTTGACTCCATGGCTGTGGTCCTGTGTCTCTCTCTCTCTCTCCGTCCATAGCCACAGCCATGGATGAACCAATCCACCACTTGCTGGAAATGAGTGTCACCTAGCAGCGTGTGATGGAAGAATTGCCAGCACACCTCTCCCAGACCACAGAGGACTTGCTGCAGCAGTGACAGAAATACACAGAAGTACAGTGTACCAGCTTCTTACCAAGATGACGGAGCAGGCCATAGAAGCGTATCTCCACACCACCTCATCGCCAATAGAGAGCAGTGAGACCCCCCGGAGTGGGCTTCTATACTGCGCTGTTCCTCTCAGGAACTATTTGCTCTCGGGAGAAGAAGCCCTCATGTGGTGAAGCAGGAAGTCCTCAGCTGCCTGGGATTGTCACCTGTTGAGGCAGCACAGCAGTTCCATGGGTAACAAAGGATAGCCCTGTAGGCGTAGATGGCCCAGTTGCTGTGACTCACCTGAGCAACTGACAGCCACGGAGGTGGCAGCCCGCGAGGCCATGGATCGCTTCCTTCTGGCAGATGAGCAGAGGGCTGTGGGGCAACAGTCTCAGCAGAGGTATGGGGAAGGGAAGTAAGGAGGTGACCCTGGCCATTGCACGGCCCACTCGGCAGAAGAAAACCACAGTCCCTGGAGAGAGTCCAGGCCAAGGAAGGAAGAGAGGCAGCTGGCGTGGGCAGCCTTCGAACTGCCTTTCCCCCAGGATTATCCAATGCCCAATGACCAAACGTACAGCCCCCCAGGAAAGCGTGGCTGGCCACTGGGACGTCCTCCACTTGCCTTGACGGGTGAGGCTCATTCGGAACGCCGGTTGGACAAATTCTGGACCAATAGTCCTTCAGTGGCCCGACAGAGTCACACTCCCTACCAACAGTGTAGACAGTTATACAATTCATCTAACAACTAAAATCTTCTCAGATGGGGCTCCTTGGGTTGTAATCTTATCAATTGGGCATCCTTGCTATGACAAGGTTTGGGAACTGCTGTGCTAGAGGGAAATACTGAAGTGTGACTGTCCTTTTACTTTTAGAAGGCCCTTACAAATGTAGGACTGAACCCAACAATCTCTGTATCTCCAAACATTTGTTCTCTCTCTGAACTCTCTTGAACCCTCTCCTAAACACCCTCCTACCATCTCTCTCTCCATTGCTCTGTTTCTCTCATTGTCTCTCTCTCTCCCTCTCATTCCCTCTGCATCCTTGATGAAGCCCCTATACAACTGTCTAAGTACAACCGAGATGAAATTTGAGTCAGCAAGAGGGAGACAGTGGCAGCGAGAGACTGACTTCTATAATATAGCAGCTGATATCAGGATTATACAGTAGCTGCTTGCTGGCTGGCAAATGGGCCAACATTTCTTTGTGTGCCATGGACAGCTTCCCTCAGATAGAGAGAACAGAGGAGGGATTATATATTTGATACGCTGCACACTATTATTTTTCCCAGTAGAGCGTTGTTCAATGTTGAGGCCATCAGAGAGCTCATGTTGAGTACAGTTAAGATAATGTGGGGGTTGCCGGTCTTCACAGAGCAGTTCAACACAGGACTATCAAACAACAGTGACTTCTCTCATCTGTTTTCCCACGGAGTTACTCAAAGCGAGAATCAGAGGTGGGGTATATGTTTGAAGATGGTGTCAAATATTTGAATTGCTCAAGTACCGCTTAATTCAATTTGCCAAGCAGCAAGCTGAATGGCCATTGAAGGATAAAAGTGGCTTTTAACATTTGCTAAACTAGGCAATATTGGTGTTCTGTCATGCAGATGAAAGACGTTTTATTCTTGAACATAATCTTGAATGCAATTGAATACACTGTTCCTGTCCTGATTGATGTGTCACAAAGTGGCACTGGTTAAACTGCTTTCTTGCTGTTTTTTGAACCAGGTTGTTGTATGACACCGCAAAATACAACATATCAACATATCATAAATGGCTGCACCTCTATGCCCTGTTTTTAATAAACTTGCATATATTTTACCAGCTGAGTTTCAATTTGGCAGTCAAACCATTGCAAGGTGATATATGGGTGATAGTGTAAGATGCACTTATTGCAACAGAAATCCAGTCTCGCTCAGTAAGTAAAGTAAATCAATCATCCCAGTTAAGCAACTCTAAAACTTTACCTTCAAAACTATCCTTTTAAAATCCTTGTATCCTTTGGGTGTCCTGGTGGCTCAAATTGGCTAAGGTGCATATACCATAGTAGTAACCATAACGTTCTTAGTTCAAATCTGGCCCAGGACTGTTGTTGCATGTCATCACCTATCTTTCCTGTCTCTCTCCATTTTAAAAATGACCAAACAAATAAATAAATCTTTAAAAAAAGATTTCCCACTCTGACTTCAGAACTTCCTCTGTCTGTTTCTATAATCAGTGGGCAGCGTGTGTGGTAAAATGCATCTATATTTCATACCATGCCAGGTCACCCTAACAGATTGGTGGGGGTGTGTGGAGGAGGATGAGAGAGAAGAAAGATGGAAACTGACAAAGAGGAGGAGGAAAAGGGATACAGTGGAGAAAAACCCATTAAATTCAGCTTATCTAGACTTTTCTGAAAAGGTAGTGAAATAGTGTACCCACTTTTTTAACTGATACACATCTTATATATAAACATGTAAATTCATTTTATCCATTACAGTAAGTAATGTCAGACTAATGCAAGTTAAACAAAATGGTTTTTTTCTCGAAAATTGTTAATATGGTAATCACTAGAGTTCTTATCGAGTTCTTACTGAACTTTATATTCACCACCACATTAGTGTGGAGGTGGGGGATTAAGAGACAGAGGAGAGTGTTGTACGTTAAAGAATGACGAGGTCGGGCAGAGAGGGTGAGTAGGAGGAGGAGATAGAGGACATAATGTCAGGCCATATGCCGCTAAACTCTTAAAGCTAAGTTAAGTCATGCAGTTGGAAAAGATTGGAAAGGTCTCAACCCTTGCAAACAGCTGTTAAGCCTGTGTTCATATGACCAGAGGATATTGACACAGAAGACTGCTGCTTAGCAGTAAACGTAGATATCTAGGCATTAGTATTCATCAGTGTTTTTCCTTTTGTGGTAGACAAAGTGCAAAAATATCTTGGTAGAGCAGCACTCTCATAAAAACAGACCCTGGACTGGTACCTTGAAGATGACTAGTGGGGTGACTTACTAAATAAATATCAGAAGAAGCGTGCACATATATTTATTTATATTTTTAGAGTTTAATAAAAATATGAATTAATTGGCCTGATTAACCTTTCCTATTCCTACTTAGTGTGGGACCCTGTCCTCACATTGTCTAGCAATGGACTTAAATCCAGAATACTAAATGTCAAGAAAACTGGGAATAAAGCCAGGGAATTAGTTCTTGGTCAGAGAGAGTGCATTCAAATGTGATTGTCTAAAAAACGTTACCGGCCAGACTTTTGATTTATCCACCAAAGACATTTTACCGTCATTTGGCGGGTGGCTCTGCATTTCATCACACACAGGCACACACAGGTTTCTAGATGTTTTCTATCAGATATTTTGTTTTCACTTTTCTGTTGCTGTTGAGGCATCACATACCAGTTCACTGCAGATTCATTCTTAAACTTTCATGGAATATCTGAACTCTGCAAACTCTATCAGAGGACGGTACAAAGTAGATCCTTGGGACTAATTTTAACAACATTTGAAAGCAATATATTAACGACAAATCCTCCATCTTGCATGTAACGGTTTGTGTAAGTATTTGAGCATTCCTGGTGAAGGAAGATACCCACTTGATAACTCCAATGATATGCCACGTAGTGCTATTGGCTAGAGTCGGTAGCTAGCGAATGGTGCCACCAGACGAATGACTAGATTTATGACGCTGTGGCCTGATGTCTGCTATGGTGTTCATTTGGTGGTTTTTGTATTAAACACCTGGATTGGGCTTCTATGAGTGTTCACCCTGGAATATGGCACAAGGGATAGTAACACCTTATCCTGTGTATTGAATTGATATTAACCTCTACAGGGGGTTAAACTACAATGGTGTCGATGGTGTGGTTATGCTTAGGATTGTTCCTCTTCAAGTTGGCATACACAAAGTCAAAACCTTTCCCTTCAAACTTATATTATATGATATGAGTACCCCAAATGGGTTGCAGGCATAGACCTACTTTCCCCACATGCCAAGAATATGGTATGCTTTATTTCTGGAGTAAGATGTTCACATCTTCAAACTGTGGGTTCTAAGATGAAAAGATTTAATGCACTAGATGGACTAAATATAGCTGAAAAAGATGAGATTATGATAATGATTTTGCTTAAAAATCTACAACATATGAAATTATCATTATAACATGACACCATTTGGTTGGACACTTCTATCCATACATCAAACTCCCCACCCTGACAATGTTAGTGCCAAAAGCTACACATTGAGCTGCACTGGAATACAAGATAGCAAATCTTAGAATTGGTACACTCCTGATACATGGCTATGTATCACTGGCCGGTATTGTATGTTAATATTTTGTACCGTCCATGTATATTGTCTCAAATCTTTGTTTTTTTGTGAGGATGTTGCTGCATGTCCTTGAATATGGCTCTGATAAAGACGACCTTCTGTGAGATCCCAAAGGGTTTACAGTGGCAGCCTTACTCTCCATTGGTCTGTCAGTCTATACACACGTTCACACACCCTGCTGCCACTGCAGCTGTGGTCCAGCTGTGTGAGGGCTGATGGAATGACAGATTGCTATACAATGAAATGACAGATTGTAAAAGGCAATTGGATGGTCAAATGATGGATTTGTTCAAGATGATGTGATGATGGGATGATTGATTGATTGTGAAGGGACTATTGGTTGATTTTGTTTGGTATATTAATAGAAAAGACTGAATTGCAGCAAAGGACAAGAACTAAGGCTAGATTCACACCACACCTAAAATAGTCCAAATTCAGATTTCTTCCTTCACATTTCTAATCAGGGTTAGGGTGAATGGAAAAAAGCTGAATGGAGTCACATTTTTTCATTTCCAAGCTGGACCACATGGATATGTGCTACAAAATAGGATTGTGTTGCCATGACAATAACTAAATCTTATGCCATTCACCTCAGAATTTTGTCAGCTTAGCTGAGCCAATATTAGCATGGAGGACAAGGCACAGCAATGGAGAGAAAGCCAAACAGCTGACTTGATTGGCATTTGGGGAGCCTCAATTCAGTCAAAACTAGAAGGTACAAACTGTAACCGAAATATTGGAAACACTCTGGAAATACTCTGCCAGGTGTGTCTTTCCAATATTACAGTTCATATTGGTATCAGATATAATAATAATAATAATAATCATCTTTAATTATACAGCACAAAACAAAGTACTAACCCTATAACCAAGAAACATTTTAAATTAACAATGACAAAAAAACAATAAGATCAGAAAGATCAGAAAGATCAATGAGAAAAAAAAAAAAAAATAGTAACAAAAAAAGTCCCAGCCATTGGGACATTGTCGAGAGCCCGGCTGCCGCAAGAGACGATGTGATTGGTCAGAGATACTATGGCTTGCGCTGGTAAAACAATAGGAAACTCTAACTCTAGTAAATTTGAATGTTGCGTAAATTCTATTTAGAGGTGCGTAAATGATATTTCAGAAATGTAGGAGTTGCGTAAACGCCGTTTACGTGCGTTTAGCCTCTACTACAGCCCTGGTTGGTATGATGTAGCCTTCATTAGTTCCTTTACATAGATGGAACTGGCCATCTGATAATTGAGAACATCTGAACGCCAAACTTGATAACTAATGTCACTAGAGGGGGAGGGTCTTTCTACCAAATGTCCTATTCTAACCCCTCAAGTGCAGGTCCTGCTTTAGATGTCATGGATCCTACATTGTGGATGTTTGGCAGCGGATATGACCGAATGACTGAATGTACAAAGTGTAACTGTGAGACCAGGGATGTAGTGAAGGGTAAACCCACCTAAATTCAGTCTACTCACCTTTTTATTGGCAGAATATAACACAGTTTACCACCTATTCAGACTGATATAAATCTATGAGTTAAAAAAAAAAACTCATGTAATTTATCAGTAGCCCACTCACTAGTTTGTCCTCCATAGTGGGTTGTTATTTTGCTTGGTCTAATGATAATTGGATATAAACTCAAACTATACATAGTATCAACAAACTCATCAGTCAGTTTATGCTTATTAAGGTTTAACAAATGAATGTTGAAATCCCCAAAAATAAACATCACCTTAACTTCATTTATCTTGGCTAACATTACCCCCTAATAATTACATTCTTCTTTTCAATATAGATTTCAATGGTAATACATTCCAGCACATCATCAATGGTTGTTGTCACACTTTCAAGTACCTTGTAGTTAAATCTTTTGTCCACACACAGGGCCACAACCCCTCCTATTTTGTTCTTCCTATTCACATAGTTAATTTCAAATCCATTCAACTCAAAATCTGTTTGTTTTTCAACACAGAGCTGGCAAAACGAGGATACAAAGGTGGCACCTGGAACTTTTTTTGAAGCTAGTTGTTGGGGGGACCTTGAAGAGAACAGCAGACAAGCTGGTGAGCAAAGGCCATGACATACCAGATGCCCATTTGTTGAATCTCACATTGAATCGCCCTGATGAAAACCTCAACAGCTGTTAAGTTGTGTTATGTACCTATGAAGCAGTGGAGAAGACAATAGAGAGGGTGTCAGGCCAGAGGGTGCCACCAACTGGTCACACACAACAGATCGTTTCCGTGAAGTCAGTTGCATGTCTTCCACACAGAAACAACTGAGATGTGAGTGCTTTACCACACAACACCACAACAGATTCAGACAGAAGCAACTCCTCCTCCTGGCCTTAGTTTTTACCTTTGCACTTTTAGATAGTACAGTTTGTCCCTTCCATCCCGTCACAGTAATCCACCCTGCCACATCAGTTTCCACGCTGTCATTTTGTTTAAAAATGAAGGAAAATAAGTGAAATGTTTCGGAAATTAAGTTTTTTATTATGTGAACTAATCAAATGAATACTTTTAAGTGAAATTTTATTTCATGTTTAATTCAAGATTAAGAATATAAAAATGAGAAAAAAGTCATTGAATTACATATTTGCTATTGATTTGTTAAAAACAATATAAAGATTGTTTTCATGTATTTCATGAATTACTGTGCAAGTAGTTTACATATTGTCCATGAAGGGGTGGAACAAGAATGGCTTCCACATCTGAAAATAATATTAATTAGGATTTTATGCCTGAGGTAGGGAAGTGCATTTATTGAAGGATTAACATGTCTTTCATGATGTGGATTATTTAGACTGGCATCACACAAGGTGGCAAGAAATATTACCTTTACCAGGGCTCCAATTCCTGTGGACTTGATGTATTCTCTTTGACCTCTCTTAGCGAGTGTTAGGTGCTGTTCAAGATTTCCATTTCCAAGATAACATGAATGCAAAGTTGTGTCAGTTGTGTTGCCACAATACAGTGGAAGCATTTCCAAAAAACAGAAGAGACAGTTGCTTTTTTTATTGTAATTTCAAACACTGTAATCATTTACCATTGCAGACACTGTGACCAATGCAATGCCCACCCCACCCTTCAAAAACTCACATTCATATTTTCTTTTTATCAGTCACACATCTTGAACTGGGCTTTGATTTCTGTTTGATGGGCCTTTTGAAGTGATCACATACCCTGAAACAGAATTCAGTATGTTAGTCCAAAGATCTTAGAGAGTTCAATCAATATTTGTGAACATGAACAACCGTCTCACAAAGCTCAAAACCAGAAAACCAAAATTCTCATCTGTGACGCCACCAAGACATGAAGCTGCTGTATTGGTAATCTATCAAAGCCTGCCTTTATGAGCACTTATGACGATTTGAGCTATTACACAGTTTTATTTTAATTTAATGCCAAGACTTATGCCCTATGGAGCAGCTCCAGGATTTATGTCTTGATGACATCAAAAGAGTCTTGACTCTTGCACTGTCCATGGCCATAGGAATAACAAATTTAATTTATGTTTTTCTCAGGAAAAAGAGGCATCAGGTGAACAGAACACAGATGCTTCCTGGTTTGACATCATTTAAACCTTTCCATGTGTCTTTCAGTGCAATATGCATCTCACATTTTGTATCTTTTTGAGCAGGTGGCGACATTTGGACTCTTGTATTTTGGGATGGGAAATTATAGTAAACTAGAAAACCGTTGTCTTTAAAGAGAGAGGTTATCAGCTTATTGTCAAAGATGACACAGATTTCTGTAGCTTGGGGAGACATTAGACAAAGGGATATGATGTTGTGCAATATGTGCAATTACAGTGTATGGAACAATAATATTAACTAATATTAACATTCCTGGGGGGTGACTAATTGCTTAATGTTGCTAGGATTGATAAAGCTGGGTGTCATCTGCGTAACAGTGGAAACTTATGTTATGTCTGTGTATGACATGACCCAGGGGTAGCATATAAATGGAGAATAACAGCTACATTAAACGTCCCGCTAAGCTGTCCAGCCACCCACATTGCATTTGCAAAAAATAGACTTGCTATTTACTACATATCCTATGGAACTAAGTCACTTTAGTTACTTTGTAAACCAAATCATGTCCCTCCTCATCTGCCATTGCTTTCACAGCCTGATGTAGGCTCTGCCCACGGATGCCTACCTCCCAAAGCAACACGGTAGCTGACATTGCAACAAAATCTCGACATCCAACCTCAGCCCTAGCGTTCCAACCTCGCTACTCTGCCTCTGCTGCTGCCTCTATTGTTCGCTGCCTTGCCAACCATAGAATCAGAATCAGAATCGTTTTTATTGCCAAGTATGTTTTTGCATACAAGGAATTTGACTTGGTGTTTTGGTGCATAACAATGAATATAGAATAAAAGAATAAAAGCAAGTACTGTAAAAGGCAAAGAATACAATAGAAAATAGAAAATTTCACACTAAAATATATGAAAAGATATTATGAGATAAGAAAAATGATAACAATAAAATAAAAAGAATATGTGCCACATATGTGTGCAAGGGTATGTGCAAAAGTTCACAATGTGTGGTTTAAATAATGTGCATTGTACATTGTACCATAGTACCAAGTCCAGTCTTAAACTAGTGCTCGCTATTTCTCATGGGATTACAAATTGTTTGCCTTAGTCTACTGACATTTCACAGTCTCTAGCTTCCCCTAGTTGCCCTATGTTATTCCTGACTACAACTGCTTCAACACCTGATTGTGTCTCCAAGTGTATCATCCTTGGGAGAGACTTGTTTTACAACCTGACAGAATATGCCTGTGCAGCTGTGCCTGAACATAAGGGACACGTGGCGTCTTCACCTATCCATTGCCGTATGTTGCTCCTATAATGAACCTAATATGTCTTGCCACCATGCTCCACAACTCCCTCCAGCCAAGTTTCCTCCTCTCTACACTTTCCCAATTCATCCATTGTCCCTGCTTTGCCTGAGCAACTGTCCTATCATATCTTGCTTCTTGCTCCTGGCTATCTATTTGCTCAACTGCCATCAGCCCATCAGCCCTGCAGGATATATACCCCGGCTCTTCAACCACTCGGCGCCAGATTGTTCTGCCAACTACAGTGGTAGTCACGCGCTCGGCCGCACTTGACTTCTAGTACTTGAGTTATTTCCTTGTGTGCATCCCTGCTTTACTAGCCGCATTCTCCTATCTCCCAGGATCCCCTGAACGCCTCTTTCCCCTTGTCTCCTCGCCGCAACCCACCAGCCTGCCTGCTTCCCTCTCACCTGCCTGCTCCTCTCTCACCTGCCTGCCTGCCTGCCTTCCCTAGCTCCAACCTGCCCAGCTTCTCCACCCTCCACCATCCCGTCACCCGATCCTTCATTAAATCCTCTTTTCCTACTCCCTTGTCGTGGTGTGCATTTTGGGTCCAGTACAACCATAACCGTGACATCAAAGCACAGATTGTCAGGTTTAATTTGAGGGTATTTTCATCCATATAGGATTGACAGTTAAGGAATAACAGGGCTTTTAAGGATTGTTTACACAAATTAAGATTATATTCAATGAAGTACTCATTTCGCATATGTAGCCAAAAAAAAAATTCCTCATGAGTAATGACTTCTGAAAGTGTGCAGCTCTAACATCACCTGCCTCTTAAGAGGTAGGTTCACTCACCAGATTTTGAATCTAAGAATTCAGCTTTGGCTACACTCTGCTCTAATTTATCCTGAAGCAGAATGAGTGCACGGTTGTGGTGGAAAAAAAACAAGGCTTCATGATTGGAATGTACAATTTTAGCACAGCCCCATACCTTCTAATTTTGATATCTCAGATCCTAGTGTACTTGTTCATTTGCCCCAACCATCTACTCCATCTACTTGGAGGTCCTCTTCCATGAAATTACTGCAGGGATAGAATGAATTAAATCAATTGTGAGGGACTGAAATGGTGTGCAGAACAGATAGCTTATGTAATTATGAAGAAATAAAGCTGCCTCAACTCATTGGGATCCACATTATCCACCTACTCATCCTCTTCACAAACAGCACTGGAAATCAAGGATATTCAATTACATCTATTTCAAACCAGCCAATAGCTGTTGAATTGGATATTTTTTGGTTGATTACTGGGGGGCGGGGTCAACTCTTGATCCTCACCACAGTTCACGCCATTCACTAAAATCAATAGAAAAGCAAGAAACTTTTACTCAGCAGATCTGTAACTCACTGTGTATTTGGTGATCATATGAGTTTTAGCAGCGTTTCAGCTGACATGGAGGTGAGTAGATAATGTTTTTTTCGTTTTGAGGTAAACTATTCCTTTAAAGTAAATAATGGATGAGTTTATGGGTTCATGGGTTATAAAATAAAAATACTATATATATTTTTAGCATAATTACACTATAATATTCTTGAGACAACACAACACCCCTGCATGAAGAAATTTGAGAAGGTAACAACAGTCTCACAGAAAATGTATTCAGAGCCAACTGAACTTCCACTGACAGTCTGAAATCTACCCTGGATAGTCAGGCAACCAGGGTGACAGAAGTTGAATGCCATCAGCCATAACCAGGACAGCATAAACAAGAGTGACCAACTGCAGGGCAACACATCTCTCAATGAAATTGAATCAAATTGAGAACAACAAGAGACAAAACAATATTTATGTGATGCGGCTAAAGGTAAATCCTGAGGGCCAGGATACTTCACTGCCGACTCAGTATTCTGGGTGCAGAAAACCTCACTGACCCTATAGAAGTCAGACATGCCCACAGAAGCCAGAAGCTGAGGTGATTTTATAGCCGCAAAGGGGGATCCAACTCCATATTAATGCCCATGGTTTTAGAATGGGATGTCCAGCAAGCTCATATAGATGTGATGGTCAGGTGTCCACTGACTTTTGGCCATATAGTGTATAGTTTAATTCTAAACTCTTTATGAATTTTAAAGCTTGCAGAACTGTTACTTTCTATTGCCAAAATGGAAATGGAAGAAATGGAGTGGAAGTCAAATATCCCCCTGACAAGTAGAATGTGGCCATCTTAATACCTGTTTACCCCCGGAGAAGATATCAAACTACTTGACAGATAAAAGCAAACATTTTGTATATAGCATCTACCCAATGTCTACATAGTTATTACACACCCACTGTCACAGCTCCAGCCCCGACCCCAGGTTTTCCCTGTGTTTTTACCTCCCTTGTGTCTCCACCTCCCCTGTCTGTCTCTCTGTCTGTCTGTGTGTGTGGCATGGGTGTGGCTCCCTCTCCCGGCCCTGCCTTTCCTCCACACCTGCCGCCTATCAAGCCATCAGCCCAGCAGCATATATACCCCGGCTCTCCAACCACTCATTGCCAGATTGTTCCGCCAACTACTGTGGTAGTCACTCTCTCGGCCACGCTAGACCTACAGTCAGAGTTATATTCCCTTGTGTGCCTCCGGGCTGTTCTAACTGTCTTTCTTGTCTCCCAAGATCCCCTGTACGCCTCATCCCTCGTGTCTCCTCGCCGAAACCCACCAGCCTGCCTGCTTCCCTCGCTCCTGCCTCACCTGCTTGCCCCAGCTCCATCCAGCCCAGCCTCTGCACCCCCCACCTTCCCTTCACCAGCTTCACTATTAAAAAACGCTTATTTTCTACTCCATCGTCTTGGTCTGCATTCTGGGTCCTACACAAACTGCTACTCCTGACACCCACACTAGAGGTAAAACCTTGAGACCATACAGTCCTGGTGATGCAAAAGCTAAACTGTAATCAAACCAAATATATTTCACAAAACCAAACATGAAGGTGAAAAAACAAGTGATATCTGACTCTTTGTTCGTGCCATTCTGGTCTCAAGAGAGAGAAGACACACAATGGACAAGCTGGGACATAATTTATTGTATTTGTTAATCTGTAAAGTTTGAGCGTGCATTTTTTTCTATCTGTTTATTTCTGTGTATATTAACATATGACCTCTGTCTTTTATTGAGTGTCCATAATAGATGTGGGCACTCAATAGACACTTGGGATACTTGGAATTTTTTAGCATGAAAACAGTCACATTTAACAATATTGAATATTGGCACAAAACTATTCAGTCCGTATCAATCAGTATCAGTCAGTATCAGCCTTCAAAAACATATATAGGTTATACCTATACCCTACTTTGCTGTCCATTTTTGTTTTTTCTGCCTAATAAAGTTTGGTTTGTTAAAAGAGCAATTCCAGGTCATCCTTGCCTCAGCTCACCACAATATAATGAAGATTATTAATATGAAGCCAGCACAACTGGCTACATCAAACAATTGTTTGAGTAGACTATGTGAACGGTGGTCTCTATCACCGCTATGCCACACATTTGTTTTCACTGATTAATAAGCGCCATCAAACTCCATCCAAACAATTTTTAACATCTGATTACTGCCAGAACCTCACAGTAACAGTCTGATGGCGATGATTTAAGTTTTAGTGGCTCAATAACTATGTTTGATAGGAAGTTAACATTTGCAGGCGGACTTTGACTAAAACACAGAAAAAAAGAAACAGATTCAAAGGAAGCAGTGGGAGAACAGATGGAGTCTGATGGTGGTTCCGAAGTTGAAATGGGATTGGACAGTGGCATGGCATGGCACGGGAAAGCCCACAGTTCATAGCGATGTCCGAGATTCACCACAGACGGGACGACTCATCCACGATATTAAAAAATCACAGGTAAAAAAATCAGCTCACTTTACAATGTAGTCATGTAGTCTCTGTCTCACTATGTCTGTCAATTAGGATGGGACTTCTGCTCTGGAGGAGGTGGCTGAGGGGAGGATGAGGTCTAAAATCAGATCCATCTTGGAGAACCCATCCCACCCCCTCTATGATGAGATGAACGGGCTGAGAAGCTCCTTCAGCCACCGTTTCATCCAACCAAAGTGCACAAGGGAGCGCTTCAAGCACTCTTTTGTGCCAACAGCCATCCGGCTGTACAATGCTACCTCCAACATCAACCCCTGAGCCTGCTGCTTTCTTCTTGACACCCCTGCCCCCCCACCACACACACACACACACACACACACACACACACACACACACACACACACACACACACACACACACACACACACACACACACACACACACACACACACACACACACACACACACACACACACACACACCTGCCTTCAGTACTTCAGAAGATCTACAAGCTGGGGAAGAGTTTCTTGGACAAGCCACTGAACCACAGCCATAAAGGCTCTACCACCTCCTCTCTGGGTCTGGCCGCAGTCAGCCACACTGGGATCTACACATGTGAAGCAGAAAGCAACCAAAATGTCTTTGTTGGACCAAGTCAGCTTTCAATTATTTCTTTCAGTTCATTTGTTATTTCAGTTAACATACAATGACACTTTACTGATCCCTGGATTGGTTGGCTTCATTGTGTAAACGTAAACAATTTCATTTTGTAAAAATACTTAACTAAATAGCATTTTCTAGTATTCTTGGAGTCCATGCCATTCATTTATGGTCATTTATGGTAGTTGTGGTTCTTTAACTCCTCCAAACCTACAAAAGAGCTGTACTTACCCCGGAATGTGTTACACCAGTCTAAATGTCCCTCTAACCAAGGAGAAAATGAAGGGCCTGCCACGTCCCTGGAATTTCTAGGTATTATCTTCGACAGTAAACTTATGCAAGCTTCTCTGCCCATAGAGAAACTTTCTTGCATTCTTAATACCATGTCCTTTACAATGGGGGCATCTAAGCCTGCAGCTGAATGTGACTTGCTTTCCTTGGTTGGCCACTTTTTGCACTGCGGATCATTCCTTAAGGGAATGCGTTTCATTATCTCTAGACTCCTCTACATCTCTGAATTGTAATTAATCTTCACAATCAAATCCTCCTGGATGAGGGATGCCATTCAGACTTGCATTTTTGGGCTTACATTGTCATCGTCACCTGCATTTTATGGGGAAATCAATGGTGTAGGAAATGGATCACTGCTTTCTGTGATAATGAAGCTGCAGTTAACATCATTAACAAAAGTCATTCTTAAATCCTTTTCATTAGACTGATTAGAGTGCCAATGGCCATGCTAAAAGCTATGGGCCCATGGGCTTCTGACGCTTTTGAGCACTACATACGCCCCAATGCTAAAGACATTTTCCATGCCCGAAAGATTAGAAGCATTTGATGTTCTGCTCTGCTCATGTTGTGCGTCCTTGTATGGTGGTGGACTTCAGGAGGACTAGGGTCCAGCCGACCCTGGTCTCCATCCAGGGGACAGATGTGGAGACAGTTGGGTCCTATAAGTACCTGGGAGTTCACCTGGACAATAAGCTGGAATGGGTCGGCAACACCGAGGCCCTGTACAAGAAGGGCCAGAGCCGACTCTAGGCTCAGGTCCTACAACATAAGCAGTTCTCTGCTGCATATGTTCTACCAGTCGGTTGTGGCTAGTGTCATCTTCTTTGCGGTGGTGTTGGGGCACTAACACAAGGGCCAAGGATGCCAACAGACTGAACAAACTGATCAGGAAGGCTGGTTCTGCTGTGGGGATTAACCTGGACACACTGGAGGAGGTGGCAGAGAGAAGAATGCTGGCCATCATGGATAATGTCATAATGGATAAAATCTATTTCTGATCCAGGTTCACAAAGATTGTGTTCCGTTTCTGTGCTACTTCTCATGTCCAACTCTGTGCTGGGACTATTTTTAGTCCTAGTCAAACTTTTAGTGTGATTCCTTGGAGCGATTCTGAGAACAGATGGAGCTGAGGTGACTATGCTGCAGAAACAGTTGGAAAACTCTTTCGAACCTCACAGCTCACTTTTATAGAGATAAATCCTTGATCAAAACTAAGTCTTCAGGAGAGATGGTCATCCCTGCAGTGTCCACCCCAATAGCAGATGACTCCAAAGACGGGCAAAATATGGTCGGGTTTAGGCACAGTTCTGGCAACTGCAAGAGTATTGTGGGCCAAAGTGGCCCAACTGTAACCAGCCATATTTGGGTTTATCATGGCATTCGGATTCTGGGCCAGACGGGGCCCAAATGTAGCCAGCCACATGGTCCAAGTGATGCCTGAGACCTGGTCTCATCAAGGTTAAGTTGTGGCTGAGTTCATCGCCGTTATTCCACGGCGTTATGTGGGCCAAATGAAAGTGGTAGTGTGGGCCAGCACTGGGCCATCACTCAATTGCTAGGGCAGGGCTGATGAAAGATCCTACCACTGTAACAACTGTCAGCATTCACGCTCAGCTAGCTCCTGGCTGGCTGCAGCAGGTCTGGAAATCTGCTTCATAAACCGTCGCCTCAGAGAAGGGCGTCCATCCACCAGACGGGCCCATCGGCTCCCCTCGGACCCAATCTGACACCCCCCACTAATCCCTTTCTGTCTTTCGTATCTTTGCAGGCTCCCGCTCACGGTGTTGGAGCAGGGCCACAGACGCCTCCTCAAGCACCCGAGCAGGGGTGTTGGCAGTGCGGCCAGCTGAATCAAAAACATGTATTCAGTACGTTATGGACCTGCAAGCAAAATTCCACATGCTAGGGCGGCTGTCACGATAGAATTTGCTCCAGGCCCAGGAACGCCTACTAAGTCAAATAAACAGAACAAAGTCAAAGTAACATAATGAGTGCGCAACTAATCAACTGACTTCACAGTCAGACCTGCAGAATTATATACTATGCTGCGCAGTCCATAGTAAATTGCAGGGGGAATTCATGAAGTATGCAAAACTGAGGAGAGCCGCAGTGAGCGGGGAAGCCGTATTTGATTGTGTTTGCAATTTGTGTCTGGACTGTAATAAACCCTGCGTGCCACCCAAACCCTCTGTCTCTGCCTGCCTTTTCTCTGTCTGTTGCGACCCGGTGGTAGCAAGTTAGCTACAGTGGGGGCTCGTCCAGGATATGGCAGACGAACGCAGGGCAGAGGCGTCCCCTCTGGAGAACATGGTCGGCTGTCTGGCTGCCATGCAGGAGGCGCAGGCGGCGGTCCTGCAGCAGCAGACCCAGACCCTTTTAGCCATGGTGCAGACCCAGGCGAACCTGCCCTACACTGATGCTGTCATCCATGAGACTCAGAGACTGGCCAACATTGCCCCCATGTCACTTCCTCATAAAACCAGCCAAGACATCACCTTCCAGGATTATGTCATCAGGAAGGTGAGATATGGTGAAATGGAGCTTAGCGTAAATTCAATCAGGAAGGGTACCTCCTAAGCCAAACACGCCCCCAGCTCTGCATCGTCCAACCACCCTAGCCCATGCTCCTTTCTCCTCCCATTTTACCCTCTCCAGAAACCAATCACTAACCATTTCCCACTATTTGTACCCCCTCAGCTGCTTCCGTGATTCTGTCATTTCAGCTGCCTAAACCACACCAGTTTGACACCTAAAACAAGTGCTATCGCAATTTCTAAAACAAATTATATTGCAAGTATCGCTCACCCGTCACCCCTCGGCCATCATGTCGGATTACATTACATTACATTACATTACAGGCATTTGGCAAACGCTTTTAACCAAAGCGACTTACAATAAGTGCATTTAAGATAGGTAGGCAAGAGACCACTAGTCACCAGACATCGTAAGTGCATTTCCTTCCTAAACAAGCATCTAAGAGCATAACCAGTGCTAAGGTAAAAGTGCAATAAGTTAGCTACCTACTTTTTAATCAAACAAATACGTAAATCCAATAAACAGCAGCTAAGACAAATAAGTGAAGCAAATAAGCAAGTGCTAAGACGAAGGGCCAGGGTAGTGTTTCTTGAGGTGGGTTTTCAGCCTGCGGCGAAAGATGGGCAGCGAATCTGCTACTCTGACATCAGTGGGGAGTTCATTCCACCACTGTGGGGCCAGGACAGAGAAAAGCCATGTGTTACGGCGTCAAAAGCAATAGCTCACATGTTGAGGCAGCAACATATAAAAGGACACCAAACCGAGTTAAACAAGAAAAGTAATTTATTTAACAACAAAAAAAGAAACTCAGGAAGTACTCACAACACTTAAAATGATAAGAGCAGGGAGGTCTGGCCGAAAGGAACAAAACGAGGAGAAGTCACTGGGCCAACCACGCAGTGGGCCGTCGGAGCCAGGACTTCTCCCTAAGCTAACCAAAATGGGGGAAAGAAACTAATCTATCAAACAAAACCGAAAACTGGACTACCAGACCTCCCTCCCCAAAAGAAAGGAGTCGGCTTACACAGAATTAACCAAAATAACATGCTGCTGGAAGGAGTCTGTCCTCCACTCTCCAGAAGGGACCTTTATACAGGGACACCCTCATCAAGCCCAAACCATGGGCACCTGTGCAGAGAGAGGGAGAGAGAGAAAGGGAAAAGCAAAGCAAGGGGGGGAGCGCGTAACACCCCCCACCCTAAGTTAGTGAATTAGTGTAGATCGGCCGCAGGGGCCTCTGTGGGACGGGGCAACCAGTCGCCTCGAGGCAGCAGAGCCAAGTGGCCGGGCGGGGGTGTAAGGCTTGATCATATTGCCTGGAGGTAAGAAGAAGCTCCTTTCACTGCCCTATAGGCTAGCACCAGGGTCTTGAACTGGATGCAAGCTGCTACAGGGAGCCAGTGTAGAGAACGGAGAAGGGTAGTTGTGTGGGAGAACTTGGGGCGGTTGAACACCAGACGAGCTGCAGCTTTCTGAACAAGCTCCAGATTTCTGATGGCCGACACTGGGGCACCAGCAAGGAGTGTCCAGGCGGGAGATGACAAGAGCCTGGATGAGCACCTGTGCTGTATCGTCAGTGAGGAAGGGGCGAATCCTCCTGATGTTGTAGAGGAGGAATCTGCAGGAGCGTGTCACTGATGCGATGTTTGCCCAGAACAACAGTTGGTTGTCCAAGGTCACACCCAGATTCCAGTCCGAGTTGTCACCACAGCATTATCAATGGTGATGGCCAGGAACACCAGTTCAGTCTTGTCCAGGTTGAGCTTCAGGTGGTGCATCGACATCCACTCTGAGATGTCTGCCAGGCACGCAGCAATGCATGCCTCCACTTGTGTCAGAGGGGGGAAATGACAGGATCAGCTGGGTGTCATCGACATAGCAGTGGTAGGAAAAGTCATGGGAGTGGATAACAGAACCAAGAGATGTTGTGTAGAGGGAAAAAAGAAGAAGACCCAAAACCGAGCCTTGCGGAACCCCAGTAGTGAGCCTGCGTGGTTCTGACACAGACCCTCTCAGCGTCACCTGGTAGGAGTGACCCGTCAGGTAGGATACAAACAGGGAGAGTGCAGAGCCTGAGACACCCATCCCCTCAAGGGTGGAGAAGACGATCTGGTGGTTCACCGTGTCAAACGCTGCAGACAGGTCCAGGAGTATCAGGACAGAGGAGAGAGAGTTTGCTCTAGCGGCATGGAGCGACTCTGTCACTGCCAGGAGGGCAGTCTCGGTCAAGTGACCCACCTTGAACCCGGACTGGTGGGGGTCAAGGGAGCATGTGGCAGGGCAGCTAGATGTAACAAGGTAAAGGACCTCGTTTGGGGAGAGGGGAGAAAGTGGGGTAGGGAGGGAGGTGGGGAGGGAAAAGGTGGAGAGGGTGGTAGAGAGGCAGACAGGTGTGGTTGGTGTGCAGAGCACCAGCCGGGGGGCGAGGGAAGGAGGATCGGATATCGTTGACCTTCTTGTCAAAGAAGGTGGCAAAATCGTCAGGGAGGAAGGGGTGGGTTTGAAGGAGGGAAGAGAAAGTTTCTGTCCCGCCCTCCACCTCTGCCTCCTAGCAGTCTCTCTACCTGTCTGTCTCTGTGTGTGTGTGTGTTGTGTGTTGGCGGGCGTGGCTCCAGACCCCGGCTCCTCCCTGACTCATCACCACCTCCCGCTCACCTGCTCTACCCCGCACACCTGCTATCCATCATCTCACCACCAGCATAAGAACCCCGGCTTTCCATCCACTCATCACCAGATCGTTGTTTGTACTGCCCCGCCAGTCTCGTTCTCGGCCGCTTTGCAGAATCTTCTCAAAGTTCCTCCTTCGCCTTATTAACCCTGTTGTTCTTGTATCCAGATCCAGTCTCCTTCCCTGACCCCCCGCCTGCCGACCTACCCTGCCTGCCTGCCTGCCTCCTGGTTCCCTGCCTGTCGTCCTATCTGCCTGTCTCCCAGCCCTGTTCATCCCGCTCCTGCTCCAGCCCGTCTTCCCCTTGCCTTCCCTACCCTGCCACCCTCTGTACTATCCCCTAGTAAAACCTGGTTTTGTCCCTACCTTCGCCTCTGTGGTTTTGCACTTGGGTCCTGTACACAATCGTAACAGTTTCAAAGAGTTTTTTTAGGGTTTTCATTTTAGTGCAGAAAAAAGCAGCAGAAGAAAGCAGCTTTAGCAGCAGATAGAGAGGAGGAAAAAGTGGAAAGGAGAGAAGTTAAGAAGGTCCTCCGAGAGTTGTCCTTTTCTCCATTTGCGCTCAGCCACTCTCAGGCTCCGTCTCAGTACGCACTGAGTCCGACAACCAAGGGGCAGGTGGAGTTGGGCATACAGGCCTGGAGGTGAGGGGACAGAGATTGTCCAGAGAAGAGGACAGAGTAGAGAGAAGATCAGTGGCAGTATCAGGAGATAGATGAGAGAAGGATTCAGGGGCAGGGAGGGCAGAGAGAACAGAAGAGGAAAGATCAGTGGGAGAGAGCAAGCGGAGATTGCGATGGGAAGAAACTATGTGGGTAGGGGGAGGATGTGAGAGAGAGAGAGAGAGAGAGAGAGAGAGAGAGAGAGAGAGAGAGAGAGAGAGAGAGAGAGAAAGTGGTGGTCAGAGAGATGGAGAGGAGTAACAGAGGTTAGCAGTAGAATAGTGTCTGCTGAAGATTAGGTCCAGCTGGTTGCTAGCCTTGTGGGTAGGAGGAGATGGGGAGAGGGATAGGTCAAAGGAGGTGAGGAAAGAAAGAAGAGGGTCAAGCTTCTAAGTCTGGATGTTGAAGTCACGAGAAGGATGAGTCCAGAGCCATCGTCAGGGAAGTGGGAGACTAGTGTGTCAAGCTCCTCCAGGAACTCACCAGAAGGGCCTGGTGGGCGATAAACAACCGCAATGGTGAACTTGACTGGATAAGAAACAGTCACAGCATGAAATTCAAAGGAGGAAGGAGAGAATTGTGAAATGGAAAAAAGAGAGTATTTCCATTTGCGGGAAATTAGCAGGCCAGTACCACCACCTCGCCTCGAGTGTGAGAGAAAGAGTACACATCTGACAGAGCTGCGGGTGTGGCAGTGTTTTCTTGGGCGATCCAAGTCACAGTTAGAGCAGAGAAGAACTCAGCTTTCAACACAGCCGACGGGCAATTCCAAAGCCCCCCTGCCACCACTTGCTCAACGTGAGTTGAGAGAGTAGGATAGATGAGATTAGTGGGGTTGCGGCGCCTGGGTGTGACCCAGCGTCTGTGCGACCACTGGAAAGAGGAGTAGACAGGAATAGGAAGCAAACACATGGTAGATCACAGTACGATGACAGGGTTTAAACAATAATATGAAGAGAAGAAGCACCCAATCTTTGAAGAAGTCAGACTTGAAAAAGTCACCTGTTGCCTTTGTTCGCCTAGCCTTTGTTTGCCTGACGCTTGAAAGCTGACACTTTAAAAGCAGCAGTGGTTTAAGACTGCTTCCACTGATTGCTAATTGTCTGCCAGGAGTCCAGGCCCCTCCCAGACAATTAACAAGGCAATTGGCCTAGCTTGGGTGAAACTACCTTCAATAGGAGCTATGACACAAAGAGAAACTGACCAACTAGCAGCTAACAATAGACTATTGATTAAAGCACTAATACTTAAGAAATCAAAGTACAGCTAATAGCAACCTGGTAAGCAAGAAAAATATACTCAGACTATTCTAGATGAGTCAAGTAGTTCAGAATCCCTCCAGAAGTTAAATACACACTGTATGTGTGTATTCTGTTTGTGACACAAACAGAAACTGACCAACTAGCAGCTAACAATAGACTATTGATTAAAGCACTAGTACTGAAGCAGTCTAAGTACAGCTAATAGCTGTACTTACTTGATAAGCACGAAAAATGTACTCAGCCTATTCTAGATGAGTCAAGTAGTGCAGAAACCCTCCAGAAGTTAAAATACACACGGATTCCGACGATTTCCTCGGGAACAGCCTGGTAATCCAAGATTCCCAGCACGACCCCTCCCCAGCCCCATCCTGTCTCACCGGCAACCAGACCGAGTTCACGCCGACCAGAATGAATGAAGCGAACTCACAGGGGGAGTAAAAGGTTTAAAAGGTTTGCAGTTTATGAATAAAGTTTCCAGATCAGGAGAACAGTGCTGCTGAATCACTGTCACATCATTACACCAGCCACTGTTAGTATAGAAACAGATACCTCCACCTTTCGTTTTGCCTGATAGTTCTGTGTTGCGATCCACTCTGAACAGTTGGAATCCTGCCAGCTGCAGCGCACAGTCCGGTATCGCTCCACACAACCACGTCTCCGTGAAGCACAAAACGGAAGATGAAGAAAAGTCTCCGTTTTTCCCCACCAATAGCTGAAGTTCATCCAGTTTGTTGCACAGTGAACTCACGTTAGAGAGGAATACTCCCGGTAATGGTGTTCAAAGTCCGTGCCGTGCCTTACTGTGTGGACAAAGTTGAGCGCACATTTGACCAGAATGTCCAGTAATTCCACGGATGGGATTGTAGTGTATGCAGGAGACATCGGCCTCCCCCCCCTCTTCGGACCACAGCAACACCCAAAGACTAACACATTCCTCTCCCAGGGTCTTCCTATGAGGTCAAGACCCCTGCTGTGCTCCCAGGAACCCAAGGAACCCCCTTTGCAGCAAAAGGTGGATTTCCCCCATAAAGCCGTCAAAGGTAACACTTTGCAGGTTCGACTAGCCCGCTCTGGTGCCATTAGGAGATGGGACCGATGATAAGGGCCGGGGAAATGTACCTAATCTGCCTTCCAAGGGAGACACAGAATAAGAGAAAAAAGAAACTCTGGAATGTATTGAAAAAAATTGCTTTCTGTATATGTTTTATTAGATTTGAACTTCACATCCTGTGGCAGATGATGTGCCCTACTCCCCAATGTAGTATCTTGGTTATTCAAGGCACACAAAATGTGTTATCAGGACTTTTGGTTTACTCGCCAGTATTTTGTGGTAAGACAGTAATGTTTGGTGTCATTCAAACCCATTTGTTGTTAGGTGATTAAATATGTCACTTGCATCCCCAAAGGATCAAGAAAAATGATGTTTTCCAAACCTGAGCTGGAAATGCAGTTTTAGGGGATGGTGATCACCGGTCATCAAGTTCTAAATCTGATGCATGCAAATGAGGGAAACACCTACCACTCCTGACATACCATAAAGCCCTTGACCCTTGGGCTCAGCTCAGAACACACATGAAATCTTACAAACTCAAACGAACAAAAGGAGGACAACTCCTGCAACGGGCGGACGGGCAAAAACTCAGGTGGAAAGACATCAAGGAACATCAAGAAACTCAACTCAACCGTCCTGCAGCCCATCCCGCAGCCTGTCCTGTAACTAAGTTTGAACCTGGCTCAAAGCTCTTCTCTCAGCTCAAGTACCAGACCAGCTCCAGAGTGAATCTTGCCGAGACGGCTGATTGAGTTCACTCAACCTGATCCAGAAGACTACAAAACCACGTCAGAAGCCAGCCGCTACTCTACTCTGCTTCCTGAACGACGTGAGTCAACACATCGCCCTATCCTTCTATATCCACTGAGGTGAACTGTTGGCACGACGACTCCGACAAACAATGGCCCCCGGACCGCACTCCACAACGGCCCTCCTGACGTCGACTGGTCCAGACCAACACGTGCGTGTGTTTACCTGTCCACTGCGACTGCGCGACGGTTACCACGGAGACAAGGACGCCGCTGACACCCTGCAAACCAGACGGTAACCAACTTTCTTGTTGATGCACGGGTGATGCAAAGGCAGTGTTGAACTGTGAAAGTGAGGTTAGAATACTCTCTCTCTCTCTCTCTCTCTCCACTATACTCTGTCCGTCTGTCCAAGTCTCCCGGAAACTGTCAGCTGTCCTCCAAGCCATCTTTCGCTGTTGCCACATTGCCGCAATTAGACGTATTACAACTCAGGTCGTTTTGTCGGTGCAAACTTCCTTGCCATCTTTGATCCCAATATCATTTGCCACTCTTATTTGATATATCCTCTGCCACTGTTTAACTTTCTACCTTATTTGATATATCCTCTGCCACTGTTTATCTTGCTATCTTGTTTGCCAGTTTTATTGCCATTATCTGTTTTAGTTTAGTATACATTTATTCATTTTATTGGTGTTTTATTTACATAGTTAATAAAATCTATAAAGAACTGGCTTTTGTGTCATTGATATCCTGGACATTAAGGTAGAAAATCACTGAAATCTAGAGCTCACTTCTTCTGATTATTAGACTGATATCATTATAAAGAGACTATTCCAGTGTAAACTGGTGGTGCCCCGCAAGTGTTAATTAATAAGATATTAATTACTAAGAATAATTTCAATAATTGTCAATTTTCAGAATTGACCAAAATAGTCTCATCGTTCATAACGAAGCACAACACGCTACAGGACAAGGAAAGTTGGAAATAAATGGTGTTTTGAATTTTCAGATGTGAACTGCTCTAAGGGAAACCCTTTAAGTTACAACTCAACTCTCTAAGTACAATAAAAAAAGTAGAGCAACAAAACAAAAATTGATTGTTACAGAAACAGTTTCAGAAAAAGGGAGATTGGACACTTTAAGAAACAAATTTTGGTACAACCTTCTCCCAGTCTGCTTGTAATCAGTAGTGACATGGACAATCATTTCATTTGATAGTCGTTCAACTATGTTGTGACTTCTCACCACAGCGCTGAAGTGTTTTCAAGGCTAGATGCACTGCAGAAGAAGACACACCAGTTTCCTCCAGATGAAGACTGTCTGGCTCTGCTGCTGCTGTGGTCTTTGTCACTTGTGCCTGAGTTACAATCCTGCTAGGAGTCAGGGACTTTTTTGTTTGTTTGTTGTGTAGCCCAGTGTGAACCCAGATCTGAAACTTCTGAAACGGAGGTTATTTTTTGTCTATAAATACAGCTGATAATTATCAAGACCTGTCCGGTGATCAGCATTCCTCCTCTGAGCAGCTGGCTGGATACAACAGTAATGCATTTTCAATTAATAATGTCACCATGAAACCACAGCACATCAAACCGCCCTCTGCAACTGATGTTAGTATGACAGTGCAAGGTTTTCGAGCCAAGTGGAGATTCCCGCAAGTTGCTGGAGTTATTGACGGGATGCATATAATCATCAAAGCTCCGCCCGACATCCCTGCAGATTACTGGCAGGGAAAATCCATGATGCCCGCCGTTTTTTTGCCCTTTCATCACTGCGCCGTCAAGCCGAGAGCGGCACACTGTTGGACCGAAACATTTGAGGGAGTGGATGTACCGCTCGTCCTCCCGGGTGACTCTGCTTATCCTTTACTCCCTTGACTTATGAAGTCGTTCCCAGAAGGCATGGGAGTAACGTCTGAACAGATCAGCTTCAATCACTGGCTCAGTCAGGCAGGGATGACTGGAGAGGGAGCCTTCGGGCGTCTCGAAGGACAATGGAGGTGTCTCCTTAATCCAGGGGTTCTTAACCTGGGGGTCACGAGGGAGTCACAGGGGGTCACGGGAAGGGTTCTAAAAGAAGTATTTTTTTTGTCAAAATATATATACTATATATATACATATTTGGAGTATGGCTTCATTCAGACATGCGATGGAGAGTATCCACCTCCACAGTACATGTGTGTGCGTCAGAGTGTCAGAGCGTCAGAGTGTGAGCCTGATTGAGGCATGAGTTCGACAGGAGATCGGGACATCGAGTCGGACTGTGGAGCGGAGAGAGCGAGCGGGACCAGCAGTGGCGACCGGGTTGAATTATTCTGCTTTGGTGCAAATAAAGCGGCCTGTTGGACCGTTACCTCTGCCCTCCTGCCATGTCTCTGTCTGTCACGACCCCGGTTGTAGAGAGCGCTACAGATGGCTATGGCGTTTTGTATGTTATGCGTTACGCAAAATCTTTTAACCCTCAAAACAGGGTCGCACTTATAAAAAGGTTAAGAACCCCTGCCTTAAACAATAGGATTACTACGATTACGCATAATTTCAGCATGTTGTGTGTTACGCAACTTTTGTGACTCTCACAATGAACAATTCAATGAAGGAGACACTGAAGAGGATGTAGAGGACTGAGAGAATGAAAGGGATGACGGAGAGAATTGAGAGTAGGAGATCCGGAAGAGGCATGATATTAAGAATGTATTGTGTGACTATTTTTTCAAGAATGTAGGCTTCAGGTTATGTCGGGGCTCCTACACATTTTCAGGGTTCCCATGCATTGGACTAGCTACAACTATCTTCAGGCATTTTCCATGTAGGTTATTACATTCAAACTACAACTACCAGCAGTTAAGGCGGACTGGACAACATTGAACACTTAATGGGATTATACGGTGCTGTGTTGAATTTTTAGGTTACAATTTACAAATCAGAAAATTAGTGAATAAAAACATTTATTGGTTTCAAAATGTTTTAACTTGGGTTTCTTTTATCATATGTTTATCTTTACAACAATGTTTATCTTTATCAGTCAACAATGTTTCTCAGTTAACATTCAAAAGTGCCTCTCAATGAGAAATAAAGGGCAAAATTCTACTGTCTTACAACGTTTCACACTGAAAAACGAAGTGCAACCTTGAAATGTATCTACTGTTTCTCACAAGCTTAGTCAGATTAATATTACATTATTATAATATTAATTATTGTATCTGCTGTATAATAAGCTGTATAAAAAGCCTGCTCAAACAACAGGAACAAACAACACATGTCAAGTTGGTGTGCAACTATTGAAAAATCGAAAATGCTGGCTAGTGTTGACATCATGTATTATAGATGAAGATGTGTGAGCGTGATGTGAGCCATCAGATGAATTTAGAGTTGCTTCACCTGTTGTGACCATGGGCTGTGGCATAAGCTGCTGGGGGATGGGCTGCAGAGACTGGGGTGGCAGCTGATGTGGCATAGGTGCGGGCATCGTAGCCTGGGGCATGGATGATGATGTGGGCTGCTGAGGCTTGGGCCAGGCACAAGGGGGGTAAGTTGGGGATAGTTGCGCAAGGGAGGTTTCATGCTCGTGGACAGTTCATGCACGCAAGGCGAGTTCAATTTGCGTCCTCCTAACTGACAGGAAAAAAAGACAATGACCAAGAGCTGAAATAAACCCTCAAATAAAAGTGGAACTACAGTGTTATACCTTCTTTTAATTTGAAATGCCTGGCTTTTCACGTGCTTTATTTGAAGAATTTATTATAATGCAACAGCAGGATCAATCATTTAAAAATCTGTTCATCAGACCTGACCTACTTATATATGGCTCAAAAACTACACTTGTACGAAACAACAACATAAACAACAATAAAGTTGTGTGCTGTCATGTGTGCGTGTGTGTATATGTGAGAGCCAATCAAAGTGCTTAAAAAGGGAAAAACTGTGCCCAGATGGTGTGCGCTTATGTGTGCAAAAGGAATGCACCCCATAAATGCAAACAACATAAACTGCAATACTTGTGTGTGGTGTGCTTTCATGGACAATTAATTGTGCATTGAGGGAATTTGTAACTACATAGCTGGAAATATGTGCTGTCATGTGTTTGAATGTGTTACATTACAGGAGCGACTGCAAGAACTTTATGACCAGCAAAAAGTGGTCGATGCCATGATTCCCATCGTCCAGGAGAGGGTCACATCCTGCCTGCAACGTCTTGTTCACTGAGTGTGAAGTTGTTCTGAGGCATATCTACTGACTCTCCTGTGTGCGTTACAAATTCCCTCAACGAGCGACTAATTCTCCCATGACTGGTTCATTTAAGTAGCAGTAAATTTATTTTTAGAATTTTAGAATCTCAAATTGTAAATGAAAACCTAAAAAAAAACAAAAACACCGGTGTAATGCGAAGGGAAAAGCCTTAAACCTCAACGTTTCCCAAACCCATCATTCCCGTTTACTGCAAGCAGCATGGTTTCTTTGAGCTCTTCTACATGGAAGTATCAGTATCTTGATTTAAGGGAAATATTCTATGTTCAACAATTCTGCAATAATTCATGACTATACAATTCTGAACACTGACCAATTTCCAACGGAGTTAGGATTTTTGTTCAACAAGCTAGAGCTTTGACGGCGGGTTTGGATAGAGGAGGTACTGATATCCTCATTTCCAAGCTCTAAATCCGGGTTTCGGGTTAGTTCGAGTATCCAAGATAAATTTGCCTACAACAGCGTGTAGCAGGTACGAAGCACAGGGATGAATGAGGAGCCGACAGATTAAATGGGCTGTCTTGTTGAAATCTCAACACATGATTGGAGTTTGTTTGGGATATTTGTTACGTGTCCTGCCTGAACTAACGCAAGCTTTAATACAATTTCGGGATATTTCACTTGGGTAGAGGCTTTGATTGTGTGCTTGATGACCTTCATAAGCTCCCTTCTGAACATAATACTCCCTGCACCACAAACTTCAAATAGTATTCTCAAATGGCCACTACTCATTTTCTATGGATCTGCTCAGTGGTGCATTTCGACAAGCCCTCGCCAAATGTTTTTTTTGGAAGCAGTCTGTGAAGTTGGATCACCAGTACGGCTGAAGACGATGAACAAGAGGGAATGATTGAACTTTTAATATCCGACAGCCAATGAAATTATGTGTGTCCCCCATCTCTCTCTGTGGTGTGTGTGTGTGTCTTTCAAGTTTATAGTTTTTCCATGTATAATAAATGATGTGCAAGTAACAAGTAATAATATTCTGCAATTACCCTCAATTGAGGTCAGCTCCCAGTGATGCATTGTGTCCTCTTCCCTCTCTCTGTTGTTTGACCCCAAGGTACTGTATTGAACTTTAAAAAGATACATGAACTGTGCACGATTCAGTGGCTCCCTGATGTCAGTGTAAAATGGGGAAAAAAAGCAAGCAGTTTTGTTTTCCCCAAAGATTGCCACAGGAGTGGACCCCGGCAATGAACTGTGCTGCGATTTTTGCAGTTCAAACAACTCACGCATTGATTGTGCTTTTTTTATTTTTTCAATCGAGAATAAATGTACACACAGATTTTATTTTGACTCTGTTGCATTGGCCTCTGTGCAACATAATTAAAACAGCCAAGTGAAGCAGGAAGCGATTGATAGCATTCCCCCAAAGCTGCAACAGCTGAGCCAGACTCCGACTACATAAGCAAAGCATATAAAGAACCTGGGGTCCATTGTTGTTTGAGCAATCAAGATTGTTTTTATAGAACATGTGTGATTCATGGGCAGCAGAGGACTCAGTCGATTGGGGGGCCAAATAGACTGGTGTATATAGTTCAGGTGCTGAGAACCCGGGTCCCTCGTCAGCTGGGGCTGGTATCACATTCCACAATGGCCTGGGGCTGGCATCCGCACTCCAGGGGCCAGCACCCACGTTGCACATCGGCCAGGGTCTCAACACTGAACACACTCAACACTCAACACACTCAACACTTACCAGACACGCCAGCAGACACACAGCAGCCATTTATGCACTCACTCAAACGGGGAGACAATTCACAGTAGGGATGGGCGATGCAATTTCAAACAATGCAATGCTTTTGAGATATTGTGAATAGGGATATGCAAAATATATTTTTTAAGAATCTGCCATTGTAACCGAGGGAATACGTAAAGTATTACTCCCTTGGCCTTCCTGGGTTGTTGATTGTGTACCTGCCTCAGCTTGAGAATGAAGGTTGATTGTCTCTCAGCCAATCACAAGTTCAGTAGCTCCAATGGAACTGCCCCCAGTTTCCTCAAGCTGACTTAGTTCAGCTGAGGCCAAAAGAGCTCAAGCCACAAGCGCATGGCACGCTTCTCAATTTCGATTGAACTAAAGATTTCTTGGACTCACTTTCACCAAAGGCTTCTGTTTCAGTTTTTGCAAGCTGGTTATTGAATTTACAATTTCCCATTTGGTGCGTTTGAAACTGCTCATTGGACTCACTCTATTTCAAGTCGATTCAATATCAAGCCATGATAATGGTGTGGGCCTTGTCAGCTCTTGGTTTTAGAACATTTTCTTTCTTTCTTATGGAAATTGTGTTGCCTTTTTAATTATAACATTGTTGGTTATGAAATTGGTTATGAAATTGGTTATCATTCCAGTTGTAAATGACTATGGTTAAACTGACTGAAGGCCATATCACCCACCCCTAATTCACAGCAACCTCTGTAGATACCTGCATAACTGTGCGCTCCTCTAAGGAGCATGCAGGTTGATTTCTTTTGCCTTCCATCATCAGAGTCGATGGCTTTGAATAGGCCAGAGAGGACATGGGACGGATTAAATAGAAGGTGAAATATTCTTCTCCTGATAAACTGTAAATAATCCCTTATCGAGTAACCCGCTGTCGTCAAACATTGAAGGATTTTGTCATCTCAATACATGTACTTTCTAAAAGATTGTTAAATTATAACAATACCTAGTGCCATTGGCAACACTATGGAAAAGTAAAGCCGTTGTCTGGAATGGAGGTAGTTTAGAAAGGCATGGTCATAATCCAGCTAATTTGCTATGCTTGTGTATGTAGATTTGAGCATGAAGAATTGCTCTGGTAACAAGCTAAACCAAATTTTGTAATTTTTTGGGGAAAATCCTTGGTTCATGTGAAATTGTCACTTATCCAGCAAACGTATTCAGATGCCAGGAACAAGGCCATGATTAGAACTGTAAAAAAAAAAAAAAAGGATGCATGAAACAGAATCATATATATCACATCATACACCACACAACATTGCAGAGATATAAACATGAATCAATAGCTCAGTACACAGCATTGAAAAACCACACAAAACCAAAACCACACAAGACAAGGAATAAATAAAAGATAAAAAAGAGATTTCAAAAAAATCAAGTGTGTGAGTGTGATTATGTCAGTGCAAATTATCAATTATTATTATCATCAAGTTCAATCAATCAACACACTTTTAGCTCAGTTCAGTACAAGCAATTGTATAAAAAAATCGCTTTGTATAAAAGTATCTGCTAAATGACTGTAATGAAATTGATCATAATTTGCAAGAAGAATACATGAATTGAAACCAATCTGAAATTTTTTTACCACCTTAAACCACCTCTATGTCAGACCACTGTCCCTGTATAGATGTACGATGGGATTCAGCCAGTGCAGTGTGTGTGTGAGAGAGAGAGAGAGAGAGCGTCTGCCTATATATCCACCCTTTGATCTTAGCAGCTTCTGAGAGCAGTGAGAGGCTTTGATCTCTCTTCCTTTTAGTTCGGACCGCAGCCCATAGGAGATGACAGCAGAATGACGAATGGAGGTAGCAAGCAATGAAACACAGATAGGAGAAGGAGGAGTAGAGAGGGGAAAAAAGAGAGAAAAGTACAGTGGGATACTTATTGTAGGTAGGGGGGTGGAAGAGAGCAGAGACAGAGAGGAAGATGAATAAAAATGCGAGAAAAATGAGAGAGATGGGAGCAAGGAGAAAAGAGAGAAAGTAAGAAGAAGTAGGTGAACAGGACTTCTACTGTGAGTAGGGGTGATACTAAGTATGCCTTTATAGGTGTCAAGACATATAGGTGTAAGTGTTTTCTTGTGAATTATGATGTGCCAATTTAGAAAAGCCAAATGGAAACAGCAAAATTCAACATTGGCATGATCAGCATGAAATATGTCCAACATTACACTAACGAACAATAACAACTTGACCAATACTAATCATTTGAAATCACTTTTCATGAATGTGTTTTTCTGACTTTCAAGAAGCTGATTTATTTGCGTCAACCCAGCTTTTTGTGACAAAGTTACATGGAAAAATGGCTAAGGGTGTGGTCAGATTTGATTTTCACCGGAAACAAGTCTAGAGTGGATGTAGTGTAGCCAGGAAGCAGCAAAAAGGCAACGTACAACATTGACCTGGAGATGAGGATAGGCTGAATGGGACTTCTATCGTTGGTAGGAGGGAATGAAAGGAAAGGTAAGAGAGAACAAGAGGAAAGAGAATACTGCAAGTAAACCAGCAGGATTTTTAATGTCGGTAAAGGAAGCTGTCATTGTTTGTGTTTCTAAATAACATAAGAATTAATAAAAATACATTTGCTCCAGCCGGTTTAAGTGGTACATTTTTTTTATGCTAAGCACTCATTGCTGTGGTGTTTCTGCACCAGCTTATTTTACATATTGTCTTTTGTTAAACCTACATTTGTGTTAATACTATGAGGGGCCGTATGGGACATAATTAGTGTGCTTGCTTCAGAAAAGCACACTTATGTTCTCGTACTTACTTATTTATTATTATTATGCTACTACTATTTCTGCAATACTTCAACTAGTACTACTACTACTGCTACTACTTTTGCTACTACTACTGCTGTTACTACTCCTGCTACTTCAACTAATACTACTTCTGCTGTAGCTATTACTAACAGCCAGGGTCACATTTGACAGTGTCTGTCTCCCTCTGGTGGCTGTCAAATGTGACCCTGGCTGTCTTTGACCACAGACCAGAGACTCAGTTTGTGGTTTACTGATGACTGAATAGAAAACATAAACCATTACTTCTGCTAATACTTCAACTATTACTACTACTGCTACTACTACTTCTGCTAATACTTCAACTATTACTACTTCTGCTACTACTACTTTTTACCACTTACTGCTTCTGCTTATACTACTACTTCTGCTACTACTACTGCTGGTGCTGCTATTACTTCTGCTTTTATTACTTCTACTACTACGATTTCTTAACACAGTATCTTTCTAATTAAATTGACTTTTTAAAAAACATTTTTAAGATGAAGCAAGCACACAAATTTTATTTTTCTAGTTCAAACTTGCCTCTCATACATAATGTTCAATCCTACACTTATGACTTGTCTCTAAGTTACGATAATAACTGAATTAAATCACACAGACACCGCAGGTCAAGTTAACGTGTCTTTACTGCCGGTTGTCAGCTAGAACAAGGCCGTACTGATGTCTAACGTCACATCATACATATCAGTACACGACACATACTACTGAAAACCTCTCACATACACTACTGAACACGACATCCCCCCTTAACTTAGACTTAAAATCAATCCCCATAAACAATAACACCTGTTATCTGATTAGTTTTACCATTACTACGCTTTTCAATTTTCCAATTTCAACTGTTTAGATTTTCTTCCAACCTGTAAGAAAACAATAATTTTCTCTTATGTATGTATAAGTAGTATGCTTTTTTTACATAACAAACCAGTATGTATTTTTTTTTTTTCACACAAAACGGTATGCTTGTTATTGCTTGATGTTACATTCACTGTATTTCAGGAACTCTTTTAGAGGGGAAAAAAGAAGAAGACTTATAGTCTGCAGTCTCTACTTTAAAGTCTGAGGCAGTTTTATTTCTCTGTGGGGCTTTGCTGGCCTGGGGGTCAGAGGTCTTTGGGGTGACCCCTCACTGACAGTCTCTGGCTTGGACTCAGCCTGGTGTCTCGGAGTGTGACTCTGTGTCTCAGTCTCTTTCACCTGTGTGTTGTCTGCTTGTTGTGGAGCTGTTTCCTTCTTTGTGTATCTTTTCACAAAGGTTGTGTTTCTGGAAAACCTGGCTCCAGTCGGCGATTGAACCTGAACCATGTTGCTTCCCTCCTTGCTGATCACAGTGTGTGGCACCTTATTGAAGGTTGTTGTGAACTTGTCTGTTTTGTCTTGTTTCAAGCGTACATGTCTACTCCAGAGTGCTTCACTCTGCGTCTGTTGTGTGCATAGATTTTGCTTTTACTTTTCTGTTCTGCATACCGGTCTCTTGTCTCGCAGGTCACTCTGTGGAGTTGCGATATCAGGCAACTTCCCCCTCATTTTCCCTTTGAAAAGGAGCTCGGCTGGGCTCCTGCCTGTAGTGGGGTGATCAATGGACCTGCAAACAGTTACATACTTGCATAGCTCACGCTTCCAGTTCAGTACCTCAGATTGCAATGCGAATCCGTTTCATGAGTGAAGCATTGCCCACTTTGGCGTCGTTTTCACGTGCTGGATTCCATTCTCCTGGCAAAAGCTCTGAAACTGAGTAGACATGACCTGTGGTCCACAGTCTGATGTGATTGTTACTGGAAGTCCATGACGACTGAAAATCATCTCTAAACTCTCAATCACTTTCTCTGCTGTAGTAGATTGCATAATGTCATGTTCAATATCTGCTGTAATAGTCAACAACTACCAATATAGAATGTCCTGTAGGTCCCAATAAGTCAAGTGGCTACATCTTGCCACGGTCATTCAGGCGGTGTGGTGGGTCTCAATGGTTCTAGTACATTTGGTCGTGCTGTGATCTGGCACCCATGACAGGCTTTTACGAGTTTCTCTGCAGCCTTCTCCATGCATGGCCACTGTATTGTACTCCTAAGGTGTTGTTTTGTGCATACAATGCCTACATGTCCTTCATGTGCTAAGGCTTATGCTCTAGCATATAGTAGATGTGGCAAAACAATGTGTGTTCTCCTTATAACTAATTGTCCAATCAGACACAGTAAATTTGCTATAGGTGTGTATGCCTTATGTCTTAGCTCATCATCTGCCGCTGATGCTTCCTCCACTTCTCTCATGGTCAATGCACATGGAGTTGAATTTACAGCCACAAATCTGATGTACTCCTCTGGTCTGTGTGTGTGTGTGTGTGTGTGTGTGTGTGTGTGTGTGTCTCTCGTTCATGGAAGTCTTTGCGAGTAGACAAGACAGAGGGTCAGCGATATTGTGCTTTCCTTGTATGTGAACTACACGAAAGTCAGATGGTTGAAGTCTCAGCACCCTCTTTTCAATGTGTGCACATGGCTTTGAGCAGGTACTATAGATGGGTTCCAATGCTTTATGATCATAAGTCAAATGTCCTCCTGTGTTCATATGGCTGGGTGAAGTCTTTCACAGGCCCAGACTAACGCCAAGGCCTCATGCTCAGTCTGCGAATATCTCCCTTCACACTCTCAGACTCCTGACATAACATACCAGAACCATTTCTCCTCTCTGTTCCTGAGCGAGCACCATGCCTATACCCACTGGGGGTCCTATGTCGGCGATCACTTTTGTCACTTTTGTCAAAGTAAGCAAGAGTTGCTGCTTCAGACAGTTTGTCTTTCTCTTTTGGATGCATCCGTTGTACTCACATGCATATGGCTGACATTTGCGTTCCAGTGACATAGCCAAGTCTAGCTTCTCAAATACACTACTGAAAATTAAACTTCTCACATACACAAGTGAAAACCTCTCACATAAAATACTGAAAACCTCTCAAATACACTACTGAACACCTCTCACATACACTACTGAAAACCTCTCACATACATTACTGAAAACCCTGTGAATGCACAATGAGCTTGAACCCCCACAAATGCATATGCCAGGTAACAAAAAAGACCCAGCAACATAAAAGGTGTTCTTTTGATAAAAAAAAACAAAAACAAATAATAATAATAATAATAATAATAAATAATTATTATTCTGAACAGTGATTGGGACCTTGTATTTTTAATTGTATCTCATACACTCTTAGGTCTAAATACATTGTTACTTGTAAACACTCCTCTTAAAGACAATCCTAATATCCCAAGTCCTATTGCTGACAGTATTCTGCAAAGCTGGATTAGGAAAGGTATCAAAACAATTGGTGACCTATATATTAATGGCATGTTTGCTAGCTTCCTACAATTATCTGAATTATTTGACTTACCAAGGCATAGTCTTTTCAAGTACCTACAAATAAGACATTGGATTAGAAGTCAGTCGTTGGGATCATTCCCTAATATACCGGAGGAATCCCCATTGGAAATCCGTTTGCTTGATACCAGACTTACTTCTACAAAGGGCCTAACATCTTCCATATACAACACCCTTATTAATAACCTCACAGCATACCATAGATCTTCAATAAAGCAAAAATGGGAATCGGACCTGGAGTGTTCTTATGATGGTGGGGACTGGTGTACTCTCCTAGAAAGTACACAGAACATATTACACTCCTCATAGACTAAACAAGCTTAATGGTGGGGTCTCTGCCAGGTGTCAGAGGTGTAAAGTGTTTACTGGGACTCTTCTTCACATGCGCTGGAGCTTGGAAACTCATATTGACTTTGATCCTATAGTTTGGATACTGGGTGATGTGAGCTCACTTAAGACTCATCATGAGAAGTATTTCACCCTGCTTGCAAGCACTGCAGCAAAAAAATGTATACATTTTTTTGTAAAATACTGTATTCTGTCAGGAAAAAACCCACGACCTTCGATTGTATCTGGGCCCCCTTTCTTACCCCAGTTAGACCCTAAGGACCAAACAAGGTCCTTCACCTTGTTACATCTAGCTGCCCTACCACATGCTCCCTTGACCCGGTCCCCTCCCCTCTCCTTCAGTCTACTGCACCTGAACTTCTTCCCTTCCTGACCCAACTCATCAACACATCTCTGGTGTCTGGATGCTTTCCCTCTGCTTTCAAGACTGCCAGAGTCACCCCCCTTCTGAAGGCTAGGATTCCGAATAGTTCTGCCGTAGACTCCAAGAGGTTTCCAGTCTTAGGGTGAAGCTCCCCAGGGGCAGGTAGGAGACAGGAAGAAGATCTAACCCTTCTGGATAACTGATGGAGCCGTGATGTTGGTGGTGGGTCAGACTGCTGAAATGACAGAAACACGGAAGCAGCTGAGGGGGTACAAATAGTGAGAAATGGTTAATGATTGGTTCCTGGAGAGGGTGAAAGGGGAGGAGAAAGGAGCGTGGGCTACAGCGGTTGGATGATGCGGAGCTGGAGGCCGTGTTCGGCTCCAGCTGATAGAATTATGAATGAAAGAGGTAGCCTTCCTGATTGAACTTACGCTGAACTCCATAATAAAAATTGCCCACTGTCATAACATGAACGTCTGCCAAGCGATGGAGTTGTTGTGGATGATTGTTGAGAATGGCATTGATCCAGTCCAAGTAAGGGGAGATAAAGATTGCTTTTTGTGGAAATGTTTAGCATAACGCTATTACAGTGATAACAGGGAATTAGAGGTTGTGTGTGAGTGTCTGTGTGCGAGTGTGTGACTGGATAACTTTCGCTGTGGCCCGAGTGTGCACCCCCGGACTTAGCGTGACTGGCAAAGTGTTACGTGAAATGACGTCTAGGGCTGAATTATTTGTGCTGCCCGCGGAAACTGACAGACCCCTCTGTCACACGGAGCAATTCCAAAATTTGTACTTTTTTTATTTTGCGGTATAAATGACGAATTTGTACAAATAGAGCCCAGGTTCAAAAATACCGGAATACCCCTTTAACTCACAGCCTGCAATTGAAGCCTGTCTATATTTGTTTTGTGTTTGAGGCAATCTAGCCTTATTTATTATGTTGAATAAAGGCATTTTCATGTTTGAAAATGTGTCATTGTATTACTGTTATATGTAGACTAGAACAATGTTACCAGAATGGTAGTAGATTGATTTTGCAGGGGGATGCAGGGGGGAATGATTAAGGCTGTGGGCAGTTGTTACGTGAAGTGGGGCGGGCAGGAGTAAAATTTATGTTGCGGTTGTGGTTACCGACATCCCCTACCATGGTTGCTCCAGAAGTCATTCCAAACTTCTTTCACATTTATAACTAATGAATCTGTGAACATGAGTCATTTGGTGAACCTTTTTTATTCAATGTGCCTTGTTATACTACTAATGCATATATTTTTAGCATGGGTGGCCACGGGGGGAATGAGTCTAGCTTAGCACAGTGGCAGAGCCCAGGACTAATACCTGTGGATGATCAGCTGAGGAGAGGACTGAGAGGACTACTTTGTTACTACTTTGTTTGAGTTTCAATACCTTAGCTATGACTATCACTGTCACTTGATGTACTATAATAGAAATGCAGGAAATATTTAATGACAATAACAATAATCCAATAATCCAATAACAACCATCCAGCACATATCTGAATTGTACAATTTGCCTCTCTGTGCTGCTCTCTGGTTGCCGTATTAACGAAGAAAAATGCCCACATCACCCGCCAGCCGGCGCAAAATGAATGCTAACCACTATAAAGTTAACGGTGCACGATACATTTATTGTGCTGCAAACACACATTGAATGATTACATTTCTGTCATGTTGAGAATCAGAATAGTGATGGATCAAATGTTTTTATATTTAGATTGTGTGATTGCCAATGATGCTTTCCATAATAATATGCCTAATAGATAGCTCCCTGTATATCTCCATGGGTAGGCGTACAATTAATTAGCATTAATTATCAATGCTGTGCCAGGAATACCAGAATTAACCAAGAAACAGCTGGTAGCCATTCAATTACGGTGGTCGGCTGGGCTGACAGAGAAATCCCCAAGCCAAAACTCAGTGTTAACATGCAATTGACCAATCAATCTCTAAGAAGACAGGGTTGAGAGACACTCCTCAGCAAGACTAAAGCTCATCACTAATTCATCACAAATCACAAATGTGATGAATACTACACATTTTAGATTTGTAAAATGCATTTCTGAATATAGCATTTGGATTTGCATGCACAATGCATAACCACACAGAGAGGCACCTGCTACCAGTATACTTGCTGCAGAAATGCTGATCAAAGAGTTTCTTTGCCAAAAAGTTGATGTATCTGTTTGAGTATATAATGATGGAAATCATTTTTAGTAGTACACAAAAAATAATAAACACAGGAAGGAAGCCATTGTAAAGTGGAACAGCTTTACTTGGACTTGATATAATATTTATGTACCATGTACAATAAAAATGGATTATTGTATACAAGAAAATGAAATGTTGTAGGTAATTGTGCCTCACCTTCTTCCTTTCCCTTAGCACACTGCCTGCATGATAAACCTCCCATCCTGGCCTTTCCAAGCCTGGCACGCTCACTACATTTAATATTTAAACTGACAAGGCTTCAATATTGAAGAACTCTGAAAGGCTTAAACCTATGACAAGGTTAGTTTCCCAGGTCTTTTGAATCTGGTATTATACAGGAGAGATAGAGTTGTGATGCAGAAGAGATTATCTATTGTGATATGAAGACCAAGGCCAGATGGATGGTCAGGGGGTAATTTATCAATTACATAAGGTCCCTACACAATGCGAATAGGGCTTTAGACTGTTAATCCATTGGCATATTCAGGGCCAACCAAGCCTGCAGAGGAGAGAAAAACATTGGGCCTCATTCACGAAACGTGCGTACGATCAGATTTGATCGTATAACGTTAGTACGGTTACAGTACGATTACAGTAGTGCAAAACCTCAACAACAACAAGATGTTTCAGTGGTCTTGTAGAAAAAAAAAGACCTAATAGGCTGAAATGGCGTATTTGCCGAACTGTCCTCATTCATAACAACACAAGATTATCCAACTTGGATAATCTTGGACTGGATGCCTTACAAATACAATTACAGTCCTACCATCTGATGAAGATGTAGCCTGGATTTGATCTGTGTCCAACTCCAATGCCGACTGGACACCCGACATTTGTGAATGAGGCCTATTGTTTGCAAGCACAGTAAGCTAGCCAACTATTGCTAGTAGCCTAGCCGCAAGCGAACCTAGACACAGTAAATCAAAAGAGAAAAAGGAACATTGACAACATTTATTTTGCACTACTTTACACAGCGACACACATAGACAGGCAATTGTAGCCAGCAGAGTAAACAAGGAAGTGCTAAAGCAATGGCCAAGGAACTGTCTTGTTGTGGCAGACTGGGGGGAGGGTGGGGGTGAGGCGTAGGCTGGATCCAGGAGAGAGTTGAGTCAGTAGACTGACTCGTTGTATAATTATTGCTGTGGTGCAAATAAAGCGGCCTGCTGGCCCGTTAACTCTGCCCTCCTGCCTTTGTCTCTGTGTATTGCGTCCCCGGTTGTAGCAAGCATTGCTACACTTGTGTTTGGGTGCTTTTGGGGTTGATTTTTGTGTCCAGTAACCTAAGTAGCTCTACAGTTAATCAAATGACGGTATGACAGATAAAGATGAGAAAATAGGGTTCAGGTCAAAAATAACCGGAGTTATCCTTTAAGTGTGACCAAGTTGTTTACGTGTCGTCAGTTATGTCGTCATTTCCGCTTGAATCCTCACAATAACTGCATGTCACGTGTAAACTGGATTATCGTAGGTGTCACTTCATAGAATCACGCAAACACCTTAATCACACTATAGTTTTAATCTTAGTATCTGCAATAGCCACACTATAGTGTCCATATAAACCTAGCAACCCAGCAGACATTGCACCAACGTTGAAAACCAACGTATAAATATAGTGCCAAAATGAAAGACGCCGCTGTCTTGTCCAACGCTTGCTGGATTTTTATCAGGTAGGCTTTCTCGCTCTGTCTGGGAGGTTATGAAGTTGAAAAATGTCTCATTGAACAAGGTGAAGTTTTCTCATGAGTGGGACTCCTCCTGGCAGCATCTGGTGTGCGTCAGCTAAATTGCTCCTACCCAATTACTCCCACAATCCTCCCCTCTGCTCCTCCAGATGCAGCCGAGGTGCTCTACATCAAAGATCCCCCTGGAATTAAGATTTAAGACTTCAGTTCCACTTCACTTTCAGCCCTGCAAACACCGAGCCCAGGCATCTGTTCAGCCCACACACACACACAAACACACATCCAGAATGTCCCTCTACAAATGAAAGCGTTTTTAGTCCTCCATTGTCTGTTTTTCCTTACTCATGCTCATTCTCCACCACCCACTCAGCAGAGAGAATAAAATGTGCTCTCTGTTCAGTTTATTGAATGCTCATATTCATTCCGCTTTAGCCTCAACACTTTTTAATGATATATCTCTTTCATCCTGAGATTTTAATTCCTTTTTTTTACCTACTGTAATCTATTATTCCCTCTCTTGCATCTGTGCACGTTTTTAATGATGCGGTTGGTCTTTGGGGAGAATAAATTGAAATATGCTGCCTTGTATCACCCAGGATTTCATTAGTCAGACACACGACAGTCAGCTTGATGAAAAGCCTTAATTCAAAACAGGACACAGTGAAAAAACAGCTATGCAAAATTAACACCCACAAGGCATGTGTATGTGTGTGTGCGTGTGAGCATGCTTATTGAGCTATGATGGGTTAAGCAAGTTCCAAAACAAAAACTATTCTACATCTACAGCTCAAAGGACACGTGTGAACGCAAAGTTTAGATAAGCAAACAACATTTACTTTCAGATATTTAACTGCTGCTCTTTGCAGAGTGACTTCAGGTCAGCAGCAGAATAAGCTTCAGTTCCTAGAGCACCAACATTACAAGCAACCAATGGTAAGGAGGTCAAGGGTCAGAAGTCACAGCAGCAGAAAGAGAAGTGAAAGAAAATAACAGAAGAAAAGGTAGAAAGGTTTACATTTTTTATGCAATTTTCAATGCGTGATTTAGATGTGAGTGGATGTGAAATGTTTCAGGTTAAAATGGGTGGTAGGGAATCTGTCATCCTGATGGTTTGGAAAGGTTTCGGGAAGCGATAGTCTCTGCAGGGAAGGGAAAGCTAAGCACCCACCATGCATAATGTGCGAGATGCAACACAACTGTTAGCCTGTTTGGAGTCTTAAGAAAAGAGACGAATAGATGAGAGATTAATTGGTCTCAAATCATCAGCCCTGCAATTACAAAAGGAAATGCAGAGAGCATCTCTAAAAAGGAGTGCAGATTTTGGATCACAGTTTGCCAATTAAAGGGGTATTAATGGATTCGAATTTTCCTCCGGTTCAGCTGCAGGAATTGTCCAAACCTGGTTATGGCATCAGCTGCCTGTATTCTTGACCCCATGCCCACAATATTAATAAAATAACTACTCCCTGATCTAAGCCTAACTCCACTTTATGTCGTAAATATTTTTCTCTCTTCTGGTATTTCTCTATTTCTCATAGTCACGGTTATTAAGCCAACTATTAAAGAAAGTCCAGTCTCAACCTTGAAGATGTCCACAATTACAAACCAATTTCCAACCTTCCATTCCTAACAAAAATACTTTATCAATATAAAAAAAATATGGCCAGCTATTATCCACAGATGAGGGCTCTGTGCCAGGTCCTCGTTCTCCATCTACAACACTGCTTTTACCTGGTACATGGTACACCTGGTACACACTGCTTTTACCTGGAACCATGAACATTTTCATAATTTGTCATAGGTCTATTTATTTGTATTTCTTCAATACTTATTCTTTCAAATCATTAAATTCCCCATTACCATTGTTGCTCCTGAAAACCAAACTGTACACGTATACCAAGATCTTTTGAAGAGCATGCATTATGAATTTATTTTAAATGACTCACTCAAAAGACTTGCACAAAAAAAGAAGAAAATGGCATTGTGCTGACCTGGCCAGATAAACAGTCTCTGACTTGAAGGCACTGCAACCCACAGACTCCCTTTCAAGGAGCCTCTCTCCTAGAATAAAGGGTAAAGGAGGCAGAAGTAGGCTACACCTTCAGCTAGCCCCTTCCAAGAGAAGCTACCATCATCATCATCATCAGTCCATTAACCCATACAAACACATACAAGAAGCTACCATAGCCAAAATAATTGCCATGCATAATTATATCTGGACAGCCAATGCATTTGACAAAAACAAGCAGGTTGGTAAAAACATCCCTGCACTAAATGGAATCGCCCACAAACGGCGCGCTACTAGCAGTTGCGCAATACTTCGTTGCAACAAAGTTTGCCGCTTTTTACGCAAAAAAACGATTCATGTACATTTCACCCGGACTGTATCTGTAAAGCACTTTGTGACAAACTAATTTGTTAAAAGCACTCTAGAAAAATATGTTTTTGTCCTATCTATTATGAGTCTGTGTGTTTATTTCTTCCTTAGGTGGAGGAATCGCATTTTAGAAAGCATTTAGATAGTGTGCAACAAAAACTCTCCACTGACACCAATGGTAATGAAATTCTTTTTGATCGCACAGAAAAGCCTTTGAAACTCTTTGTAACTAAAAAGTGACCTTCCCATCTCTATTTAGCAGTGGGGGGAAAACTGCTAACTGAATTAGCATTAAATATATAAACTAAATATAAATTAAAGATAAATCCAGGACATGCACACATGCATACGCACGTTGACACCTACATATCTTTTTTTATTTGTTTGAAGCTTGTGTTTAATCTAAGGCTTAAATCCCATTGTACTCTCAAAAAAAACCACTCAGTGGTCGGTTTCTATGAGTTTAGAGGCTCTTTGAGGCCAGTAATTCTCTCTCTCTTTGTGCGTATGTGCGTGTGGTGTTTGCCGGGCACGTTTTTGACGGATCGATTTAATGAAATTTGCTTTATGCTTTTCATCCATTCACTAACACCCCAGCGTTCTCCATGTCGCCGCTTCTCTGTCTCTTGCCCTCTCTTTCCCTTGACTTTCCTTATTCTCCGTTTATTTCACGCTGCCTCTGAAATGAAAAAAGTGCAAATTGTTTTTCATTCTGATCAAAAGGATGAAAGCGGGGATATGGTTGGTTCTGCTGATTGCATTAGATTGGAAGTGAATAGAGAGACATAGGTTTGGAAATTCCTGAATCATTTTTTCCCTCTCAAAATAACATCAGGCATGCAGAGTTCAAAGAGATTGAATTCAATGGAGTTCAAGGCTGTTTCAGTTTTTTTTTATGTGGGCGCAATGTTTATGCTGTCACTTACAATTAGACCAATATATGGGACCAATGTACTAAAAATGGGATTTACTCCAGTCAGTTTCGCCTACCTCTGATATGATGGATATGATGCATTTTGTTGGATTAAATATTTATTCAAAGAACATTTTTTATTATTACATGCATTATTATGCTCAGGTTTAGTGTCTGATGGTTTAAATTATTTTTCAGAAGCATTTCCACCCTGACAAGAATACAGTTGGGGAAACAATTAATACAGTATATTTGTATTGACTGTGCTCTAGGTTCATATTAGAGCCACAGTCAATCCTTTCTTCATCAGAGTCAAGCCTGCCAGAGCTATTAGACATGCTGACACTCTCTCTCTCTAATTAATACCAACTCTCTTTTCTGTCTTGCTGTTTTTTCTTTTCTTGTCTGTCTCTCTCACCCACTCTCTCTCTTTTTCTGTCTATGACTACCACACCTATATAGTGCATTATAAGCATTACAGATATAACTTATAATGAATTGTAAGTACAAGCATTTTATGTATTTTTATTCCTTCTAATCATCCATCACCTAACATTATCACTTGTATCAGTTGTAACTTGCATTCTTTTTATAGAGGCTTTGCAGCTGCATCACAAATCTCAGCTGGCGCCATCATGGAGGACAATTGGTGATTTGGCTGTGTACAAATAAAGTTTTGTTGTAGTATGGGTGTAGGTCAGTTCAGAGTCAGCTCAGTTAGCCGGAACAAAACAGTTGGCTTTTTTTTTTTGGCTTCGTTAGCTAACTAGCTAACTAGTCAGCAGGCTAATTTTGCAAAGCAACTAAAGTAAGCTAATGCTAATATGCAACTACTAGCCACTACTAACACTAGCTACTAGCTATGTAATGTTAGCTACTGTGCAAAGCAGTAGTGCAAATGTGTGGGTGTAGGCCCTCGATCCCCTAGATCTCCCGTAGGCTCCTGCACTCACTCCGTCAGCCTCTCACACTGACGCACTTTCGCTCACACATCCACACTTAGCTTAAAAAGGCCTGGCTGCAATCAGCCTTAATTGGGCGCAGTCGTGCTGGGTTCAGCCTAAGCCTTACCCCCCCCCCCCCCAGTCTTCCACTGCAACTACTAGCAGAAATGCAATTAGATGTTCAAAACCGTAGTTACCAAGAACTGTGTACCACCAATATGTGTGCGCTTATAATGCACTACAATTATAGTTTTTCTTTCTTTCTTTCTTTCTTTCTTTCTACGGGGTCAGGGGATCTGCAGTGGAGGATAGTGCGTGGGGGCCCTGGCGACAAACCGTTTCCAGGTTCTGCTGGACCCGGGGGGTGGGAGACGGTTGTCCTTTCTGCAGAGCACCAGAAACTGTTGTCCATGTGTTTGTGCAATGTCATCGTGTAACACTTGAACTTGTTGAGTGTCCTGCCTGATCGGCTGGAGGAGGGTTTTCTGCGTGGGTAGCTTCATTCTCGGTCCTGTGTGTTCTGTTTGGCCAGTTGTCCATCTGGCTGACCCGTAGGAACAAGGAAATTCTGTAGAAATGCTGAAAGGGATGGTCTCTGCTCGCTTTAGGGTGGAGTACAAGTACTTTTCTCTCAGCAGTGATGATGTCTCATTTCTGAATACCTGGGGGCTGCACAATGCAATATGTATGGTGGGAGAAGGGGGTTTGACTGTTGTTGATTGTACCTGTCAGAGATGCTAGCACTGTACATTTTGTTATTGTTATGTGTGTGTGTCTGTGGATGGCGGGTAGGGTTGGTGTTTTTTTAAAGATAATTTTAGTTAGATGTTTCATTAAAGAACATCTAAAGTCTCTCTCTCTCTCTCTCTCTCACATCCTCATTGCCTCTTTCTATTTTCCCTCTCAGACAGAAACCCATTGGATTGGGAGGATTAGTGAATCAGCTGAAGCAGCAAAAGCCTCCTTCTCGGTATAAGTCTGACATTGAACTCTTCATCATCTATCTCCCTTCTCCAACTACATCAACCCCCCGCCCCCATCAGCTGAAAAAGTCTCATATACTCCACTCTGCAACGTGGTAACTGGTGTAACTGGTGTAAAACAGTTGGATTCAGAATTATCTAGTGGCACCGCAGAACTTGAAGCATTGAATTTCTGTTCCATGCTTTACTCTTTTTCTTCTCCAACAGCTCTTAGCGTGGATGGTAGCACTTGACAATTCAGTGAATAAAAAAAAAAATTGAATCGTTTCTTTTTTTTCTTTTTAATGAATATCATTTTATGCAGTCTGACACTTGGCATGGCAAAAATGGCATGCAAGTAATGAGTCCATAAACACATTAATGAGAATGGATCCTCTCATGTCTATCATTCAATTGCACTCTGACTTTGTAATGTGGCAGAAATGGAAAATGAGCACTTACTGTGAAGCTGTATATGAGTTGTTTTTTTTTTTTTTCAGCAAAATGGAAGGTTACTTTGAGTTTTGTTGCGCTATTCCGGCAGCTCGATAGGACAGCCCCACGCACAGGACCCACCTCCCATAGGACCCATACAACTGTTGTTGTCAGAGTTCACTTGCGGAGAGCCCGTTGTCTCTCTCCCGCGCGCTCTGCCTCTCTGTCTCTCGCCTCGCTCTCTCTGTCTCTCGCTCACTCCCCCCCCTCCCCTCTCTCTCATTTTGCAGGTGCTGTTAAGTTTATATGGTACGGCCAGGAACACAATAATAGACGTGATGATATGGGCACAAAAATCCAATCAAAAGAAAAATCCAATGCTTTGACAGTAGGCTGGCTACACCTGCAATGTTCTGTAAATATATTGATGAATAATAAAATAAATGTGGAAAAAAAGAAACTATTAATAAGTAGTTCTGTATATAATTTGTCCTCTGATGTGATTTTAAAAATCAGCAAAAAAGTTCTTCTGTATACATTTTGCTTGTGATTAAAAAAACACACACACACCTCTAATATATATCCGTAACTGATATCCTCAAACAGATTCTAGATCAGGGATTTCCTGCACGAATCCAACTCCCAACCTTTAGAGCCCCCCCCCCCCCCCCCCCCCTTTCTTGTGTCTTTATACTACAGCAGTGTTAGCTTAGACAGGGAGGTTGCCAGCTCAAATCCCAAAACCATGCTGGGAAAATGTGAGCAGGGAAAGTGAATGAGTAACACTGAACCCCCCCAGTTGCTCAAGTGGTGCTGCTCAGTGGCCACCAATAGAAGGCTGTGTTCGCACTAGGCAGCTCCCAGTGTTTTTAGCTGTATGAATGTGAAGCAGGGTGCTTAGTCGACTTTCCCTGGATAAATAACATGTAAATAGCAGAAATACCGTAAAAATGTCACCTTACACCTTGCGATGTTGACGCGGAGGTAAATGTTCAACTGGTGTGTTTTTGAAGTCGGAGGTTTGGGTAAACACTGTTTTGGATGGATGCGGCAACGAGAGGGAAAGGGCTGAGAATTGGACGGAGACTGGTAGAGCAGAAACAGCTTTAGGCTGCACAGCCCACGCAAGCCTGGCACAACGGCTTCACCATCTGAGAAGTGTGGGTGTGTATGTGTGTGTGTGTGCATGTGTTCACTTGGCTGTATATGTGTGCATCGTGTGTGTGTGTGTGTGTGTGTGTGTGTGTGTGTGTGTTTTAAGTGCCCATAAGGCTGTCAAGGCTTGACGCTGTAACATACAGTGACTGACATGAGTGTGTGTGTGTGTTAATATCCAAACAGAGGGCTTTAGTCTCACCTAGTGTGTTGGCTTACTTGAAAGGAGAGGATAAGGGTTGTCTGGCATTGTCTCTAAGTGTGTGTGTGTGTGTGTGCGTGCCTAAATGTGAATATTAGTTTTGGGGTTGGGTGTTTTTTTTATACACACTTGTCACACAAATGTCCAGTTAAGTATGAAGGATAATACCACAAATCAATAAAAGGTTGGCTTGCTTGGGTGACATGGAGGGGACAGGCGGCCTCGAGGCTTATGTTTTTGGGTGCATCTCAAATTTTGAACCGTTTCAGGCATGGCTGAGCAGAGCCAATTTTCTGTCTGGCTACACCGGAGTGGCTGCAAACACAGCACATTGAATGTGTGAACATGTTTAGCCAGTGGCTCAGAGAGCAGAATTTGCAGCCAGACAGCAGCCAGTCACCACTCTCAAGAGGACCAAGGGCTGGAGGATTCGATGCCACCAAGCGTGGCAGAGATCCATTGGATCTATTGGAATGATAATAGACTCACAGGAATGTAACATGATGGCTGTTGATCTAAAAAACACACAGAAAAAAGCAAAAAAAAAACAGCCACATTTTGGTTAGAGGAGGTAGAAATTACTGGATGAACTGGATGTACTGTATCCAGTAAAGTACATCAACACTCCTTGATAACTCCCCGATTGACATGTCTTGAAGAGTTTGACCCCATAGTGTTAACAAAAATGGCCGATGTAAACCGATATTTCAGAGCCTAAAAACACATGTAAAGCTCTTGTTGAGCCTCATTGTAGCAGAAGCTCAGGGAAAAATGCCTTCAATCCAATAACTCATGATGCAAACAAAACCAATAGTAGAGCGACAGTGTTTCAACAGTTACAGATTGGGGATTTAACATAAAAGGTGTAGCATGTAAATGGGTTTCCCGCTGTCATCGGTTCTCACAGTTTGACATATTGTATATTCTTTCACTAGTAAAGCCTTGAGTGCCTATCCTTGTTTCTGGACTCAACATCATCGTGTGGCAAGTTGCTATGACAGATAACCTTGTACTTGGATATTAAAACACCAGTGAGTGATGGGGTGCTCATCTCCGTTCACCACCTGGGACAAGACCGCCCCCAAGACCCGTCTCTGAGGTGTCAGTCCCGAAGTCTGGGGCTGCTAGGACCAGCTCTGGGCAGAGGGCCTTGGGGGGGGTTGTTGGATCCCATCCGTCTTAGGTGCCAGCACAATGGGGCGTGACCAGGCACTGTGGGATTCTTTAATCAACCCCGTCTTCAGCGTCATCTGGACCTTCTCCCTGACCACTATCCAGAACATTCATTGGTGGTAATGAGGACTGATTGATTGATTATTATTAAATACTATTATATTTGGGCCTTGGCCCGTCCCCCATTGGCCAGATCTGCACTCTCCGCCGATGCATCTGCTCCACATGCTCAGTAATGGAGTGCTGTGGAGAAGGCCGCTGCTCCCTGGCCAAATGGGTGCTGTCCATGGTTTTGAATCCCTCTAGTCCTTGTGGAGCTCCCCAGCATCCCTGAGGACTATTTGGCATTTAGCAAAGTCATTTGATGAGATTTTACTGTAATTTGTCATTTTTGCAGTGCGTTGTGTTCTGACTTGTTAACTTGATTAACACTTCAGAGCCACCGAGCATTTTCATATTAGGAAAAATTGAGTTAAAGTTAAATTAAATTCAAGTTAAGTTAAATTCAAAAATATATACATGTTTTTACAGGATGACTAAATGCATGTTGTGTCACGTATGCAGGGTTTATAACTCTGTATGTAGCCTATGTGATTTTCTACTTTTGTGCCTATAGACAACCATTTTGTAGTGGAACCAGTGAGGTTTTAAATAAAAAGGAGGTTAAACTATGACCTCCAGTTGGTGATCTTTGTAAGGCCACCACCAATATAAAATATAAAAACCATGTATGTTTTCAGTTATCAGATATGTTTTTTTAAATACATTTTCCACTTAAAATGCCATGTTTTTATACAACTTAAATCCGTTTGTCAACATTTCCCATGCTGTACACTATGGATTTACTTAATAAAGATGTATGTCAGCCTAAAACGTTGGTTAAAAAATCTATTCCCAAAATTAAAAAAATGGATAAACTGAGTTTGAAAAATACTGGCATGGTCAGAAGAAGGGAAATCATAGTTGTTGATTAAAAGAAGAAAAGACAGAGGGAATATAAAAGACGAAATTAACACTAAATCCATTTGTTGTTGGTGTAATAACTTGTTGGACGGAACATCTGTCCGTGGTGTAAAATTAAATAGACACTAATTCTGATGTAGAACTCTTTTGCATTGCATTTCAATTATATCTTTTTCATCCTGCCTCTCAGATTTTGTTATTTTTGGCTCTGTTGGGAGTGTGGGGGTGGCCACAGGAGAATAAAGAGGCCACAATTTAGCATATCGAGGACACAAAATGGCATTGCATGTGCACGAGAGAGACCTTATTCCCTTGTTTTGGTTAATTTGAGCCCACAAGATCCATATCATTACCTCATTTTGGTTCATTTTCATTAATTTGTACGCGCATTTTCATAATTTGTGTGAACATATTAATTAACACATCCCCGCAGTTTAAAAAAAAGTGTTTAATTTAGCTCCTTGAACTTTACAACTGACTTGCCATAATGACTTCAATTTACTTGATTGCATTGGTTTCTTTGGTTTAATTAGTCTAATACGGTGTGAATAATGATTTATTTAGTTGAAACAGGCTTTTTGATAAGGTATAATGGATTGAGATTTGTTAAAAAAGTTCATGTAAAAACTTAGGGGACGAGTTGTCACGCTACCATACATACTGTTAATAAGAAGCTATTAACAAGGATATAGAGCACTAATGGGCTCTGCCATCCTCAATATGCAGACTGGAGGGATGTTATAGAGCCACTATTGTCAAAGGGGGGGGTTCCCAACTGTTGAATAGCCGACTGCAGTCTCAGTACCAAAAATAAATGCATGCACCCTAGTGTAACAACAGAATAGTATTGTCACAATGTCTAATATGTAAGGGATAATGTTCATAGAATATCAATTAGGCTACAAAATAACCGACAGTGTGTGAATCGTGCCGGGTCGTTAAATTTTGCTGGAACGCATTTCTCGAATGTTGCCTGAACATAATCCCGCCTACACAATTCATTAATTATGTTGAAAATAACAAAAATCGAAAAGTGATAAATACTAACTGGACAATCTGATCACCACTGGTTTAATTTTTAAATGACAATTATTTTGGTGATTGAGTGCATGCAGGCGCACGGGAAGGCATCCTGAGTGAGGGGTGCTGCCATGCAAAAGCCACAATTATAACCTTGAATCAGCTAAATTTAAGTTGCTCTTTTCGTTATATTTGCTCCAGACAATAAGATGTATTGTGATGGAAGTATTCTTTCGCTTCGTCGTTTCGCTCTCTGTCTGTCTCTCTCTCTCACACGCACGCTCACACACACACACACACATACGGTGTAACCTTGCATCTGCTGATGCCGTCGGTAACAAATAATGTATGGACTTTAACTGCTGTAGCTAAATTTAAGAATATAAAAAAATATTCTATTTTTTATATTCTTAAATTTAGCGCAAATATCTTCCTGTGCCTATGAGTGCATGAGACCAGACATAAATAATTAACTTGCAACACTTGACAACACTGCAGTGTTTATGCTCCAAGGAAAACAAAATTCCAGTTATACATGCTTTTCACCACCGACATGTAAGCTTGTTTTACACCGTTCCTTTTTGAAAAAATAAATAATAATGGATACATGGCTAAAAAAAAGTTCAGCCCACACCCAGAGTGGCAACAGAAAATTGCACTGGTACTAAAAATGAAGCCCCTGCTGTTGGGACCAGCTGCTCAGGTCATACAGGTACCACCAGTTCTGATGCTAGCAGTAGCTCTACTGGTGCTGCTAGCCAAGCTGCCACCAATATGGACAGTGATGACGAAGCAGCCCAAGAGCCACAGACCCCTGCCCCAGGAAAACACCAAATTGACAGGGAGGTTGGAGTCTCAAAGAGACTCAAATATAACAAAGACTATATTACTATGGGGTTCACTTACACTGGGAGTAAGGACTTCCCTCAGCCTCAGTGTGTCATATGTGCACAGGTTCTGTCTAATAACTGTTTGAAACCTTCGCTCTTGCCCAGACATTTAGAAATGAAACATGACCATTTGAAAAGCAAGCCACAGGAGTTTTTTGAGCGCCAATTGAGACAACTTTCTAACACCAAGAAATGTCTAACAGCGACAGATACTATTAATGAGGCAGGGCTAGAAGCATCTTACATGGTCAGTTATAGAGTGGCTAAGTCAGGCAAGCCTCACACTATTGTGGAGGACCTCATTGTCCCCGCTGCTATGGACATGGCTGAGAAAATGTTGGGGGGAAAAGGCCAAACGAATTTTTCAGAAGATGCCTTCATCAGACAACACCGTGTCACGACGCATCAGTGACATGTCAGCAGACGTTTTGAGAAGCGCTTGCTGCCAAGGGAATGCCTGACTGAAGTATTGAATAATACAGTGAAAATGGTGAACTTTGTTAAAGCAAGGCCCCTGAACTCACGCCTTTTTCCCGCCTTGGGCAGCAATCATTTAACGCTGTTACTCCATACTGAAGTGGGGAGGCTATTAAGGGGAAACGTTTTGGCACGTTTTTTTTAAATTGAAAGACGAGCTTAAAATGTTCTTCATTGACCACCCTTTTCATTTGTCGGACAAGTTGCATGGCGATGAGTGGCTCACAAGGTTGGCCTATTTGGGGGATATTTTTACTCGCCTGAATGAACTGAATCTCGGACTGCAGGGCCTCTCGGCGATGATATTCAATGTGCGGGACAAAATTGAGGCCATAATTAAAAAGCTGGAACTCTAGTCTGACTGTGTCAACAAGAACGACACTCAAGTGTTCTCATCATTGCATGATTTTGTGTGTGCAAACGAACTCAGACTTGCTTACAGTGTCAAATGTGACATAGGGAAACACCTCGGCAAGCTGGCTGCACAATTACGCAGGATTCGTTATCCCTATTCTTCCACCAACTCATGCCACCTACCTATGTCTGAGCGAGAAAGCCTCATTGAGATATCCACGAACGGGGCAATGAAAATTGAGTTAAATCAGAAGACGCTGACAGATTTCTGGATTGCCTTGTGCGCAGAGCATCCTGAATTGGCAAATCACGCCATTAAGACTTTGATGCCCTTTGCAACAACTTACCTATGTGAGACTGGGTTCTCAACTCTCACCAGCATGAAATCTAAGACTGAAACTGTCTCCAATACAACCCCACATTGCAGCGTTATGTGAGGCCATTCAAGCACATCCCTCACATTAATCTATGGTGAGGTGAGGCATTATGTGTTCAAGTTCAAATTTATTTTGCTCTGCTGAATGCTCTGCTGCCAACTCCTTTTCTAACTGTGCAATGTGTGTGTATACAGTGGGTATGGTAATAGTACTATGTACAGTAAAGTGGATGTGTCTCTGAATATTTAGGATATTTACAGAATTATCGATACAAATATACAGGTTGTATTGCATGTGTGTTCATTTTTACAGATTTTACAGTTTTGTAGTCCACTATAGTCCATATAGTCCAGTTCAAATACAGTACAGTTTATGGCTATAGTCCAGTTTGTTACTGACCAATTTTGTTGACCTTGTTATGTGTTATGTTGTGTGTGAGTTTAGGTGCAGATCACCTGTTTGAAATCCAAATAAAAACCAGGAATTATTGGTTATTCTGTCTCATATGTTATGTATATTACTGTGTGTATATATATGTGTGTGTTTTTGTTTATGCAGCACACTTACAAACAAAAACATTATAGTGAGCTGTCCGTGGTGCTGGGGGTACTCAATAGGATGTAGAGTGTCTCAGGGGGGTACATGACTGTTAAAAGTTTGGGAACCACTGTTATAGAGTCAACAAGCTCTCCAAAAAAGGCGCCTTTTATGTGCACACATTGTGTATCTATTTATTTTTATGCAGTTTGAGCACATGGGTATGCATGTTGCATACCATGAAATTATTTTTGTCCCTACAGGATGGCCACTCCCGGGCTCCCTAGGAACGAGTGGGATGGTTTTGCGTTGATGCTCAGTCAGCCCAGCAGCAGATATCTATAATTCAACATTAGGACAGACACTAGGTGGACAGGGAGGGGAAGGGAGGGGTGGAGAATTCAGAGAGGAGGAGGAAGAGAAGCCACTATTCTCAGAGGCCTTTACATACACACACACACACACACACACACACGTGTAGAGCAGAGAACAGTGTGTACTCCAATGGGGAATTTAAAAGCAGATACCATTAGTTGTTTCTCAAGTCCAGATCCTAATGGATTTGAATCAGTGATTTGTTTCTCCATCTCCGCTGCATACTTCAGGACTAAATTTGCCATTCAAAAGGCAACTTGTACTCCTCAAAGTCTCTACTAGATATCATATATATATATATATAGGTATTCGTTTAACATACATATTAGCTAAACCACATTTTGAGTCTGAGAAATGAGCCTCTGAAAGCCCAAACTATACTCACCATCCAGTTAAGTCTGAAAGCATTGTAAATGCTGGTGTGAACGTATTTACATCAGCGTCTGCTTTTCTTTAGACGTGGATCCAAGACAAATTTACAGTACATCCCAAATCCGATTTAGCGGTAATATGGAAAACGTCAGGAGCGTGGTGCTATATAAAGTATCAAAAACATTGTTCTGGCTTTTATACATAAATAGATGATCTTATCCTGTTACAAACCTGAGATCCTATTTCACCGTAGCGAAATCAGATTGTGGGGCTTTCACCCTTGCCCAGAAAACACACGCCTGATCTCCTCTCCGTCATTGGCAGGTCTATAAAAAACTTTTTTTTAATGTGGGGAATCTTGTTTGGTTTGGATGTTGGAAATATCTTTGCAGAACAAAGAGGGTACAGATTTAGCAATCTGTTTTATAGTGGATAGTCTCTGATGTCACATGGCTGAAAAGACAATTAGGTATACTTAGCAACCATTAGACTTGGTGGGGTATTGATCAAGTTAGAGTGGTGCCCTTTGGCGGAGTAAAAGAAAAAAAACAACCTATATTTAGACTCTACACCAGTCTGTGTTCGACGGCCACGTGCTTTCGCTCATTCCCAATCAATGGGATGACTTCGGGAGAGGATGAGGTGCATTTTGCGGGCTGATGTGAGGTGGACATGATGAGATGTAATTACTTTCCTCATCGTAGCTCATTAAAAGCTAACCGCCGCATCCTTCAGACAAGCAATGCAAGCTCCAGCTGCAGTCAAAACTGATATCTAATCTGCACCATTTCTACATGTTCCATGACATTCATTTGTCATAATTGCGGCGCTTTATTTTTCTTCAAAAGAGCGCAGTGGCCCAAAAGTCTATGAAAGGATTGTAACATCCCCCCCTACCCACCCCACCCACCAACCCAACCATCACTTTGTCCTGAGAAAAGCAGTTCAAAGAAATAACACAATCACAGTAATTACTGAATTGTGCCATGTTTTTTAATATTAAAAAAAGACACATTTCATTGTAAATACACCATAACTTAAATATTGTAAATTCAGTTTACATTTCAAATTTAAATCGGCTTGTGTTAATTGGCGGTAACTTTATCCGAAAATCGTATAAAATTTGATATTATATTAAAATGTACTTTTCTTTATCCAGATAGCATAACCAGATTAGGAATTAAATGGAATTTCAGCTTGCAAAAAATATTTGGTGAAAGTATCGAACGCTTATTAAATTTAATGTTGAATTCAATCTTTTGCAACATTAATCCAAATACAGATTGCATTTTTAATACAAGGTGTAAATGGGGTCAATGTTTCCCCCAGCTTTATTTTTTTTTTCCCTTAATGTGAAATTTGTGTGTGATAAATGAGGCATAACAATGCTAAATTGCTATTCTGTAAATTCATACATTAGGAAAAAAATGCAGTTAAATAGTTCTTTCTTCCAGCAACATGCTCTATTTCTGAGTCTGTTTACTTGAAGCAGCAACTCGACTACGACTCTTTTTTTAGTAACAAACCCTCCTTCATTCTGACAAACTGTCTCTATAACACTCTCTCCTCTGTTTCACACACACAACTTCAGTTTCACACACACACGCACACACAAGCCTATACAAACACACACATGGAGAAACTCTTCAAACTGAACTCCCCTCAAGTCTCGTTCTCTCAGCATCTTTCCCAGCGTCCATTAAGGAATTCAACACACCCACACACACCTGAAAACACCATTTCTCCATCTCCCAAAAAGCTCTTAAGAGCACCTGACCCTCCCCTCTCTTCTTCGCTTCCTCTTTTCTTTTCTTCTTCCTGGAGGGCCCTCAGCACGGGGGGCGGTCTTAGAGAGGCAAGTCTTCTGATTGAGTAAAAGCCGCCTCTTGACCTTTTCCATGATGGAAGGAGCCTGTTAGGAAGTCCACTCCAGTGTTTGATCCAAAGATACATTGTGGCTGTGAGAGATAACCACTGTGTTGACGTGTGCATCGAAATCCCTTATTATTTAGGGCTGTAGTGGAGAATAACTCACCCAGTTCTTCCACAAACCACAAATGCAAAACGCATCACTTCCTGTGCACCAGAGAATTTGTCTGAATTATTATATTATACTGTAGATGTAGATACTGTACAAATCAAATCAAACATTGTGTTTGCTGCATTATGCCCCAATCCAGCATTTATTTGTACATCAACATACATTCTTTAAGAGCGTAATAAATAAATAAAATAATAATATTTCTCCATTGTTTCCAAGCATCACCAAAGTTAGCTGTCAATCAATTTGAGAGAAATGACTTCAATCTAATGATAGCATATAATCTATCTATAATCAGAAATCCTGGATCAGAATTGATTCAGTGGCTATGTTTACCGTGAAAGAGTAACATGGCTATTGCCCATACTCTGGTCTTTTTCAGGTTAAGTAACGCTCATCTGCATGTTTTTTGGTGACATCAAAATGTACCCATAATGCTGTGCGATCTGACCGATGAAAGCAGTCAGATGCTTCCCTGCGACAGTAACCCATTTAACATGGGAGTAAGCCAGGCATCTTAACCAGGTTTCTCATAATCAAAGTATGAGCTTACCCAGGTTATTCTAACCCAGTTATGACATTTACATGCATTGACACAAATCCAGGTTACTGGAGTAACCCAATTAAAAAGGGAATTCTACCTGCATGTAATAGTAGCCAATGAGTTCTCTGTTGTGGGTGTATCACTTCACAATTTTAATTCTTGACTATTCCTTCATAAATAGTGACTGTATACCAGCTGATTTTTTTTTACAATATTTGGTATTCCACCTTAGGGATGTTAAGAAGGATTGTGTTATATATTCGTAGCCAACACTACTGGATGGACCTCATCATACTACCGAGACAACCTGTGTTTATCTGCGGTTCTGAGAAGCAGTCTGATGTGTTGCTCTAGCCTTAGATTCAGCCATTTATCTATGGATATTGTTTGAAATATTTTTTTTCTGTGAGATCTCACATTTCTGCTCGAGACCAATGCAAGTAACCTCCAAGAGTGATGCGAAAATCGCACGGTGAATTCTATGCAAATTGATTGGAGGAACAATTCAAATGACCACCCTATGACAAAACCAGAAGTAGCCTAGTAATCTGTTGCAATGTCTTCCTAAGTAACAATTACAGTCCAGCCTGTGTGCAGGAATGAGAGCTAAGAAAACTGAGTCATGAGTGCTGGAGATGTCGAGAGAGAGAGAGAGAGAGAGAGAGAGAGAGCGAGAGAGAGAGAGAGAGAGTTCATCCATCCCCTAGAGTGACCAGGTCTGGTGTCCTACTTTCCCCTCCTAGCTGATGGTCTACTACTCTTTGGATGAAAGGAACAGGCATTTCCATTCACATTAGTCTCTCATGTCCAGGCGTTCCTCCACACTTTGTTTCGCTTTGTGCCAAGAGAAATAGCCAGAGAGAGCTTGTATGTATCAGTTGCAATCATTATTTTATTGCAGGAGATACATCTCCCACTCGCGGTTGTCATTTATATCAAAAGACCGGCTGCCGGTTCTCTAACAAGATGGGAAATACATTTCATTTAATTTATCTATGAGGCTTCTGAAACCTCCCCCTGTACCTCACATCTCTGCTGTGTTTTAAATCCAATAAAACGACTAGATTACAGCACTGGTTTGTTTTAAATCCTTGTACTGATTAGTGTTTAATGCTTCTTATGGTCTACCATAGATACTGTCTAATAGCAGTATAATATAACACATCATAATGATATGGTGGTGGCCTTGTCTGTACCAGAGATTACCATGACACATCGGGAAGTGGCCTTTCTGTCTATTCAGGGTATCTGGTCATCCATTATAGTGGCCTACATTTCTAGCTCGGAGACGAATTACATAAAACCCATCATTCGGTTGACGGTACGACAAACCGGACAATGCTTAATGGATGGACACACACACACACACACACACACACACACAAACACCACATTCACTACATATAAGGGCTTTTATTGTTGGTTTGGTTGTGTAAAAGCTCAGCTGGCCACAACAGTTAATTTCAATTTGAGCCAGAAGAATGACGATCCACAGTTTCTACTCTCTCACTCTTTCTCTCTATTTGTCCCTCTGGGATGCTGCCTTTCAGTATAACTGGTATAACTGTGGAAGCAGTTATATTGTGGATGTGCTGGGGGAGATGGAAAAGTACTAAGACATACCAGGCATGGCCACATAGCTGTTGTTGTGATAACAATTTTCCTCATATCTTATAGAAAACATTGACCAGTTAGTCTTGAGTGACTAATAGCCTACTGTCTATTGACCACATAATCTTTAACCATTAGAAGTCATTTGTATTAATATAATCATGAATATTCAATACTATGAAATTCTGTGTAATCCTTTCTGAGTTTAGAGTTTTGACTCCCGATCTGCAGATTGAATAAACTGTGCAACTACCATTCTCCTGTCCCTGAGATTTCCTCAATTTTACCCAGCATTGGGAGTTCGGGGTGGGCTGATGGCGATAAAGAAAACAACACTGTCAGTCAGAGCATCAGTCATTCATATTTTACACATAAGGCCATAGCATGTCCCATGTTCCCGAATGGAACAAACGCAGATAGCTCTTCATAAAAAGGATCTTTAAAGCTGCACTAGGCAGGATTTTTCATATAAAAAGCCGTCTTGTCAGCCTAAATCCCAAAGTGGGGCTGCAACAGAGAAGAGCGTCCCAACCCTTCTAACTGAGACGTTGTACATTCACCCTATTTGCCCAAATTAAATTCTAGTGGGTAATCTTCTCCACACAGCCAGTGACAAATTGAAATTGTACAGTGAAATCCAAAAATGTCTCATAAGCAGCAGTGAGCCAGATGCTAAGAACAAGACATTTAGTTTACTTACGTCACTTTAGAGGATTTCTGGGTAATGAAGTCCATAGCATTTAGTGAGTGCCAATTTAACAAAAGTGCAAAGTTGCCTGGTGCAGCTTTAATGGCTTCAGTTTCTGAAAATGTATCACATTTGAAAAAATGTTAAGAACATGGCTGTCCAGTTTGTTCCTTTAAAATTTTAAACTTTAAAAAAGTTCAGTTTCCAGAGGTAGTGCATTTGTTGTTGTCCTTTCTTATGTATGGCATCGGTACACTGGTCCCAGGACAGTTTATCATCGATGAGGAGGCCAAGGTATTTTTAGTTGCTCACAATCTCAATCCCCTCCCAGGAGGCTCACAAAGGCAGTGTCGTCGGCGAATTTGATCAGGTGGTGGCCTTGGTGTCTGCTGCGGCTGCTATCAGTGTACAGAATGTACAGGAGAGGGGAGAGTGCACACTCCCCTGTGGCGTGCTGATAGAGGTAGGTCGTGACTCAGAGAAAGTGTTACTGAGCCGCACCCGCTGGGATCTGTAATCCAAGTGATTAGTTGGGTGTCTCATCCAAAGTTCTCTTGAAGTCAGCCAACTAGGGTTAATGGGTTAATTGTGTTGAATGCTGACGAGAAATCAGCAAACAGAACTCGGGCATGAGTGTTAAAGCCCTCCAGGTGCATATAAAGGAGGGTGAGGAGAGAAATGATGACATTATCTGTCCCTCTCTGAGGGCAATATGCAATATGCATCTTGGCAATATGCATATACCCTCTTTACATTTGATGACAATATCCTTACCAGTGTTTCCCACAGGATTTTGTGAGACTGAGGTGGCTGGACCTCGGACCCTCTAGGGGTGTCCAGGGGCATGCTACCCCGGAAGAAAGTTTTGTACATTTTAAAGTTAAATGCATCAATCTGGTGCACTTTGAGAGCAAAATTAAGAGGCTAGATCTATGAAGAACTTTGTGCTCTTGTAAACAATTTTGTTACGTTACAGTAACGTTACAACTGTGTAAATATTTCTCCATCTTGCTACACACTTTCTTAAATTAATTATTAAATAATACTGTAAATTAATTATTAAATAATACTGTATATAAGGTGCTCCACTGTAAATATTTTAATTGCCAAGTACAAATAACAATATATACAGTTCCATTGCTTCACGTTGTGTCAAACACATAACAAAATATATACAGGCACAGAAGAATAGAAATGAGGCTTTTCTGCCCTGCTTCTACATCAGTGGTTCCCAAACTTTTTCAAACCAAGGCACCCCTTCATAGTCAATTTCTTTTCACGGCACCCCCCACCCCCTTTAAGCTAAAAATGACACCATGAATATGTTATAAGAATGTATTTTAATGAACTGGCATCAATATGAAGTGAAATAAAATAACTTCTTAAAATGAAACATTATTCTCAACCACTCAGCTAATGATAAGAAAAAATAGATGTCAACCATTTTGATTGACTTGTTTGAACTAAGGCTATATTTGTTGCTGTGTGTGATTTATGCAGATTTACAGATCAATGTTTAACTTAAAATAATAATAAATAATTATGTTAATTGGTAAAAAAAAAGAAAAAATATAGAAAAGTGCATTTATTTTGCTTTGTTCAAAACATAAAATAAGCCTACTTTTTAGGTTAATAAGAAAAACAAAGAACGAAAATAACTCGTATGGCGTATGGAGCTATCAGGCATTTTATTGGGACGTGTGAGCCTGCTGTTGAGAGCACAGTCTCTTGATGCAGGGAGAGATTGAAGAGAGCGCAACGCATAGATCTGACTCCACTGACAGGCGATGCCTTCTCTTGCTTTTCACGTATGTCAGGGATGAGAAAGCCAGCTCACACATGTATGATGTTGGGAACGGCAATAGCACACTGATCGCGCAGTTTGCCAGAGATGGATATTCGTGTCCCACAAGCAGCCAAAACTTGTCCGACGACATTTCTCCAAACTTCAATTTCAAAGTGCGATCCATTTTCAGCTCTGCAAGTTCTTCCTGGGCTTTGATTGTCAACTTCTTTGCTGATTCTGATGATCGGGAGTTGAAAGGATCGCGGATCCAGTCATAGTCTTCATTCTTCGAAGCGGGGAAACCTTTCATCGAGCGTTTTCAGATGCGCCGCTATCCCTTTGAATGCGCATTTTAACAGGTTTTTTTTTTAATATGAACGATTTCGATGTTTATTGCTTATTTCTTCTGTTTTTACAATGACATGTTTCAAATGTAATATCAAATGTAGTTCAAATGTAGCCTATTTTTATGTGAAACGTTATTAAATAGACACAATAAAATATGGAAATTAACAGATCTTGCGGCACCCCTGGCCAGTCATTACGGCACCCCAGGGTGCCGCGGCACCCACTTTGGGAACCACTGTTCTACATCTCTCTGTGTTTGCTTTCAATCTCACCTGTTGCTTCTGCCCTAGCTGGCTGCTGTGGGAGAGCCACGTTAGCTTCCTGATTGGGTCTTATCAGTCAGACGTATCCTTCCTTGGCGATGCATAGTGCTCCTGGTACCGCGGTAATATGTCGCTGTATTTGTTTTGCGATGACTCCCAATCTGCGTTTACCACCTTATACTCGTTTGTTACTTTTAGTAACAGTTCCACCTCGACGGCGGTCCAAACAAATACATCTCTGCTCTTACTTTTCGCCATTGCTGTTCTTCATAACAGTATTTTCTGCAACTAAGCAGAGCAGACAATCTGCTTCCTGTTTACACCGGCATGCACATGCCCAGTGTAGGTGAATGGTAACGTGATATGCGTTTTTATGGACGGAGATAATTTCTGAAACTGTGCTATAACGCTTGTGTGGACTGAGATAGTTTTAGTTTCAAAATGAAAACGTATTAGTGTGGATGTAGCCTCGGAGAGGAGGGGCTATTCACAGACGGGTCCGTTGTCAATGTGTTTGTGAGAAACAGAGATACCGCGGCCGCACGCATGTTCATGTTAACGTTACCTAACTTAACTAACGTTAGAGTAACATTAATTATCAATGATAACTTCTGCAGTATCTTTATCTGTTTGCTGTCGTACATTGATAATGATAAAATAGTGTTTGGACTAGTGGATAACTGCAGTGGATACTGTAACGTTAGTTAACTCAAACGATGTCCTCAAAATGCCTTGGTGTCTCGGATGCAGCCAGGAATGTTCCAGTGTGTGTGTTTGTGTGTGTGAGTGTGCGCGCGTACAGCAGGGGAGGGAGGGGCTGACTGACTGGGAGTGAGAGATGTTTGCTGAAGCAACGGCGCAAAACACAACGTTAGAGATCTTTTATGTTATTATGAGAAGTGTACAAATATTTTCGATTCATTATGAAACTGTGGCGGGACAAATTAGACTATGGTGGGCCGCCACAGTCTAGGTAATTAATGAGAAACACTGCTTACCCAGAATGAATAAATGCAACAGTACACGTAAAGTTAGTTAATCCTCATATTTAAAGCAGCTGAGTTAAGAACAAGTTCATGGCAACAAAACAATGCTAAATACTGAATATCTGAGAGGATTATTTTCTTTTGACATAAGACAGCAATACCTTATTAATACCTTGAAAGAAATAACACATTTTTAATAAAATTATAGTTGTTTTAGTTCAATACTTTATTAAATGAGTTAGGAAGTACAAGGAGCCTCTGTGATTCCTCTTGGTTTGAATTTAGAAAATTAAATACTGAGCATGCCACATAAAAAAATGCACAATATTACTTTCCTCAGCAAATTAGCGTCTTTAACCATGCTCCCTATTAAGATAAAGGAGGACTGAGGAAATTTGATAGAAAAATCTAATCATGTATGTGGAGGTTTTGCATAATAACCACAGCAGAGTGTAATCCTTTAATCATTGGGAAATCTTATTAAACAATTTGTAATTAATTAGAAGGCATCTGATTAAACATTAAGATTAAGGGTGCGATCTGATTTCTCTTCCTCCCTCTGCCATCCATTTCTCATCTAATCCCATGTTTAATCTGTCTGTCTGCCTCTGTCTTCCTGCCTGTGTGGTTTTTGAACTCCTCCTCCTCCTCCTCCTTCTTTAAATCTGGAATGGGTTTACTACACCTCATAATATAATTTGCTAATGTATTCAATTTGGTCCAACAGAGGCTTTGCAGCTGCATCACAAATCTCCTATCAACCACGGCTGGCTCCATCATGGAGGCCCAATGGAGAATTGGTTGTGTGCAAATAATTTCTAAAAATATAACAACCAGGCCAAAAAAACAGAGATACCTGAAAAGGACTGTTGTGGTGTGGGTGTAGGTGAATTCAGTATAAAGTAACAAATGTATAGTCTGATAATTGGTATGTGTTTCCAAATAGGTTACTGTCTCACAGTAAACTGTCTTGTCTTTAGTCTCTACTCCAAAACACAGAGTTGAAAAGTCAGCTTAGTTAACCTGAACAACAGCTGTTGTTTATTTGTCTATTTAGCAAAGCAATAATGTTAATGTTAACATATAAGTAATATGCATTACTAGCTATTGGCTACGTAGCTCAAATAAGATATGTCTTTACAAGAAGGTAGTGATGGTTAGCTGACCAGATGCTAGCTAGCTAGCTAGCTAGTCTCTCTGTTGGTTTAGCTGGTGACCAGCTTATTATATATTTTGGGCACTTTTATGCTGTTCTAGGCTGGTCTACCGGCATCAGTGTTCTTGTTTGCCACCATAACAAGCATCAGACAGAGCAAATTTGTTAGGAAAACCTAGAGCCAGCAGGCAACTCTCTCATGTAGATAATCTTGGAGTTTGAGTTCCACAAATGATATACACTCACAGAACGCAATCCACAAATATGTACCACAGACCACATAAAAAATTATTTAAAAGTTATTCCCAATCCCCGCCCAAAATGATTTTTTTTAAATTGTAAATGTATTTCTAAATGACTATTATTCATTACACAGGACAAGATGTTACTATCCCTTGTGCTATAATCCAAGGTAAACACTTGTAGAAACCCAATTAAGATAAAAAATAAAAATAAAAAAAATACAAGTGATACAACCACCATCAAATGAACACCATAGCAGACATCAGGCTACAGTTAACCACTCAAACAAGTCTACCTTTATTTTCCAGTCTCCACCACTCCTAGCTGTCCTGGATAACTCCTGCATGCACGCTCCCTTGATCTATCCCTTTCTCCCTCACGTACAAATCCAATCTGTTTATCTTCCTTACTAACAGCTGAAGAATTCACTTCTAGTCGTTTTTCCTCAACTGCAGCTTCCAAACATTTCAACACCTGATTGTGATGCCAAGTGTATTGCCCTTGGGAAAGACTAACTTTACATCCTGACAGTATATGCCTAAGCGTACATACGCTGGAACACAACAGGCAGGCAGTGTCCTCACCCGTCCACTGACTAAGATTTTGGGGAGATGGCAGCACATCATGGCCGAATCCCAATTCACCCCTTGGCCCTACCCCTTAGCCCTTCCCCTCCGTTTTGCGCGTTCACGTGAAGGGGTAGGGGTGTCCCAATTCTCTTGGGATCGAGGGGTAGGGCGAAGTGCTAGGGCTACATGGCCCTCCAAACGGAGATTTTTCAGGGGCACACAACAAACCGAGGGCTATGAGAAATCTCCCAGACCGACCTGCGAATCAACTGGAAGATCATGGCGAACGCTACACTACCATCCAAAGTGAACCACAAATGTAGTATTTTCTTCGTTAATAAAGATTTAAAAAATATTCTAACAGTGGTATTATTTTAGTTTAATGTCGTTTCAATGTATTATAGACCTTTTCTTTATAACAAGCATAACAAAAAATCGCTAATATGCCGATGTCTCTACCTCGCTAGTTAACGTTACAACATTGTTTTTAGGCTGATTTGTGCATGACAGTCCTGCATTTTGACATATTTCCATGTCGCATTTCCCCCCTTTGATGGCATATGACGCCCGAAATATAACTAAAGTCCAGCAGCGAAGTTGCTGCACTTGTTACGGCTCCTCTAATATCAGTGCAGACTACAGAGCACCGCTAACGCTATTCTGTCATAAAGTGGACTGGTAATGAAGCAGTGGTCTTTTTTATTTGATGACTTGTTTGATCGATTAGTAGCGTGAAACGTATAAATTGTGAACAAATCGCGAGCGTCCATGCTTTTCTATCTCCATCAGATGAATGGCAAATGTCTGTTTATGTAAACGTCATCGATGACGTATCAGGGTCTTGAAGGGTTGTCCCATTTCTTAGGGAGAGATTTCTACCACTACCCCTTGTGACTCTGTTCTGAGGGCCAAGCCGAAGGGCCAAGCCGAAGCCGTAGGGGTGAAAATGAGAATTGGGATTCGGCCCATAAGTAGCCCCGATAATGAATCTAATTCTGCTTGCCTCCATACTCCACAACTCTCTCCACTTCAAACTTCTCTTTTCTAGACTCTTCCAATTCACCCACTGCCCTTGTTTTGCCTGTGACACTGCCTTAGTACATCTTACTACCTCCTCTTACTACCTCCTCCTGATGATGTACTTTTTCAACTACCAGCTTTCTTTTTTCTACTGCTGTTACCTTACTCCACACAGGTTTCCCTGCACACAGCCCTAAACCCCACACAGACCTGCACCTAACCTACAATGTCCCTATGTCTAAGTGCTGCCTGTGCTTGCTGCACTGCCTCATTTGGGTTCCACTTCCTCCCTGTTTTAACTGTGGGCGCTACGCTCCTAACCTTTGGATCCTTTGACTGGGTCAGAGTAATTTCCAATCTAACCTTAGAACACTTGTACTCCTCTGTCAGGCTAGATATCGGCAGCTCTAATATGCCTTTCCTGTACAAGGCCACACTGCTTAGACAGCGTGGGGCTCCAAGCCATTTTCTAATAAATTAGTTAATCATCTTTCTAGTTTTTCTACCTTAGATAGGGGAACCTCCTACACTGTCAGCCGAGGCAACAATCCAAACTGCAGACACCACAATTTAAACTTTCCTGGGAGCCCTGACTTCTCTGTACCTGAAATGCCTTATAATATTTCCTTCCTCAACTCCTGAAATTGACCCTTATCCAGGGTACCTGCGGGGTCTTAAAAGTATTAAAAAAGCATTGAATTTAATATTCTCAAAAAAAGTATTGAATTTCGTTTACAAAGGTCTTTTTCTTGTCCTTTCGTAGGATTAAATAAATACCGTAACCTCATAAATAACTGTCCCGTCTGTAAACCGACATCATTCCATGCTACAGACTTTTTCATCGTGGTATGATTTAAGCACGTTGTATAATTCGGGATGCTTCTCTATCACTGTTGGTACCACTTCCACTACACCAAAAGCCGCATTTCCGACGCCGAGCAGAGCTGCGAATCTCCGCGGCACTTAATGTGTTCGGCAGTAATCTACAGTTGACAACCCGCGAATATAAAATCATGCATCTCCTTAAACAGACGAAACCGTACCCCCGTTTGAGCGCGTCAGTCAATTTCTCATGAGGAACATCTGCCATCAATCTCGATGGGGGGCAGATTACTTACCTCGCTAGAACAAAGGGAATTTTCACACCTGCGTGCCGTATCGCAGTTCACGCCAGACCCACGTGGGGAGCACCATGCAGTAATGGCTTTCAATTTCATTGGAAGACCAGCTAAGACTGATGACGTTAAATGGGATTTTACTGGCCATTCATGTCCTAGGACAAGTTTCATTGGTTCTGTGCCTAGCTTAACTCTTAACTTAATTTATGCCCATAGGCTAGGTTATAGATTAATTATCATATTATTATCATCATATCATATTATTATCATAATGTATCCTATTCATTCTGAAATAGCCATTTCAAAATCAGACGATTAGTTGTTTATTACATTAATTCTTGTCAGCACATAATTAGTGTACCCCCAACCCCAAAAAAGCAGTAGGCAATATGTCTATAAAAGTACTTTATTGCAGTGAAGTGAAGCCAAACCAAGTAAGTGAAATAAATGAATAAACAAACAAGTGCAAACCAGTGAAGGTAAGTCAATAAACACACACAAAAAAATGTAAAAATAAACAGTGAACAAAATAATAAAAGAATGGCTTAAACACAGGTTCTAAATCCGGTGAGCGGGTCTGGGCTGACGGTCTGAAAAGACGGCAGACTGCTGCCTGGGGCGATGGCTGTGTAAGTAGCCGTCGTCTTCCTCCAGCCTGCCCTGAAGAACCTGGCAGAGCTCCGACAGTTGTGCGGTCCTGAAGGAAGGTGCCTTCACAAGCCACACAGCCCTGCCGTCAACAATGGTGTCTTCTTCATCAGACATGTGTCCAGCTGTTGCTGTGCACCACAGTTCCTGCTCATCAGGCCGAACAACCTTCTCTCTGACCAACAACAACTGAAGGAAAAGAAAAACATACAATTACTGGGCTGTGATGATTAGCAATAGTCCCACGCAGACGGACAATTAAGGAAAAGCCAACAGTTCAAAAGATAGGACTTGTTGATTTTCCCATAAGGACTTCCTGAACACAACGAAATGATGGAAACAAACTGCAGAGATTATTTAGGGACTCAAAACAACACAACAGCACAATGACAAAATAGGTCAAGCGGAGGCATACCCTTTTCCTTCTCTGGCAGCCACGTGCCATAATCTTAGCCGTCTCCTTCCGATGTTGTCGTTCAGTCTGGGACCATATATATGTCCGCCGTACAGTCTCATAGTATGTCTTGCATGCAGCTGAAAGTACAATTTACACAGACACTGAAATAGCCACGAATGCAGAGAGGTTGCAATCGTTTAAATTACTAATTGTACCATGGCTGAACCTAAAAATGCCCTGGAAAGGCACGTTAACAGGATTGGTGTGGTTCTAACGTTATGACTAAATATCATCCTTTAACACCAGGCTAATTTTGAATTTTGGTTTTGCTTACCCGTGATAACAGCCACGTCAACGTCTGGAAAACCGATGACGACTTCCTTCAGCAGTGATGTTGTAACCGCCTTGTTATGTGGAGAAATGATGCTGTTGAAACAGAAAGTTCAGTATTGGTTGTTTCCTAATTAGGCTGTACACTTCTAGCGATCTAGCGCCATTATACAATAGTAACGTAACGTTAGGTTCTCATTGGATGTGAATTAAGTTAACATGGCTACGGTACACCCGATGCGTGCTGTACAGCCACGAGGCCCACGTTGTTCCAAACACCAATAATTAATGCCACAGAAAAGATTGATCAACTAGCAATTTCAAGGTGTGTAACTTCATCGGAAATACACAATCCTAAACTTCATATCCATCCAAATCTTTGTTGTCTGGGACGGTCAGTGTCTGTGAGCCTAGCAGTAAGGACTAGCTGGACTAGCTAGCCTAGCAAGCTGGCTAACAGCAACAGTCACAACAAGCATGCATACCCTTCATGTGGATCATATCGGATGTTGTTCTCGTTGTTGTGCAACCTCCGTACCGCTTCCTGTAACACATTAGAAATTTGAAATCAGTAAGCTACACATCTTAAATATTTAATATAGCTAGCTAGCGAACTTTAAAACTCACCGCAATGTTTGGATGGTGTATCCGTCTAGTCGATGGCGCCGGCCTCTTGGAGGGGGGAGAGAATACATCCGGGTCATTGCAGCGCTTGTTCCTGTCCTCATGCATCAAGTCGTCCATTGATTTTCAATACTTGGTCATTCAGGTCACTGAACCCGTCCGTCAAAGTCCGTCCAAGTCGTCCAATGGCAGCCATGACCAAATTCGCATCTAGATGCCCTGAGCTACCAGGGAGAAGCGGAGTGGCATCAGCTAACCGAACCGATGGCGGGGTGGTGAAAAGATTATGAGAAGCCATTCCAAAATCTTGTGAAAAAAATCTTCTAGTAGATAATCGTTGAAAAACCGGCATGTTTTGGGAATCAAACGGCCTCTGTGTCAGAGGTGCACTTTGTCCATGGTCATCACCCAGATCCTCATCCTCATCCATACCACTGGATTCAGGGTCGTCATCACTTTCTTCATCAGAGGACTCGGTCTCACTCGCCTCAAGATAAAGTTTGAGCTCATCAGAGTCAAGGTCCTCTTCCAGGACGTCAGCTGTAATAATTTAAAAAGAAAACTAATTAATGTCTAGCAGTAAATCAAAAAGGAGGTCATGTCTTCAGTGAGAAATGCTTGACTCTCCTAGAATAGTAACAGAATAAATAATGCAAAGAAAAGAATGCAACATGCTCACCTTGTTCAAATGGTGCGTGGTCGGACAGGTACAAGTTTTCCTCTGTGAACTCAACGTGTGACTCTCCTAGAATAAGAACATGGATATTTTAAGATATTGTATACAATTGTGTGAATGCAATAGACTTACACACAAAGAAAGCTTCTCATTTGTAGGCCAATTCTCAAACACATTGCAAGGTCATATGGACAGCCTATATCAATAGAGCAGAATGCATTCTACACTTTCATATATCCACAATGACACAAAGGCACAGTGCAGCATGGTCCAAGTTTTCCTCTGTGAAGTCAAAGGAACCCTTTACACCAGAAACGCTAGACTCACCTAGAATAACAACAGAACATTAAAGCTAGGTTATACAGTTGTTGGAATGCAATGTGTAGGTTACTAAGAAAGAAAGAGCACCGGGCACTCTATCATTGATCAGAATTCTGTGCCGTGTGTGTAGCTGCGACATAATTAACTTTATAGCTAAACAAAAAGGCCCACTCACCCTTTTGGTCCCTTTCCATCTGAAGCTGCCTTCTGTGCTGATAGAACTAAGAATGAGAAAGGATCTGATCGCAGTGGTCGCAAAATTGCCGGGGTCTTTTCCTTCCCATGTCTGGAGAATAAATTTCAATGTCCTCTGTCTTTCTCCCTTTTTCTTCCTTCTGCTTCTTCCTTCTTCTTCTTCCTTCTGCTTCTTCTTCTTCTGCTGCTGCTGCTGCTTCTTCTTCTGCTTCTTCTTCTGCTGCTGCTTCTTCTTCTACTTCTGCTTCTGCTTCTTCTTCGGGCATAAGACAAACAAGCAGCCAATGGCAACGTGCCGGACGTGACATAATACCAAACAAGCAGCCAATGGAAACGTGCCGGACGTGACGTAATACCAAACAATCAGCCAATGGGAACATTTAAATACATTTAAAAGACCATGGACTGCATCAAGGTGCCTCACTCTGTTGGCAGAATTCCTTCTAAAATTGCCTCAGGATTTAGTGGATTCACGGCTGACCAGTGGAAGAATTGGACAACAATTTATTCCTTCTTTTGTTTGAAAGGACTGATAGGTGACCGAGACTATAGTATGTGGTCTGACTTTGTCCAAGCATGCATCATTATGTGCTCAAAAGCAATCTCTTTTGACAAGGTAGACATGGCTGATGGCTATTTGCAGCAATTTCTATCAACGTTTGTTGAGCTCTATGGGCCCTTACATTGCACCCCTAATATGCACCTCCATCTTCATTTGAAAGACTGTATCCTGGACTATGGCCCTGTTTATTCATTTTGGTGTTTTTCCTTTGATTGAACGTTTGAATGGACTATTGGGGCAGTTCCACACTAACAAGAGAAACATTGAAGTTCAGATTATGAGACGGTTTCAGCAAGGACAACAGCTCATACCAAAGAGGTGCGACTATATTAGTGATTTTATGGATATTCTGGCAAAGAAAGATGTAGGATCACTATCACTACTTGCAACTGATGTAATGTATGTTAGACACCATGCCAGAGCATTCTCTGAAACATTGATGTTAAGTGATGCCAATTCCATTGAACCATTGCCTCCTTTTCAAAAAAACAATACTGGAAGAAGCAGAGAGGTCCACATTGCTGTCTATGTACCACAAAATGTACCCTGACTGTTCTGTCTCACAGGTTAGCAGTTTTGCAATGGTATGCACAAGGGTTAGGCACATTCAAGAGATTCTCTCTTATGACAATGGGAGGACTGCACGATCTGCACGCATTTCTGCAAAATGGTGTGCTAGTGATTTGTGTTTTGATGAGCCAACTCTTGATCCACATGCAGAACTATGTCCTGGGATTGTGAAGAAGTTTGTTGTTATGAAGGTGCAATCAAAGGGTTCTATCATTGAGCATGTGGTAGCTAATGTAACTTGGCTACACCCTCACCCTGACAGGTATTTCTTTGGAAAGCCTGTTGAAGTCTGGAGTTTGAGTGGAAGTGAAATTGGCGCTGCACCTTCATTCATACCTGTAGAGCACATTTTCGGTTTTGTGTTCTTAGCACAGCGTTTGTGCAGTTAAGCCAAACAAAGGAAAGGGTATCAGTTGTGATGTGTAACTGGGTCTTGTAGGGTTTCTGTCCATTTTTTATTGGTCTTATTATCTAAATGTAAAACATTTCGACATTTTCACAAGCTGGTTATGCTGAGTACGTTGAGTAAGTTTTATAATAAAAAATGCTTTGTTGTACTAGATGCACAAGCGCGGTCAGTAATTGAGTAGAAACAAAACACATTTTTGATGTTCTACTTTTACTTGCTTTGCTTTAGATCTAGCCTAAATTTTTACTTTCACGCCACTTAATTTAAACCAGTGAATGGAAGCTATTACCTAACTAAAACCATCATTCACCTATGTAGACTTATTAAACTTGCCAGCTCCAGCCATTGATAGTGACATTGAACAAATGTTTGTAACGTTGCCGTGGACATTGACACATTGTTGCAATCAAGAGTGCAACATTGTTGCAGAACGAGGATGTTTTCACCCCATAAGTAAAATGTCAGCGGGACAATGTGTAGGTCTTAACCATGATTGCCTTCACTCTGTCCCTAATTGTCTTGTTTGAATTTGAATACCCAACCAGTGTTTCATTTACATATGAAAGGCTACTCTAGGACTTGACGTGTTGGAAGGGGAGGGGGGAGAGTTTTCGTCTGGAATTCCAAGTCAATGGCAATTCGTGTGAAGTGACGCAAAATCTGTTGTTCCACGGTGTCACACGTTACCATTTTCACCCGGAAATCTTCCTTTTGGTGCAGTGTTCATCATCTATGAAAAACCTCTTGTCTACGACCTTCCCTTTAACAGTAGAAATACTCCTAGACTTACTTGGCTTCACTTTCATCCTAGCCTACTGTACTAGTTTATCCAGTAACCTAGTAGTCGTCGTATCGTCCATGTAAGCCCTAATTGGTGGGAGGCGCAGCCCTCCCTTCAGCCTGTTTTAAATGGCATTGCAATGAATGCCCTTGTGTAGTGGGGAAAAATACATTTATTTTCACAAATACTGTAAATACATGTACATATTCGTTTGGTACCATATCGTAGCAGGACTCGCTACTCTAGGGCTGTGCCGGACAGACAGACAGGGTCAGACCGGACAGACAGGACGTTGCGCTTTGATCTTTTGTTATTTATTAATAACAAAACATCAAAACACAACTCTGTCTCCAACAATATCTGTTCTCTGCAGCTTTCCAGCTCCTGTCCAGCAACCCCCCCCCCCCCCCCCACACACACACACAGTATATCAACACAAATTGTTGAATGTGCATTTGTGGATTGTCAGACCTTTCTGTCTCCTCCTATACTGTTTGTGGACTTTTGTCCACGACAATTCACAAATGCCTTGGCTCCATCCTGAACATGGAAATCTTTGTGGTGCATCAGTCAATCACAGAAGGAAGTTGTTTCATGGCATCTGCCTAAATCCCTTATGAAGCCTGATAATTACAGCCAACTTAGAGAACTTCTTTAGCCTAGAAGGACAGTTTTAGGTTAGTGATATTTTGAGGGTGATCATCATACTTTTGCTAATATCTTCTTGAAAGATTTAGGAACAATGAAGTAAGGCACAACCTACTATTAATGTTGGCTAGATGGCTAGTTGTCTAGTCTATGTTAGCTATTGCACATTAGCCAGTGCTTGAAGTGGAAAGAAAATAAGTGCTGGTACTCCCATTAGTCAGATGTTGGCACGTGTATCGGCCGGTATAAGCAAATCATTAAGTATTACTGTGGCGGACTGGAGGGAGGGTGGGGGAGGCTTAATTGGATCCAGGAGAGAGGTGAGTTAGTGGACTGCTTCTTTCCTGGATCCGGTACCAGCTGCAGCCAGTTGGGACTGATTGCAGCTGGGGCCTTTTTAACGTGTGTGTGAATGTGTGAGAGGGAGGTGCGCGCCAGGGTGAGAGACTGGCACGTGACCAGGGAGCCGACGTGGATGGAGGATCCAGTCGGCTGTGTGTGAGCGGAGCGGAGAGACGGGGCCAGCACCAGCGGGAGAGACGGAGCGGGAGCGGGCCGTCCGCTCCCGCTCCGCGGAGGACGCAGTCGGGAGCCACCTGCAAGGGCTGACCAGTCGGGGTTGGGGCAGGATGCCCCTGGAAGCCTGGCGGACTGGGGCAGCCTTGGAGGGAGGAGGTGTGCGCGCCGAGGAGGACAGCGCTCTTCACTGCCGTCAACGCCGGGGAAGACGGCGCCAACTGCCGTCAACACCGGGCCGGGTTTATGGTTAATAAACCCGGCCCGGCCCAGCGTCCTCCGCGGACCTCCGCCGGACGCCGCGGCAGGAGACGGCCCGCTCCCGCTCCGTCTCTCCCGCTGGTGCTGGGCCCGTCTCTCCGTTCTGCTCACCCACACAGCCGACTGGATCCTCCATCCACGTCGGCTCCCTGGTCAAGCCGCCAGCCTCTCACACTGGCGCGTCCCTCCCACTCACACATTCACACCCACGTTAAAAAGGCCCCAGCTGCAATCAGTCCCAACTGGCTGCAGCTGGTACCGGATCCAGGAAAGAAGCAGTCCACTAACTCACCTCTCTCCTGGATCCAATTAAGCCTCCCCCCACCCTCCCTCCAGTCCGCCACAATTACATTTTGAATTTCTACAGCGAATACAAGATGCTAGGAGATGCTGATGTTCACAACACAGATTCATTTCAGCAAGGGGACAACCATTTTAATTATTGGAGTCAAAAATAATTGACTATGTATTCTAGCTTTGGTGTGTGGTGAAAACAAGGCGACTCCACATCTATCAGAGGAGGCACGTGGCAATCTCTTGCTATCAAACTGGCACTCCATGTTCCCTATGGACACACATAACAGAGACACACAGATAGAAGAGGGAGTTAGACAGAAAAAAAAGGTAGAGAGTAGTAAGCTATGGCAGGTGGCAATTAATTCAGTCACAAGATATACTGCTGTGTTACATTAACCAAGTAGGCTATTCTAAAGAAACAGCAGACAATTAGGTTATTATCTGATTGAATATTAGATGGTAGCATACATTCAGAAATAGTAATTTTATTTGTATTGATTTGTATTGAGAAGAGACAGCTCTGGGAGATTCAATGAGTATATCCTAAACATCCTAAACACCAACATGAAATGTTAGTGTATTAAGCTACACTTGTGGTCCACAAGAGTAGCTTAAATGTTTAATAGTAATATGATGCATTTTATTTATATAGCATTTTTCAAAACCAAATGTTACATGCTTTACACAAAATAATACAAAATACAACAATTTCTAAAATGTAGATAAGAGCAATAAAAGACATCATGGAAATAAGACAAGCAAATTAAACAAGACAAATAACTTAACAGTAAATCGCGCTCTCCAGCTACATTTAAAACACACAGCTGATGCTGCATTCATGTCATATGGAAGTTACCTGACTGGGAAAAAACGTTCACGTCAACCTCCTAGTGGTAATTCCGAATAGGAAATATGGGAACATTTGAAGGCTCTGATATCTCAAAAGAAAAGTGAAAAAGTGTGTCAAACATGGCTGCTGTGGCTCTACCAAAATCACTAGCCCAAGGTAATACAAATAATCATTACTAGTTATATTCACACTGGTACGCTTCTGCACAATCGATTCTGTTTATGATTAACTAGAAACACCTGCTGCAGTGGGATTAACAAAAGAGTTAAAGAGTTGTTGCTATGGATCTAGCTAACAATAATCAAGGGCTTCCCAACCAGTTGAACGTGTGAATGAACGCTTTGTTTATTCGTCATATGCTGAGCGCTTATAATATGACTGACTGTATTTGTGCTTTTACAGTGCTTATATTTATGTCATTTATTCTGCCTTTCACACTTTCCCTTGTGCAGCATTCAGCTGTGGTTGTTAATAATAACCTGCTTCAATTGTATATTTTCAGTCATATAGCCATCATTCAGTTTGTGTGTATGTGGCTATATGTACTTACACAGTATTAGGTCACAGTAATCCTGAAGAGAAGTAGGTTGACAAACAGTGTTTTATGAAATCAGCTACAGTGCTCTGGATACAGACAATATCACAAAATCATTGGGCAATGGTCAGATTTAGGGGAAAAAAACACATTATCTGTAACAGATATTTTCATCCTATCACTTGGCCCACTGCTAGTTTACAGATTAACATGTCACATACAAAGACCAGCTGCACTCCACTTATGAAAATGAAATTTAATTGAACCTTTGCAGAATCTTCCAAGATTTGACACTGATGGTTTGAGTTTCATTCTTCAGTAATTTTGTTCAGCATTTTTGAATCCAGGGGATGGAATGGGAAATCAGGGAATGTGAACATCTTTAAATTTTCCTGCTTGAGGGATTTACATCGGTCAGCATATCATCCACAAAACAGGTTGGTAAGCTTTTAAATAGGAGCTGTTCATGTGCTTATGGCTTGGTAAAGGCACAAAAATAGAACCCAGGCAACAGGCGTGGAAATGGCGGTACGAATCGAAAGACACAGCAGCAGAACTAGTTTGATAAACATTTCCTGACATCAGAGCCAACCACTGCATGGCGAATTAACTTCTCTCTCCTTTGTTACATGACTCTGCTTTGCAGAGGTGTTTTTAAGCCTCTCACAAGAGCTTAAATCCTCCACTTTAGCAGAAACATTTAAACCAACAAATTTTAATATTTTTGAACACTTTCTGGTGGATTTTAATATTTTATTTGTTTTAATTATTTTTTTTCCCATTTGATTAACCTGTTTTATTTATTTTCCTTTCCTTTTTTTATGTGTTACATTTAAGAAACATCAAGTTCGAAAGCACAATGTGGGCGCATGATTAACACCCCCCCCCCCCCCAAACACGCTCCACAGTTGGGCTTAATGCAAGCACAGAAAGGTACCACATTGCAATTTTTTGCAAATGTGGGAAGAAAAAAAACATTTCAAGAGCAGACAGTCGTGGTGGTCCTCAGTGTTAGGTAACACGTCAGCTCGGCTCCAGCAGACGGTCTGCCCAAATTTCTACGTCGCCTGTAGCCGAAGACACGTGGCTTTTCCGCTGCCGGTGCCTGCTGCTCGTTCCTCCTCATCATCCACGCGGACCTTGGTTGCTTTGGTCAGTGTGAGGAGAGAGGAAAAACAGGCTGAAATGGAAAATGGTGGGCTAATGTTACACAATATGTAGCTTTTTGTAACATAAATAGCCCTCGTATTGTGCATTTTCTCTAATGTTAACCTTAGTAGTTGGTGTTGGCTATAGTGAGTTAATGATAATTAGACTGCGTGTTTTTCAGTTGCAGTCATGTGACAAGGTGGGCTGAAGGTATGCCACTTAGCACATTGTTAGACACACACAGGAATATTATTCTGCTTGTTTTGTTGATGTACCGCGTTAAGTTAATTATCCATCGCTACACAATAACTTGCTACACTTACTATCCCGGGTTTGTTTGTGTTTAGCATTACTATCACTTCCATCAGCATTTCTATTTAACTTAGGGTAAAATAAGACAGCAAACACACCGATTTAATTTCCTTTATTGTTTTCATCAGTTACATTTATACAAATATCTCAATCTATTGTTACACTTGGTCAAACAGTACACTCACCAGGTGCGGGAACACTGTGGGCGACGAGGCCCCTGAGCGTTCCTGTTTATAGTGGTTTGATGATGTCATCAATGACATCACGGGCAATACCAAGTGTGGGGGTGATTGTGTGTGTAATAATTGTTAATTGTCACAATGGATGCATGTCTGTATGTAGTATCCTACGGAGCCCGGGAAGGGACATGGAGGAAAAGAAAAATCAAAGGTAATAAAAAACAACCTTGCCAAGCCTACTGCCAAGCACTGATTTATATATTTAAGGCCAATCTCTAAATAAAATTCTATGAACCTCTCCCACGGGTATGTGCGCTCCATTGTTGTGGTTGTTTCCATGGTGCCAAACTGACCCGGAAGTACATTGACCTAAATGAAAAAGTTTTGCGGGATCTTGCAAAAATATATATATTTTTTTGTCCCTTAGGCTCCATAGTATCCTGATATGTTTCCAGGAGTTGGGATAATATTGTGAGAAGAGCAATTATTAATAACAGATGTATATGATAGTGTTAACCTGTGGCCATGGGGAAATTGGGTACCACCCTGTACCAAGGATGGGTTGCTCAGGGGAGGTGGATGTGTAATGGACACCTCTATTACAGTTTCACCTCTATTACAGATTGCTTAAGAACAATTTTGAAAGCAGGGCTCATTTTGTCAAAACACTACACACAATTCACACAACCACACACACAAGTAGCAGAACACCTCAGATCTTTTGCAAAATGAAACACTTCATTTAAAACTATACAATAATTTCTAAAAACCCAATTTTGTCACCGTATGGCACACACATGGTTCATACGATCTGATTCTGTTTGAACCAGTTACACACTGCTGTGCTCAATCTAAAACACTTTTAACATTTTTACTTTTCTAATGATATAGTCTGGGTTTGCTTTTTTCAGAGATATTGTTAGAGCAAAGTACTTGAATATATTGACACAACACACAAGACCAGTACTGCACACTGATGAAAATATTGATTTCTCTCCACATTCTAAAATCAGTCAATACATCCATGCATTTCCAAAGGTTGCATTTTGCACTGAAAATCAGAACAGAACATATTCTAAATAGAATATAGTACATAAACACAGCAAAAAAGAGAGCATGAATTACAGTTTTCCTCAATTGTTTAAACGTGTTTCCTGAAACTATAGCTCAGTTTCTCAAAACTCTACACACAAAGCACAGCAACAGTTAACCTTTTGCCAAAACTACGCAAATCTCTTGGAAAATGCATTCATGCATTCAAAACCATGTTCTCTCTTCTCAAAACTGACTTTGTCCATCAAAATGATTCACACAGGCCTCATATGAATAGTTCTTATTGAGCATTGATTTCACACTGGTGCAATAAATTTAAAAACACAACCATCAAAATACTGTATGTTTTGGCCTCATGAGGTCATGTTACATATTCAAGTGTATAACATTATGTAAAAAAAATTCATTTTTCTCCTTTTTAGAAGTTTTAGTTTTCTTTTCTTTTTTTCGGGGGGTCCCAAAATAGGCTGCAAGTTTACAGTAAATAAAAAAGACTGTTGCCATGATACAATACAATACATTACAGTAAATATATCATCATATAAATAGTGCATTTGCTAGGTAAACCTAATTCTAATTCAGTGCAAATCACACACACACAGTGTCTGAACTGTTATCACTTTGAGTGTGTCACGCCCTCCACCTCTGCCTCCTAGCAGTCTCTCTACCTGTCTGTCTCTGTCTGTCTGTGTGTGTGTGTGTGTGTGTGTGTGTGTGTTGGCGGGCGTGGCTCCAGACCCCGACAGACTCAGACCACCTCCCGCTCACCTGCTCTACCCCGCACACCTGCTATCCATCATCTCATCACCACCAGCATAAGAACCCCAGCTTTCCATCCACTCATCGCCAGATTGTTGTTTGTACTGCCCCGTCAGTCTCGTTCTCGGCCGCTTTGCAGAATCTTCTCAAAGTTCCTCCTTCGCCTTACTAACCCTGTTGTTCTTGTATCCAGATCCAGTCTCCTTCCCTGACCCCCCCCCCGCCTGCCGACCTACCCTGCCTGCCTGTCTGTCTCCTGGTTCCCTGCCTGTCGTCCTATCTGCCTGTCTCCCAGCCCTGTTCATCCCGCTCCTGCTCCAGCCTGTCTTCCCCTTGCCTTCCCTACCCTGCCACCCTCTGTACTATCCCCTAGTAAAACCTGGTTTTGTCCCTACCTTCGCCTCTGTTGTCTGTGGTTTTGCACTTGGGTCCTGTACACGATCGTAACAGAGTGTTGTTGTTATTGTGTATGATACAATGCAGATTTACTGTATTGTCCTGCCAATGAGGTCCAGTTGGGCTGCACTCGCGGCCCAGCTTTGGTCATGGTCAACCCATGGTTGATTACGTGATCAACCAAAGTTGCACGTATTTCATTTGAAATATTAGCTCGTCTCCCTCTTTCTCATCCACCTCGTCCACCTCGTCCATGTACACCTCCTCCTCTACTTCTACCTCTCTGTGATGCGTGTTGCTCCATTGTTTTCCAACACAGTAGAGGTCACCTGAGGTCTTTTTTATGACAGATAATGAGATAATGAGATTTTGTGTGTAAAGTTGTGCAAAAATGTGATTTAGAATTGCTATTTGAGTGAAAACAAAGGAATTGTGCTTAGAGTTTTGCAGAAATAGTCTTTGTTGTTGACACATGAGCTTCAAGTTTTCACCATGTGTTCCAGTAGTCCATAGTTCCAGTTTTAGTGTATAAACATTGAGAAAAACTGTAAAAAACAAAAAAACAAACTCTAAGCACCATCTCTTTGCCTAGCTGGATCTGGCCATAGCACTTCATCCACATCACATGCTATGTCCTCTCTCGCAAGACAGGGAAGAATCTTCTTGAATGGCGAATCCATCCTTGCACAGAAACCTGCATGAATTTGGTCGCAGGCCTCCTCGATGGCTTGAGGGGTATCCTGACATAGGGCTGGAGATCGTAAACCTTCCACCGCCATGCCAAAAAAATATCTTCAATGGGGTTAAGGAAGGCAGGTAGTATGGTGGGAGGTATTGGAGTGAAAATTGTGGATGCTGATGAAACCAGAGGACCAGAGCAGATCGGTGGAAACATACATTGTCCGAGATGACAATGTATCTCATCTGCTCTGCATCCATTTGGTCTTCTGTTGTGACGATGTTGTGTAGTCTGACTAAAAATGTGAGTATGTGGGCTGCAATGTGCCCGGGACATTCAAAATAGCTCTGTGGCCAATGATGTTTCTCCCTCTTCTTTTTACTTTTGTCAGGTTAAACCCAGCCTCATGAAGATAAATTCATGCGGGACTGCATCAGCATCCATTTGCAAAACTCTCTGAAAAAAAGACAACATTGTGTAGTTAAATATAGGCCTACTCTAAATTTACATGTAAAAAGGTTCTGTGTGCAGTGCACAATAGTGTACATTACTTACCTCTGCATATTCATGCCGGAGGTCTTTTACTCTCAGAATTTCTTTCACTCGGTAGAGTTTCATCTGTATGTGATGTCTTTTACTGTAAGGATTCGCCCCAGTGTTGATAGAGAGACCTGATGGGCATTTTTGAAAACTGTGTGGTCATTGAGGATGTTTGTTTGAATTTCTCTGAGACATATCGCATTATTGGCCAAAACCATGTTTACGATAGCTCTCTCTTGTTCCTCTGAGAATATGGGGTCCCTTCCGCCTTGATATTCTCGACCCTCAATCCTATGTATACCAGTCAAAATACATGCAAAATGTTACAGGACAGCATACAAGGCATTGTTTCAAACATGGAATGCATGTGAATGGGTACCAAAAAAAGTACTGATGTAGTGCATATAGATTCAAGATTCAAGATTCAAGAACTTTATTTGTCACATACACACACGGGGTGTGTAGTGAAATGAAAAGTGGCAATGCTCAACGGGAATGTGCAAAAGGCAACAGTACACAGTATTTACAATAAAAAAAACAACACAATATTTACAGTATTACAGTAATTACAGTAAGAGCTCTTATATAAAAAAAACAACACAATATATACAGTAAGAGCACTTTGGAAATGAAAATATAGTAGTAAGGGAAATTGTATGAATGTAATATACTATAAATTATGTGTAGTCTTTACCTAAGTGTGTGTGTGCATAAGAGGGGCAGTGTGTGTGTCTTGGTGGGGGGCCCTGGTGAGGTCAGAGTTCACAGTCCTGATGGCCTGAGGAAAGAAACTCCGTCTCAGTCTCTCTGTTTTGGCAGCGTGACTACGGAGGCGCTTGCCTGACCGCAGCAGCTGAAACAGTCCGTTGTTGGGGTGGTGAGGATCCTTCATGATCCTGCAGGCTCTGGTTCTGCACCTCCTGGTGTACAAGTCCTGCAGGGTGGGGAGTGTAATTCCAATAGTGCGCTCGGCCGAACGCACTACTCTCTGCAGAGCCTTCCTGTCCTGAGCGGAGCTGCTGCCAAACCAGGCAGTGATGCTTCCTGTCAGGATGCTCTCCACAGCTCCAGAGTAGAAGGACTGAAGGATCCTCCGGGAGACTTTGAATTTCCTCAGCTGCCTGAGGTGGTAAAGGCGCTGCCTCGCCTTTCTCACCAGAGTGTCAGTGTGTGTGGACCATGTCAGATCTTCGGTGATGTTGACTCCCAGGTATTTATACCTGCTCACCCTCTCCACAGTATTCCCATTAATCCCCAGTGGTGAGTACGTCCTCTGTTGTTGTGTCCTCCTAAAGTCCACAATCAGCTCCTTAGTTTTGGTGACATTCAGGAGGAGGCTGTTGTCCTGGCACCAGAGTGACAGATCAGCAACTTCCTCCAGGTAGGCCTTCTCGTCGTTGTTGGAGATCAGGCCCACCACCACTGTGTCATCCGCAAACTTAATGATGGTGTTGGAGCTGAACCTGGCCACACAGTCATGTGTGTACAGGGAGTACAATAGGGGGCTGAGGACGCAACCCTGGGGGGATCCTGTGTTCAGGGTGAGGGGGTTGGAGGTGTGTCTACCCACCCTGACCACCTGGGGCCTGGCGGTCAGGAAGTCCAGGATCCAGGCACACAGGGGGGTGTTCAGTCCCAGCTCAATCAACTTGCCAGCCAGTCTGGTGGGGACTATGGTATTGAAAGCTGAACTATAGTCAATGAACAGCAGTCTCACATAGCCCCCCTTCCGGCTGTCCAGATGAGAGAGTGTGGTGTGCAGTACCTGGGAGACAGCATCATCCGTGGATCTGTTGGGACGATAAGCAAACTGCAGCGGGTCCATGGAGCAAGGGAGGAAGGCGCAGATGTAGTCCTTTATCAGCCTCTCGAAGCATTTCATGACCACCGAGGTGAGGGCTACCGGTCGGTAGTCATTCAAGCATGCTGGAGAAGCATTCTTGGGCACAGGGACAATAGTGGATCTCTTGAAGCAGGCGGGGACCACAGACTCAGCCAGGGAGATGTTGAATATAGTGGTGAACACTGGAGCTAGCTGATTAGCACAGGTGTTCAGTACTCGTCCAGATATGCCATCTGGACCAGCAGCTTTCCTGGTGTTCACCCTCGTCAGAGCCCTCCTCACACTGTGCTCGGTCACAGAGAGTTGTATAGTAGGCTACATTGTACTGATTTTACTGTAGACAGTAGAGAAAAGTTGTTTTTCACCTGTGCTGTGCACCACCTGTGTCGAAATGTCCGAATTACTGTTGCAACAGTATATCTGCTGAGGTTGGGCTGAACTCTCTGTCCAGCCTCTCTCAATGTCAACCCATGGTTTACAACATAGTCAATCAATGTTGCTCGAATCTCATCTGATAAATTTGGACCTCGTCTTCTTTGTCCTTGTCCTCCTCCAGGTCTACCTCTACCTCTTCCTCTCCCTAGCCCTCTTCTTCCGCAGGCTCACCCTCTCATCCTCACTCTCCCTCTTCCTCTTCCTCGTACTGCAACTTTGCCTTCCATTTTTGTTGAAGACAGGTACACTCACCTGTTGCCTTTCTATAGTAGTAAAACAGTAAAATCTTGTGCGCTACAATCAAGCTTTAATATTACAGTTTTTGCCAATTGCTTACACACGTGTTGCGAAATTTGGCTCATTGTGTCAAAACTCTACACACAAGCCAAGTAAGACACAACATTTGGAGATAAACATCTCACTTCTATGTCAAAACGAAACTGCAATCAAAACGTAACAATCCTTTTTCAAAATGGCATTTTTGCAACAAACTTATACACACATGCACCATTTGGATTACTCTTTCAAAGCAGCAACAACACACTGATGTACTTTATACAAAACACTGCTGTCTTTAGTACTTTGTATACCTTTTTAATTCTCTCATACAGGCTTCTGTGAAAGATTGTTCCAGTACAGTACATCTACTCACATTTCAATGAACACAAAAATTGAAAGGCTTCATAAAAATGTTTGCAAAGTTCTCTCAAATGAGGTGCGCTTACCTGAGGTCTATTTGTAGTGCTAAGGCTCAGACTGATTGGTTAAAGTTAAGGTTTTGATGTTTTTATCTAAGCATTCACTTTTAGTGTGTAAGCAATTGTCAAAAAACTGTAATAATAGCCTATTTGGTTATTTTCGATAAAACTATTTCTTACCTATCTCTGAGTTGTGCTCTTTGAAATTAAGCTTTGGGTGGCAATAATCACAGCCATCCGAATAAAGGCAAGCACACATTGAAAATATCGATTTTGTTTGCAGATTTTTCTCAGTTCCAACTGAGTAAAATAATTGTTTGAATCTTCAGAACACAGAATATTACTTGTGTTGTTGTTTTGTTTTGGCTAATCTTTCCTAAGGTTACCAATAATTCTGGGGGCACTGTAGATCTCTGCCGATCAAACTGCATAATTACAGGTACAATATACATACATACATACATAATGTCATATTTTTAGAAACAAAAAACAACTCTATCAATAATGAAAAGAAGCCCTAGGCTTGGTCGCCTACTGTTTTAGCCAATCTGCATAAAGAATTTTAGGTGCACCGGGGGAAAGCTGCGAACAGCTCAAGTTAGTGGTCATCTCAGCTGATCTCGACCCAATATAGACCTTTGGAGTAAGTGGAACATTTGCAGCATGTGCCACTGAAAATATTCTGCAGGAATTGAGTGATGCTATTGAGATAAAATACACACAAAGATCTGTGTGGAATGTTTGTAGCACCCCGAAGAATTCAGGTTGTTCAGGTTTATTTGACAATGTGAATTTCTCAGTATATTCAACTGTGTGTGTGAGTGGTACTTTTGGTGTGTGAGTGTGAGTGGGTGGTGGGGGGGTGGTTGTGAGTCATTTTTATCTCCTTACATGACAATCCCATCAAAGATTAACAGTGAGGAAAAGTATGAAGCACTAATGGAGGCAGGCGCTGTCCTCTTAGCATGGCAAAGTTACAGCTCTCATCGCTAATGGTGCCACTGGGTACATACACACTCAAACTTTTTACTGTTTCATGTGTATTTAGCTGGTGACTGATGTGCACTACATCTCTCTCTCATCATCTCTCTCTCATCATCACCTGTCCTTCAGCAACTGACAGATGGTGAAAAGACCAGATCCAGTTCAGAGAGTAGAATAGAGTGAAAGGTTTTAAAACCATTAAATAGACTGTTATGCTAGTTATACTGACTTGGATTTTCAAAACTCTAGATAATAGCCATAATAGTAGTAAATCCATATATGCTGTGTGCAAAATTTTATTGAGAGTGTGTCACCTTTGTGAGCAAAAAATAGGTTTCAAAATGGTAGAAAACTGTGAAGGCTAAAATGCAATATGTGCAATGGATTCGTTTTGAGCCACGGAATCTGAGGAAAAAAAGGCAAAGGCACTTACGGTTCAGGAGTTGCTGGCCAAAACGTAAAATTGCTTGTTATGGCTTGTTATGGATTTGAAACCTATTTACCACATTTAATTGTTGTAACATGAAGTGTTTAAGAATTACGCCTCCCTTTCTGTTTGTGCATCAACTTTATTCGTGCATCAAGGCCAAACAGTTATCAAAAAATCTGTGAAAGAGGCATGATGTAGGCATCTCAATCAAGCTGTGTGTACAATTTGGCGAAGACTGAGTCAACTTGGGTCATAGGAGACATTTTTTTAAAAATGGTGGTGATGCTGTGAGGTGTGACCAATTGTTGTCTGTCACACTTTGGATCCATCCACAATATGTATCTGAAGTTTGGTTGCTCTAGCATCAAGAGTTCAGGATTTTGTCCTCATTACTTGTCTGCGTGTCTTCAGCATCAGCTTCATTTGTGCACTATGGCCAAACAGTTTGGATTTTCAAAACTCTGCGTTATAGTCGAAATCTAGGCTAGGCTATCCATATATGACATATATACTATTATGGTGGACTGACTCACCTGAATTTGTGCTGTATGAAAAATAATAAAAACAGTGTGGTGAATGTTGGAGAGAGATATGGTATGAGGAGGGTGGACAACTACATCTTTTGTTGACAAGTCAGCAGTGATGATTCATTATAATGACTGAAGTGAAGATGAGTTTGGTGATGATGAATGGTATGGTCCTATCTTTTTAAACAGGAGTCCAGATAGACGGTATCAATTAGAAAAATAGGCATCACCAAACTACCTCACTATATCAGATAGATAGATATTCCTAGCCTGCCAGTTTATAGGGACATTAGGTCATTCTAAATTTTACCAACCTCTCTTAGCAACCACAGCAATTGCAACAACATTAACAGGTCTCTGGCACAGCTTACATTGGCCAGGGGGGATTGGGAGTGTCTTGAAATACTAGTGGGTGGGGAGTTTTTCTTCTAAAATAGAGCACGGGCCAGAGAGTGAGTTTTGAAAGCCAGAAATCTCAGCACCTTGCCAAGTAATCATTGGTATTGATCAACAACTCTATCAACCCCCACAGTTACACTGAAAAATCCAAAACACTAAACTTCTTTGTGAGGGACCAAGCAAGTAGGCAGGAGGACACACAGGTAGGGTGCAAAGCATAGTGGTTTTATTACCCAAAAATCACCAGCCTAGCCACACTATGACATGGGTTAACATAAATTAAGCAAGTAGCAGTAATTAATGAAAATAGAGAAAATAATTAGCTATAACTAAACTGAGGTCAAATAAAGCGCACAGAACTTAACTACAACATAACTACACAACTACAGCATGTGGCCATCACACACACCATCTGGAATCCGTCTGCAACAACAGGAGAGTTAGTCAAGAGTAATGTTGTCCTTGCCCAAGATGTGATGGATTGTGAACCTGAAGGGCTGCATGGCTAGGTACCAACCTGTGATCCGCTCATTGGCATTTTTAATCCTCTCCATCCACAAGGAGTTAAGGCCCCACTTCACTGCCAGGAACTCCTTCTCCACAGTGGAATAGCACACCTCTCTGGGGAAAAGCGTCCTGCTGATGAAGGCTATGGGATGGCGGTCATCTGGCGTCCACTGCAGGAGAAGAGCACCTATTCCATGATCTGAGGCATCAGTTTGCAAGGTAAGTCTGCTCAAATCTGGGCTGCACAAATCAGTTTCCGTATTTAGAGCCTGCTGGATGTCTTTTAAAGCTGTCAGTGCCTCCTCTGTTCACTGGAGATGAGTGGGGCCTTTTGGGCTGGTCATATCTGTAGAGATGGCAGATCTGGCAGAGGAATTGGTAATGAATCTTTGGTACCAACCTGACGAAACACGACTTGAGGCTAGGGGCTCCGTGTAAACCAAAGGGAAGGACAGAGAACTGGTACAGTCCCAATGGGTGTTCAGAATGCTGTTAGTGCTGTCTTAGAGGTACTTAGCATTCACAAAGGTAAATTGTGGTTAGGTACCTGGCCTTTCCCAGGTGGTGAGTCAGATTATCAATCTGTGGAGTGGATATAAAATTAATGGAATTAATGGAAATGTAATTAAGGTAATGAAAATCAATACAAAACCTTACAAACGAAACCTCCTTCTTCAGGACTAGGACAATGGGGTTACACCACTCAGTCCTTGAGGCTTCAATGATCACAAGAGACAACATGATGTCCACTTCCTTCTTCAGGTATCCTATAACTCATACATCTCACAAGTATATATTCTTTCAACACAATGTCATGTTCCACCACTTTTGTACCACCTGGGTTCTTCTGAAAAAACCCGGGATTACAGAATTCTTTCACCTGGGTTAACTGGTCCTCTGGCAGATGGTCCAAGTCAAGGAATGAGGGGGTTAGTACAGGCAAGCATTGCTACTCATCTTCCTTTCCTTTTCATTTCAACAGATTCTCAGGTCACTTGGGGAAACACAAGATGCTTTAGTAACCCCTGCTGGCGGTAGAGTACATCATGCTGCAGGAAGTAGGTTTCAGCGGTACTCTCGAGCTCAGGCTGTCTCCTCTGTCTCTTTCGCCTTTTTAAAACAGGTTGCCAAGGTTGGATGTCCTTGCTGCATTTCTGTTAAGTAGCCTAGAAGTCTAATGTCAAGAGGTAAATCAGGATGGCGTTCAAAATGGTGGATCTGGTGGATGAAACTTTTCTTTCCTTTGCTGCTTGAGGGACTTATGGGACATCCCAGGCTCACCCTCCAATTCAGTGTCAGAAAGATAAGGCACTAAGGGACTGACTCGTTCCTGGCCATTAACTTCAACAGAGGTCTCTTTCATTGACTGCTGGGACTCAGGCTTAGGTTGACGCATTGGCACATAACACATCTATGTGAGTTTAACTGTGTTCTTGGGGCTCTTAGGTTTTGTGTGGCCTTTCTGTCCACATGCATAACATTAGGGCTTTACTGGAGGGCTGAGAGGAATAAACTGTGGGAGCATGTGTTCTCCTTTACAGGAGGCTTACTCACAGCAGCGGTTGTTGTCTTGAAGTTAAACTTGATTGGTTCACTTAACAATTATTTACCCACCAGTTACTATTTCATAGTAGCTATTTCCCTGACAATACCACAATTAAAACTCACAAACACATTTGAATGTTCTCACTCAGATCTATCATGAATCCCGTTCCACCTGATTCTTTTTGCAGTCTCTGCTCTTCCAGCTCACCATCATCTGTTTTGCCACGATGTCAGTTAAATATATTCTCTCTCTTCACTATTACTTGTGGGAATTGTATCATAACCAGCCATCACTGCTGACAGAAAACACCACCCAGGAGCTGATAGAGACTCAATGGGCCTCATTCATGAAATGTTCGTATGATCAGATTTAATCGTAAAGTGTTCGTACGAACGTTTCTACGAACCTAATCTGATTAATCATTTTGTTCGTATCTGAATCTAAATGAGTGTTTGGAAACATGCATGTGACACAGAGGCTGCCTAGTTACTTAGAAAAGAATAGGCTAATTGACACTTCAGTGCAAAAGGCTGGAATTCCAGGCTTCTCCGGGTGCTAAAGCACACCAGCATGATTTGGCACCAAATTCAGTCAGCTAGGTGTGAGAAAAGAGACCTGAATGGAGTATTTTTGGATCTGGCAAATGCTTTCAGGTCAACATAGTCTGTTATGGGAGGCTTTTGATTTCTTTAGAGTGTCGGATAGTATAAAGGGGTTAGTTAAAGCTTACTTCTTAGACATTCAACTCTGTTTTACCACAGCAGAGTACACTACAGCTTGGCAGCAGCTGGCGATAGGCATTATGGCAGGATGTGCAATTTCCCCATTAGCTTTCACCATGGCAATGGAGGTCATTATTAGAGCTTCAAAAAGGGTAGTGGGTGGGGAAAGGCTGCAGGGAGGGCTGCGCCTCCCACCAATTAGGGCTTACATATACGATATGATGACTATGACGTCAACAGCTCCATATACTAGTAGGTTACTGGATAAGCTAAATAATAATCTACAATGGGCTAGGATGAAAGTGAAGCCAAGTAAGTCTAGGAGTATTTTGATTGTTAAAGGGAAGGTAGTAGACGAGAAGTTTTTCATAGATGATGAAGTGGTGCCAACAGTGATAGAGAAACCGGTCAAAAGCTTAAGGAGATGGTCTGACACAAGCTTCAGTGATAAGGGTCAATTTCAGGAGTTGAGGCAGGAAATGATACAAGGCATTTCAAGTAAAGACATGTCAGGGCTCCCAGGAAAGTTAAATTGTGGTGTCTGTAGTTTGGATTGTTGACAGTGTATGAGGTTCCCCTATCTAAGGTAGAAAAACTAGAAAGGTTGATTAACTTAGTCATTAGAAAATGGCTTGCAGCACCACGCTGTCTAAGCAGTGTGGCTTTGTACGGGAAAGGCATGTTAGAGCTACCGATATCTAGCCTGACAGAGGAGTACAAGTGTGCTAAGGTTAGACTGGAAATTACTCTGACCCAGTCAAAGGATCCAATGGTTAGGAGCGTAGTGCCCACAGTTAAAACAGGGAGGAAGTGGAACCCAAACGAGGCAGTGCAGCAAGCACAGGCAGCACTTAGACATAGGGACATCGTAGGTCAGGTGCAGGTCTGTGTGGGGTTTAGGTCTGTGAGCAGGGAAACCTGTGTGGAGTAAGGCAACAGCAGTAGAAAAAAGGAAGATGGTAGTTGAAGAAATACATCGCCAGGAGGAGGTAGTAAGATGTACAAAGTGTCACAGGCAAAACAAGGGCAGTGGGTGAATGGGGAGAGTGTAGAAAAGAGAAGTTTGAAGTGGAGAGAGTTGTGGAGTATGGAGGCAAGCAGAATTAGATTCAGTATCGGGGCTACTTATGACGTGCTGCCATCTCCCCAAAATCTTAGTCAGTGGATAGGTGAGGACGCTGCCTGCCCATTGTGTTCCAGCGTATGTACGCTTAGGCTGTCAGGGTGTAAAGTTAGTCTTTCCCAAGGGCGATACACTTGGCGTCATAACCAGGTGTTGAAATATTTGGCAGCTGCAGTTGAGGAAAAACGGCTAGAAGTGAATTCTACTACTACTTACTAACTAGCAGTTAGTTAGTAAGGAAGATAAACAGATTGGATTTGTATGTGAGGGAGAAAAGGTTAGATCAAGGGAGCGCACACGCAGGCGTTATCCAGGACAGCTAGGAGTGGGCGGAGACTGGAAAATTAAGGTAAACTAAATGAAGGTAAAATGAAGGTAAACTATTTCGGACGACTGTGCCGTCCGAAATAGTTAGCACTAGCCTAAGGCCAGACATGCTGCTGTGGAAGCGCGGAAGCTAGTTTATTTTTTTGAGCTCACAGTCCCCTGGGAAGACGGAGGGAGGTGCGGAGGTGATGGTTGTATCATTTGTTTTGTTTTATCTGAATTGGGCCTCTACAGGTGTTTGCCTTGGATTATGGCACAAGCGATAGTAACATCTTGTCCTGTGTATTAATGAATGCGTGTGTGGAAACATACGGCAAGGCACTTAGAATGCCTTATTCTTTATGCAAAATCAATTACAGTAGTGCCAAACCTCATTAACAACAAGATGTTTCAGTGGCCTTCTAGAAAAAAAAAGACCGAATAGGCTGAAATGGCATATTTGCAGAATTGTCCTTATTTATAACAACGCAAGATTATCATGTAATGGGTTGATCACATGGAGTAAACGCCTTATAAATACAATAACATAGTCCTACCATCTGATGAAGATGCAGCTTGGATTTGATCTGTGTCCAACTCCAATGCCGACTGTGAGGTCTCTCCAATTATGGAATTGATCCTTTGATCCTTGTCAGATAGCACCACAGTGCACAGTAATAATATGCGCCTACTGCTCATTATTATTTTTTTGAAGTCTAATTTCATGTTGAACCATTTCTTTTTCATCTCAGCAACGGTGTGTGCTTTTTATGAAACAGCATTCATTTCTTGCCATGCTTTACTTTTATCAGTTCCCGTGACTCTGCTGCTGATGCTTTTGAAAATGATGTTTTATTTTTCTCATGCACGCATGTCAGCAAAACTTGAATTTCAGACTCCGCAAAGTTCCTCTTTTTCACTCTTTTGGCCATGGTTTATATGCACACGACCCTTCACTCTGCACGCCTTTTATAGTGTGGAATAGTGCATTTACCTATGCAAATCGACTTGAATGTTCTTGCTGTAATAGGGGTTTGAATAGGTTCACTGAAGCATTTTAATTAAACATCATTTGATGTTTAATTAATGTTTACTTGCAGAAGTGTACCTAAAACACATAACACACGTACAGATCTATTTTTTTTTATTTTACCAACATGCCTCTCTAAGAAATTTGTTTCTGTCTCTGCACCAGTGTCACCTGTACTTTAATTGTACCTTGTAATTTATGTGTATTTTCCCCAATGTTTAAATGTGGGAATTGAAATTACTAGTGAATTAGGGAATAACTGGAGAAGCACAGTGATTTATTTCTGGACTGGTGGGACGTAGTTTTATTTCAGACATGTTTTCCATCTCGGTTGATGAGTTAAGTTTCAATTTGTGGGTCACGTTTAAGTATACACAGTCATTAGGCAGTTAGCACAGTGCAACATGCTGATGATAAGTGAGAGTTGGAACAAAGCCAAAATATTGTCATTTTTATGATAGCAATACACAAATTAAAGAAGCCTTGATTTGATGTGGGCCTTGATACCTGTGAGAGAAAAAGCCTGAGGGACCATTTAATCTGATCTATGTTACCAGGAAAAGGATGATGATGTCAATGATGTAAATGGTTTTTCAAGGCAAAAAGTAACAGTAATCAGATGAAAAACACTTGTTTCACTGTAAAAGTTTATTTTGATAAAATTAAACAACTGTTTATAATACAGTACATCATATACGGACGGTAGACTGCCCACAGCGAGTTTCACACCTCCAACATTACATTAAAAAACAGTGAAGCTGGATGGTTTTGTGATATTGTGATTTTTTTTCTCTCCAAGAATATCATCATTGTATCCTATAAATATTTGGTACAAAAAGAATGAATCACAATATATAAACAAATGCAAAGTAAAATATGTGGACATTTTTGTTTTAAGCCTTCAGAGCAGACCACTGTCACGAAACACGACTTGAACAAGCTGCTGCTTTTTACCGTAGTTACCAAAAACATCATACAAACTTCTGATATCAAATCAGAATGTCATAACAAAAAGTCAGAATCATTAAATGATCCAGACCTCATAGTGGTCAATTTAATTTCTCACTTGCAACCATTCTAACTTTTTAATCAGGTAGCATTGAGGTTGACTGTTGTAATTACTATATTTTGCTTTACGAACTGGTGCAACATCAAACCCAAATGTGCAACCATCCAGTATTAGTTAATTACAACATTTAAAAAAAAACAACTAAGCTCTGTCTAAATAAAACAAAGCAAAGAAACCTAGGTTTGGGGGAAAACCGAGTTTTATCTCACTGCTGGACTAACAAATAGAGTCGGAATCGGAATAGCAGCGAGTGCAATCTATGCCAGGCAAACATGGAATAGAATACCTTTGGGAATGCCAGGCAAACGTTAAATAGAATACCTTTGGGTGAAACCATTTGGATCAAATCTTCAACATATGTACATACATGGGAGAGAACATATAAGAGCAAGTGAGACTAGGTCGAATAAGATGAAGTTGAAAATGAGGTTAAAAGTTCTTTGTTTGAAAGACATTCAAGGCGCAATGCTGGTTGCGAAGGGCAGGGCTTCCCCCTTCCTTCAGGTCAATAATAAAGTAAATTCAGAATGAAAATACTTTGCCTAACATTGCTCAACAGCTCTGTGTATGAAACTGTCGTTTGTTATAGAAAAAGACGTCAGTAAAATTAAAAAACAAATCTAGAACTTCTCATTCTAGCATAACCAATTTCAACCGTTCTGACATACACAGCTGAAGCTGAAAAGGTAGAAATGATTTTGTGAACATGTATATTTTTCTTTTCCTGTGCAGCATAGAGAACTGAAACGTACGTCGACAAAAGAAATAAAAATGCTTTTAGTCTTATGAACTCTCCTCTGCGTCCCGGAGAAGGCTGTTTACAGCGAGGATCCTCAGGAATGGCTCCTCTGGAATGGTCAGTTTACACAAGAAAGAACAAAAAGACAAAAGCAATCATATAAAATAGTCATCGGCCCCCCTCCATTCGCAGGTCCACAGGTATGCTTGGAGGGTGGCAGAAAGGGCACTTAGTCAAAAGAAAACAATGAAAAACTCTTTTATACACTCCTCTTGTAGAGACAGAAGTGTGTCTGGTTTAATCCTCAAACACCTCTACAGTGGTTTGTTGACCGACCTGGTTCAAAAAAGCGTCTCTCCATTCTGTTTGCCTTGCATGGCACGTGTAAAGCAATAGGGAATACTCTGCAAGATGGTATTCAGTATTTGGTAACCCAGTATAGGGTAAAGAAAAAGCCTGAAAATGCATGAAAAGTCCAGTTCTGATTAAAAACTTCCAAGTCCATATTCCATATTCCATCCAGGCCTTAAATGACCCATCGCTTTGATGTTTACAGGGGTGGAACTGAGGATCTTTGGGCTCCGGCCCTGTGCTGGTTGCATACATCCAATATTTCCCAATCAAATTTTGGCTAGTGAGGACTATTTTTTTTCATATAGCTTTCCATGTTTGGATGTATGTGTGCAGTGAGGACAGTTCAAAACCAGTAAACCCAAACAGTCACAGCATCAGGAGGATTTCCTTAAATGGCCAGTGTTTTGGGTCGTCCCGTTAGAGAAGAATCGACATCCGTCTTGACATTTTGCAGTTCACCCTGTGGATTTGTGTGATTGTGTGTTTGGCTCTCAGAACATGTGGCTCTAGGTGCACATGATTTTGAAATTCCTTGTTTTTTCTTCACAAAGCTCATCAGTGGCATTCACAATCTCTGAAAATATTGTGTGTTGTTAGAAGTTGCTGTCCTCCACTCTGTGTTGGTTTCCTGAATCTGTGTTTGACATGTAAATGCGTGTGTGTGTTTACATACTTGTGTGTGTGTGTGTGTCTTTTGTTAGCAGAAATCACTGTCATCCGCCCCATACAGGTCAGCTAGTTTCCTGAACCTGGGCCCCCAGTCACTCAGGTAGTGGTAGTCCTGCTCGCCCTCGGATGACGCTGAGCCCAGCGAGCTGAGCGACTCGGCCACCGAGCCCATCCCCTCGTAGGCGTAGGTGGCCAGCGAGTCGTAGGGTGGCGCTGTCGGATTGCAGTCGTTTTCCAGGACTCTCTGGTTGATGAACTCGCGCACGTCTGCGTTGTCCCGCGATGCCATGCTGACCTGCGGTATGATGAGGCCGGAGGGGGCAGCCCGGCGGAGCGGCGGATACAGCAGGGTGTCGGTGGGAATGATGTCACGCCTCTGTTTGGCGGATTCCTCCAAGGCGGCGGCGGCGGCATCTGGGTGTCGCAGTGCTCCGATGTCGAAGGCCTGAGTGTCCTCCTCGCCTCCTCCCTCGTCGTTGTAGCTCACCACGTTGTCCCGGACGTCCTCCTTGGAGATGATCAGAGGCTCCTGCTTCCTTTGCCGTTTTAGCGCCGTGAACAGAACTACGATCACTGCAGGAGAAAATAGCAGGGAGATGTGAATTTAGACAGTTTTCCAGTACAATGTTCACTGGAGGAAAGAGCAAAGACAGGAATAGATATTATGGGGGGAGGTTTTAAAACACGACAGTACCACAGTAAATGAGGAAGTAAGTTGTAACTACTAAAGTACTACTAAAGCATTGAAAACACTGTTAAAGCATTCACAGTATAGGCTTGAAAAAGGTATGTGAAGCTCTAGGATAATGACTTCTATGAAAGGGGGTAACTGGAGTCAGGTAAATCAATCAATGTGATGACATTCGGATATTGGTTAGAGGTGCCCTGCCCCATCGAAGTTGCTGAAGCTCATAAGGGCTACAAAACGTCTCCAAAGATGTGGGCCTTTACAGTCAGGCAGATAAATGGAACAAATGACAGAAACTCAGCACCATTGATTTTCTCGAAGGGTGTTCTGCAAAAATCACTGCAAAAGCACCGTACAAATCTCAAGGAGGTAACAAAGATCTCTACGGTAACAGCTAAGGAGCTAAGCATCTCTTGCACTTGCTAATGTCATGAAGAGTGTTCATGGGAGGATACCACAGTGGAAACCACTGCTCTCCAAATAAAACATGGATGTCTGTCTCAAGTTTGCCAAAGACCACCTGGATGTTCCACAAAATTACTGGAACATGTTCTGTGGACATACAAAAGTTATATTTGGAGGGACAGTGAATACCAACAGGGAGGGAGCATCATGGTTAAGGGCTGCTTTGCTGCCTCAGGGCCTGGATGGCTTGCAATCATTGAGGGATCAATGAATTCCAAATTCTACCAGGAAATTCTCCAGGTGAATATCAGGGTAATATCAGAGGTTGGGTCACAGAGCATGACAATGACCCTAAGCACAGAAGTAAATTTACAACTGAATGGCTTAAACTGATGAAAATTCACATTTTGGAATGTCAGTCCTGACCTTAACCCGACTGAAATGTTGTGGCATGACCTGAAGCAAGCCCTTCATGCAAGACATCCCAAAAATATCAACAAACTCAAACTGTTCTGTAAAGAGGAATGGTCCAAAATACCTCCTATCCTTTGTGTAGGTCAGCAACTACAGGAAACCAAACGTTGAGGATATTGCTAAGGAGGCTCTACCAGTTCCTAAATCTGAAGGTTCCCATTCAAGACTGAATGACTTAAAGACATGAAAAAA